>LN891037.1:391360-412345 GCA_900010015.1 Tuber aestivum
GCAGGACCCTTGAAAGTTGCCGTCGAGTAGAATCCAGCTGCCGAGTCTCAGAACCTGCACCCAAAGGACGCCTGGGCAATCTGGCATCAAAGTCAGCACTCTGCCCGGGTAAAGACCACTTTCATAACAGGCTGTAACTCCACCAGTATAGACGCTGGGGGATATCCAGGGTACCATTGGAAGGCTGGCATCGGGTAGAATCAGGGCGCCGAGTCTCAGATGCTGGGGGCAAAGCATGCCCGGGCAATTAGGCATCAAATTAGCACTCTAACAGAACTCAGTCAAAACTCCACCAGGGTAAAGACCACTTTCATAACAGGCTGTAGCTCTACCAATATTGGCGCCGGGTAGACGTCTGAGATACCGTTAGAAAGCTGGCGTCGAGTAGGATCAGGGCGCCAAGTATCAGATGCTGCATCCAAAGGACGCCCGGGAAATCTGGCATCAAAGTCAGCACTCCACCAGAACTCCGCTAGGGCAAAGACCACTTGCAAAACAAGCTGTAACTCTACCAATATTGGCGCCAGGTAGACGTCCGAGGTACCGTTGGAAAGCTGGCGTCGCGTAGAATCAGAGGCCGAGTATCAGGATGCTGCATCCAAAGGACGCCCGGGCAATCTGGCGTCAAAGTCAGCACTCTACCAGGGTAAAGACCACTTTCATAACAGGCTGTAACTCTACCAATATTGGTGCCAGGTAGATGTCCGAGGCACCGTTGGAAAGCTGGAGTCGCGCAAAACCAGAGCCCTGAGTATGGGATACCGCGCCCGAAGAACACTGGAGGAATCCCGCATCAAAGTCAGCACTTAATGAGAAGCTCGCTAACTTGGCAAACCAGGTAAAGTAAACAAATAAGTCCGGAATGTTGGGGAGCTGACAGGGGGGGAGCCAGTAGGGGTGGATCCTGAGCCTGTAGTGGGTGAGCCGGTAGGGGGTGAGCCAGTAGGGGGGGAGCCAGTAGGGGAGGAGCCGCTAGGGAGGAGGCGGCAGGGGGGTGGTTAAGGGGGAGCGGCTGGCAGCTGTGTTTATCACTCGGAATCTCAGGATGGTAACTACTAGTAGTTGGCATCGCTTAGGATTTAATCTGGATGTGGCACTTCCTAGCATGAGCACTAGGACGCAACCTGACTTGGCGCCCAGCTACCAGACGCACAGGACGCAACCAGACCTGGCGCCTGAGTACCAGACGCACAGGACGCAACCACACCTGGCACCCAAGTACCAGACGCACAGGACGCACAGGACGCAGAATTCTTTCTTCTTACATCAGGACGCACTGAGCGCGCACCTGATGCAGGAATAATTTTTGCTGATGTTGTTGGTAGTTGACATATCTACACAGGTATTGTTTTAGTATGCCATTTATCCACTCGGTCTATCTATTCGTTTGAGGGTAGAAGGTGGTACTCAGTCATTATTCTATTCCCAGCTTTTCTGTGATCTCCTTCCACACATCAGATGTAAATATTGATTCTCTGTCGCTGCTAATATCTTTTGGTAATCCGTGCAGTGGGTAAATTTCTTTTAGAAATATCGTCGCGAACTACCGTACCGTCATATCCGTTCTGCAGGCTATGAAGTAACTCATTTTCGTCAGGCGATCCACTACCACTAGTATGGCGTTTTGATCGTTTGACCTTGGTAGGTTTGTGATGAAGTCCAATGAGATAGCTTTCCATGGTTTTTCTGGTACTTCGTTAGATTTGAGTAATCTGCAAGGTACATGTCGGACCACTTTCGTTCGTTAGCATATGTTGCAATTCCTGACGTATTGTTTGATATCTTCCCTTATCTTTGGCCAATAGTAGCATTGGTTAATGAACTCGGTAGTTTTGGCGGTTCCTCCATGTCCTGCATAGGGAGGGTCGTGATGGTATCATATAATCTTGGTGCATAATTCTTCTTTATCTGGTATCCAGATTTTTCCTCATACTATAGGTATCCATCCTTCTATTGACATAGGCCTAAAGCTATACCTTTTGTTTCCTTTGTTCCGTCGGCCAGTTTTTCTCTTATCGTTATAATTTCCTTGTTTTCAGAACTCTCTCTTCGAATATCTTCTTCCAATGTCGTTTGTGTATTTATTTCATTGAGGGATTTGTATCTGCTATCTTCCTCCTCTTGTTGGAAATATTTTTCTTTTGGCAAGAATATTTGTTGTTTTTCTTTTAGCCTTTCATCTTCCATGTTCTTTGGTTTGTCGTTTGACCTCCTGGTTAAGGCATCTGGTTTGCCTCCTTCTTTTCCAGAGCAATATTCGATTTTGAAGTTGTAAGTACTAAGTTTTTCCATCCATCGTATTTGTCGTCTGTTTAGCTTCTTCGTAGTCATGAAGGGTACTAAGTTCTTGTAGTCTGTAAGTATCTTGACTGGCACTTGATTATTTTGTGCATATCTCCTCTATTCCTTCAAGGCTTGAACTATTGCTAATAGTTCTTTGTTGTGTACATCGTAGTTGCATTCTACTAGGGTCATTGTTTTGGATCTGAAGGCTACTGGTCACCATTTTCTATCTTTGTATTTCTGTGATAGTATGCCTGAGCATACATATTTTAACGTGTCTGTTTCAATCATCATTTCCTTCTTTAGGTTGAAATATATTAGGATTGGTTCCTGGATAATCTTGGTTCTAAGTTTGTCCAAAGCTTCCTTTTCTTTGGATCCCCAATTCTATTTGGTGTCCTTCTTGGTTAGGTTGTATAGTGGTTTAGCTGTTCGACTGAACCCTTCTATAAACCTGTGGTGGAAATTGCTGAAGCCCATGAAACATTGGATATCTGTTTTGTTTTTTAGGTATTCCCACTCCCAGATCGCTTTGGTTTTAACCAGATCCATTTGGACTCCTTCTCCATTGATAATAAATCCTAGGTATTCAGCTTCCTTTTAGTGGAACTCATACTTGCTGGGTTTGCATCTCATTCCTGATTCTTTGATGCTCACTATTATGTTGCTGACATCCTTTTGGTGTTGGTCCATGTCCCTAGAATAGATGAGGACATCATCCAAATAGACGATACAGCATATATTGAGATATTTGTAGAGTACTCAGTTTATCCATCGTTGGAATAAGGTGGGTGCATTGGTCAGCCCAAAAGGCATAACTAGGTACTGGTAGGTTCTGTATTTCGTAGTGAATGTTGTCTTCCATTTGTCTCCCTTTTTGATCCTAACATTGTGATAGGCATCTCTTATATCTAATTTGGTGAAGTATTTGGCTGATGCTAGTCGGTCCAAGGTTTCTCCTATTAGAGGTAGAGGGTACTGGTCCTTTTTGGTGATTCTATTGAGTGCTCGGTAATCAATACATAGCCTGAGTTTTCCATCTTTTTTCTTGATGAACAATATTAGTGATCCTCTACTAGTATTCATATAGGATTGTTTGATCCATCCTTTTTCCAAGTTTTGCTGAATATATTTTCTTAGTTCCTCGAGCTCTGTTTCTCCTAAGGGGTATATCCTTTTCTGCGGTAGCCCCCTGCCTTCTTCCAGGTTGATTTCCAGGTCAATATCAGGCCTGTGAGGTGGTAGCATGGTGGATTTTTTTTCTTGGAATAGGTCCAGATGCTGATGATATTCCTTCAAGTTGGATATGACTTCGTCCAATCTTTCTTGCTTTACTTGAGATTGGCTTCTGATAGCTAGTTCTGTACTGATGTTGATCTTGGCTAGTTGGATCCCTTTATCCTAGTAGTTCTACTTCAAGTTAATGATTCCTGCTGTTTCTCCTTTACGATAAAACTTTCCAAATGCTTGTGCTGAAATCTGATTTATTTCAATCCTCAATCTGTTTTCTCTGATTGTTTTGTCTT
Organism: Tuber aestivum; assembly: GCA_900010015.1. Taxonomy (NCBI): domain Eukaryota; kingdom Fungi; phylum Ascomycota; class Pezizomycetes; order Pezizales; family Tuberaceae; genus Tuber; species Tuber aestivum. The sequence goes on from LN891037.1 coordinate 395,170, forward strand.
GGTCTGTACTGCCAAACCCTTTGGTTCTTCTGGTAGTCTTGGTCAGATTTTCCGCTTCTTGGAGTTCTTCTTCATTGATCTTTTCGATAATCAATTGTGCGATCTTATCAACTTTTTCCACCTTGTATTCTTTGCTGCCCTGGTTAACTTGAACCATTACTACTTTCAGTTCACCTGTATAGTCGGCGTCTATCACACCCACATTGGTAGTGAGTCTGTGTCTGACTGTGAGACAGCTGCGTGGTGCTACATGCCCATAGGTGCCTTGAGGTAGCTCGATAGCTATTCTAGTGGGAACTGACACCTGCCCTTGAGCTGGTATCCTAACTTCTTCATTGGCATACATATGATGTCCTGCCACCTTCTTGGATCCTTTTGTTGGTATTTTAGCCTCATGGCTTAATCATCGAATCTTGGTCTTTTGATCCATTCTTGGTTGTATTTGGTTGAACTTCGCATCTAAGTTCTTCTCAAGTGCTTCTTCTTCGGGGATCGCATATATCACTAGCGAACTGTTGAGACACCATGGTATACATCGTTCGCTAGTGAAGGTGATTTTCCCTTCTTCCCAGTTGAGTGTTGGGTTGTGTTGTCTTAACCATAGTATTTCTAAAATGATCTCATGGTGTTGTAGATTTGCTACTTGGAAGGTTACCACTTCCCTATAGTTTCTAATTTCCATAGATACTTGTATGGTATGAGTTATACTAGGTCCCATTGCACTAGGCTTTCTGTCCACAAGGTAAATCTGTCTTTCAGAGGGTCCCGCAGACCATTTAGTACTAAGGACCTTCGTCTTTTACCGCCGTTTCGTATTCATCTTCTATTTCGATTTCCCTTAGATTGCTGCGCAGTTGGAATCTAGGACTTGGCCTAGTGTTCTGCTGGTTTCTTCCTTGATTTGGGGCTGGGTTAGCAGGCCATCTGCAATCCTTGATCATGTGCTCTCCTATTCCACATCTTAGGCATGGATTGTTGTTTCATCGCCGAAGGTACTATTATTTTGCAAGGTTGAGTAATGGTTTCCTTCTAGTTGCATCCAGGTCTATTGTATCACCTCCCTGAGTGGTGGTTCGATAGGTTCCATTCTAGTTCCTGGGTGCACCTTGGTTCCTCGTATTCAAGTTGTTAGACTAAGTCGAAGCTGAATAATTTCCCCGAATCCAGTCGAGTTGTCCGAATTAAATTTCTTTTCGAATAGCCCAATTGGCCATAGCTTCTGTAGTTGCAAATCTTTCCTCACTGTATCTCCAGGTGTCTTGGTAGACCTTCCTGAAACCTTTCATGAACCACCTCATTGCTGTCACTTCATCGCATTCGGTGTCATATTTGAGGAGTCTAAATTCATACCAGTAGTCAGTAACATTCTTTCCTCCTTGTTTGATTTCTTCCACTTTGTTCCATGCCGATTGGCTTAATTCCATGTCCATGAACTGAGCTTCAAATATAGCTTTGAAGCTATCCCAGTCCGTCCATGGTACTGGTGTCTGACTAACTACTATAGGAGTGATCCAATCTAGGGCCGATCCTTCAAGTAGTGTTAAAGTATAGCATATCTTGTCTTCGTCGTTTCCTTGAGTCCATCCTACTGCATTAAAGTAGGTAAGTGGTTCGACCATGAATCCTTGTAGTTTGCTCCTTTCGCCATTGTATCTTGGTGGTGTTTTGACTTTCGGCTTCTGACCTCCTCCTCTAAACTCTTCTCATATCATTCATTACACTTCTTTGTGGGTGAACATTGCTGGTCCCACAGGTGGCGGACCAGTAGTGGTACTGGTCTAGACATTCTTTCAGGTTTTAGAGTTTCTGGTATTTCTTGCTCGTCCGAGAAGGTGACTTGTTCAGGTGTGACTAGACTTGCGGTCCTCACCAAGTGTTGATTTGCTTCGCTTAACACTTGTTCTAGCTCTTCCAGTCTCAAGCTGTCATCTTAGTGGTCAAAGTCTTCTTCATGATCTGGGTTGAACAAAGCTGTGGTGTAATCATTGAGTGTTGTGTTATAGACACGTTCTAATGTTAAGAATCCTACCAAGTAGGGCTGTGCGACATGTAATGATACTTCTCTCTTGATAAGGTAATAGTTCTTAGACAGTTGCCTACGCAATACTGATAGTTAAGTCCCTTGACTTCTATCTTATCATACCTATTCTCTTAAACTTCTTAGTTCTTTCATAGGACTTAGATTTGTGAGGTGGGACGAGAGATAGTTTTCTCTTGTATATTAAGGTAAGTCTTAAAGAGCATAAAGATAGGTTTTATTGGTAAAAATATAAAGATAGGAAATAAACGAGAAGAACGTGTGAAGAGCTAATACTCAGAGTCCTAGTAACCCTTTATATAGTAGCTCTTGACCTGGCGTGACTCATACCTCGCATCATGCGAACCCTGTGACTCATAACTATGAGTCATGCGAAATCCATCAGCCAACTCTGATGAGTCGCTGCACAACATACCTAAAACCAATCAAAACATAATAACCAAGTCAGGTGTGCAACTCACGTCACCTGAGTAAAACCAATGACTCATAATTTAAGTCATGTGCGAAAATCATAACATCGTGTGACTCACAACTGTGAGTTATGAACAGGTAAACATAATAACCTATGGCGCACTAGTGTGCATCATGTACAATCCCAACATACCTATAGCTCGGAATCCTGAGCTATGTGAAATCTGCCTTGCTTAGTCACAGTTTGTGACACATAACACATTTCCAGTATTTACACCAAAAATACAACTTTTCAAATCCAATTGCACCAACAACCACCATTGTATTTGAAAATAAAAAACCCAGGCATTAAGTAGAAGATAGTTGAGAAGAATGCCTGAGTTTTTGTTTTTCAATTACATTGGTGGTTGTTAATGCAACAGAGTTTGAAAATAACTAATTTTCTAGCATATGTTTTGAAGTACATGAACCATATGATACACAGCCTGCACAAGGGCCCTACCCTGCACATATGTGCTTCTCCACACATCTCTCTATCTTAATAATACTTCCTCCCCCCAAATCCTATTGTTGGGATAACGCCATCATGGAGAAGGAATGTCGCATCCAGGACGAGGCAGGAAAGAGGTCCAAGGTCCTCCAGCATCATACAAATAGTTGGAGACAAGGAGAAAAATGTATAAACCCTTCCTGTGGATCACGGATTGGAAGATCCGCCTGGTTCACCAAACCACCACGGAGTCACCTTTTCAAAGCGACATTAGCTGACCAGGGCGAGTGGAATTATATACCATGCTCTCTGGATCCTGACACCGTGTTGACTAATTTTTAGGTCTTGATTTTTCCCCCAAAAGACCCCGAAAACGACCCACCGCGGAGGGATACGGCCGGATATGCTAGATAGGGGGCGGTTCACAACTATCTGTAGATATACGCCTTCCGCGCTTGCTGGTATGCAGTTGGACATTGGGCGTGCCATTTCTTAAGAGTCGCAGGATCGAAATATCGAGATACACAACTTTGCAGCGCCTGCTTTGCGAGAGCGGATCCCATGGCATTCCGGAAACGGAGTGGAGTTATCGAGGAAATAGTGGACGGCAGCATCCATCCATTCCCCCCTGATTTTCCACGTTTCATGGTATTAAAGGAATGTGGCTTGGGCAGAGGGCAGTACTAGTAGTTGAGCAATTTATCAGGGGAGGGAGATGAGTTACTGTATATCTGATGGTTGACTTAAGGTAGCTTGCCTCCCCTACGCCGGGTAACTGGGAAAACTGCAGTGCGCGGTGGAGGGACACACCCACCATCAAGAGGCGCGTCTCATTCTACCTCCAGCACTCCCCAAAGTCGCCCCCATTTCTGAAATCCCTGTGCTCATACATACCACCCGCCCGCCCATAAACAGTGCCCCCAGCGGTCCCGGTACCCCACAGGGTCCGGCAGGGGGTACGAAGAGCCCCAGACCAGACTGAGAAAGTTCCTGTAGTCCGTCCCTGGCGGCGATACCTCAGGACGGGTACGCCACCTTCGGACCGGACGGCGGGGCAATATATATGGTGAGGCTAGAGTTGATAAGCCAGAGCCGCTAGTTACCTCAGGGGACCGCCGGGGTATGATATGTGTCCGGGCGCGAGGCAAAAAGCCGTGATACCACACAACCCATAGTCCCCTCCCACCCTATCCCCGAGAATAGCGGACTGGACCATTGGAACACCTCCACTGGGGTCCATAGTCTAACTCCTTTCGAAACCCTCAGATTAAGCCTTCGTATCATACTTTCCATCACCTCACGACAACCCCAACTCGCACGATTTAATCACAATGCTCTTAGCCAAGAAAACAACACCCCAGCATTAGAGAGGCCAGTATCAGGGAATCATGTTTTGTGGTTATCATAGCAGGCAAGAAGGCGACTCTCCCGCGAAATCCACTCCCAGCTTTCCCGTCGGCAATGAGGCGAAGCCTTGCTCAGTAGCAGTAAAATATATCCCCTCTCCAGAACTATAATATACCAACCAGAAGGACTGGTGGATACCTCACCTGCCGTACCCAAAGCACTGTACAAAGCGAGTATCCTATCTTACCTATCGGACCCCGAATCAGTTAGTTGGTCAACTTAAAGAGATTAAATTTAGTATGCATCTGGAAAACCAGAGTTAGTCGGAACATCCCCTAGTCGCCTAAATTCTGTTGTATCATATCTGAAACCCAGTTTCCACGGATATAATAGGTTAGTAATATGATGCGCACGACCGCACCACCCTTCCCACGTGGACCAGAAGTTGCGCATGCGATCATTTCCATTCCGTTTCGTTTCGTCACTTTGCAACTTGCGACACGGCCCACCACCACCTCCTCCAGTAGACAGAAGAATAATGGTAACGGAGAGAGAATGAAAGAAAGAAAAGCCTAAAAAATCGACAAAATATTTTCGCCAGCTGGTAGCTATTTGACAGAGGGTTATGATATTCTTGAAAGGAATAAAAAGAACTGAAAAGAGATAAGTGGAGATCCTAAAGCTAGTCGAGATTCCATGCATCCTAAAAAAAAAAAAAAAAAAAAAAAACCTACACTACCAGGTTTTTTTTTTTCCGTGTTGAATTCAATTATCATTACACCAAGCTTTTACAAATCCATGAAAACCATCAAAACCAACAAATGAATACCGTTAAATATTATTACACTGCTAAAAGTAGAGTGAACCTAAATTTGAGGGTCAGATATAGAGAGGGGGGGAGGGAAAGAAACAAAAGGTTTTCTGAATCAAATACAAGATGTCTGCCGAGATGGACATCTACTCATGAAATAGAAGTAAAAACACAGCAGCAAACCCCAACAGCGGGGCAGATAGTAACTCTCCAGCTTTTAGTGGCATTTGTGTCTAGTATCACTCTGTTAGCCTTACAGGAAAATGGTCGGGGAGATAGGATAAGGTAGGATGGGGGAGCCTACGGTAAAGTTTTCAGCTTCAACACATCTAATGACCTGAGCCACCTTCGTCGCAACTATGGTCTAGGTGATCAGCATCTTCAGAGGCATCCCCATAGTCCGAGTCTTCCTTGGGCTCCTCTTTGTCATGCTCATCCCCACTGCCAAGCTCCAAAGATTCAGGAGACCCGTAATCGTCTGTGACATTTCCGAAATACCACGCCCTGGGCAAAGCCTCCGTCCAGGTCTCGGGGAATATGGTCTCGAAAGCTGCAGCAACTTGGGTAGCCGCCCATTCAGACGAGAACTCCCCAGCCCCCTCAAATCTCCCCAATGTCTGAAGATGGGCTCCAGCTTCCAAGCCTTCTTTATCATGACTCCAATGTCTCACGAGTTCTTGGTATTGGCTCTCAAGCTTTTGAGCAAATGCCCCAGGATCAGCCTTCCAGTCCGCCGCAATCCACGCGGCGTAATCAACAACTGCCCAGTATACTGGTACCCCTGTATGGCCGATCGGCGGCCCACCGACTGCACCACCGTCGCTACGACCGATGAGGGGAGAATAAACACAATGGGTATGCAAGTGAATCACATCTCTGAAGGACTGCTTAATGGTCACCACATCCCTACGGGTGAATTCCTCAAATGGCTTACGAGGAGGGTAGCCCATTTCTGACATCAGGTGCTCAACGCGGCAGGACTCTGCACGGCGGAAACGTAAATGTGAAATGAGTTCTTCAGCTTGGAGAGTGTTGAGGCCACCATTAGTGTGAGTGTTGATCAGTTCCCAGACACGGTCGTTCTCCGGAGCTGCGTCGTATGCCGACTGACAGGTTCTGTACCACTTTAAAAGTGGGTTAATAAGTGATTCCGGGCCGTGGATTGTGGCCGAGGTGATGGATATGGCAGGCATAACGAGTGCCGGTTGGTCGGTATACTGTTTGCTGTGAGATCGGACCTTTGAAAAAATTTACCGAGGCGATATTTCTCAAGTTGGTTTGAGAGAGTTTGTGGGGGTGGAGAGGGAGAGTGAGTCTGAGGTGAGGAGAGAGGGGGGGGGGTCAGAACTATATAGAAGAAGAGACTATGAAAACAAATTGTGCTGGGGGTATTGGTGAGAGATAGGGCTTGTGGCGAGTGCGGGTAACAGAGGGAGAGGATGGTGGTCAAAGGGGGTAATACGGGAGCGAGAGAGAGAGAGTGTGTGTGTATCTTTAGCGTAGTTTCTCTGTACAAGGATAGCAGCCCCGACTTTTATAATTCCCGCTCCCACTTCCGTTAGGGAAAATAGCCTACCGGAAACCAGGATTCAAGGAGGAATTATAGGCAAATAGAGAGTGGTGAAGAGTACGATATAGGAGCAATCCTTGGGAGGGGTTTGAGACGATCAAGAGAGAAACATTTCAGGGTAAGCAATCAGGTCCCTGTTCCATTATTCCCCCGTCTAGATGTGAGCCACGCTGGCCCACCACATTCAGACATTCTCACCCTTTTGCCAGAAACGACCAGATATATGCACAGAAGAAATCATGGCTCGCATCGATGCTATCCGTCTACGTCTAAATTGCTTCTCTGCAAAAAGATTTCCAACCCAATCATACCCTTCACCATATCCCCACCCATCACCGCCCAGACTCCCCGTCACCACCAAACCACTCCAGCCCTCCTCCCCTCCGCCGGTCCCACAGAGGGTGACCAATAAAATTGAGGTCTTTCTTTCACCCTTTTTGAATCAAGGAAGCTAATATCTGAGAAGTATAGTTTTGTGTAACGAAGGTCTTACTTCAATACCATCCTCACTCACTTCCAGGTTTGGCAATAACTGACACGGAATCCTACGGCATGAGATCCAGACTCTCACAGTGGCTGACAATATGCGCAGGAACCCATGAGGCACCGTAGAAACTAGAATAATAGCGCCACGTGCTATGCAGTCGAGAATCCCCTTCTTTAGGAAAGGATCAAATAAAAACACGGCAAAAGATGGGCCGCTCAGGCCCTCGGAGAGACAAAAAAAAAGCACCAGACCTTACCAGAGGAGGCAACTCCAACAACATAGCACACGGCTCTATTATTCGAGTTTCTACGGCAATACAAGCAACCGCTTTTTTTGTCGCCTTTTAATCCCCCAGAGCACTGGATCTCCCCGCTCTAATATCCAATCCACCTGAAAATTCCCCGGATTCTACCATGCAGGTTCGCTCATCACTACAGTGGCACCCAGAGAAGCGAGAATGCCTCTGCATCCCTATCGGTTAAGAATTATTTCCCCGGCATTGATACTATACATACTATACACTGAGCTTGATCTCCCGCAGTGTGCTTCCCTATAGGGCACCACCACTAGGAAGCACCATACTTGAGCACAGATCTCGCTATAAGCACAGTCACTGTCAATGATTCGTTGTCGTCTCCCTTATCGAGAGTTCTTATCGACAACTACCTTGTTCCGGTGGTGACATCAACAAGGCATTTTAAGCATAGGCAGTACAAATCCCTGTCCATCCAATCACATCCCATGGAAATTTCTGGGGCAAGCGGCTGAAGTGGAGCTCTGACCTTTCACCACCAACCTCCCCCGAGTAAGCAAAGCACCGCAATACCAGCATCCGGTACCCTACTCCCTTCGCCCACTGCGTCCTTACCTCCTCCCTACAGTATGACAGAGTGAGATTTAGGCCAACATTTGAGAATACCGAGCGCAGTGAATATACGGTTAGCCCAACAGCTCGCTCACATATCCCCAAAATACAGGCTCTACACTCGCTTTTTATCCTCACCTCTCTCACCAGAATGGTTCACAGTTCTCGCCGAGTGCCTACTCTTCCCCTATGGCAACCCAAGACCCTCTTCAGCGCAAACCAAACCGTATCCTACCTCCCCAGCCAGACAACCCCGGACTCGAACACGTCGTCTCTAAACTTCCGATCCGGCCCATGGAAACTCCTGGTGACAGACATCAAGCTAGTTGCCACGCTCCTCCTTTGGGTTCCCCACATTTTCCTTCCCTGGCGAAGCACAAACCCATATTCGGAGCTGTACCCGTCATGGAAAAACATGCGTGATTTGGGGCTGCACATTGTGCTCGGTTTAATAGGTTCCGTCTGGTTGATTATTGTTATCCCTGTATGGATAGCGGCGCCTGGGCTGGGGTTTGCACTGTTTATGCTGTTTTATTGCGCGCTCACATCTCTTTTTTGCGTGCCGTTGGATTACGGGCCAAGAGTAGTGCAAAGTCGGATTCAGCATGTGAGTGGCCGGGAGATCCGAGATGGTGAAAACTGGGTGTTTGTGAATGGAGTCGCAGCGGGAAACCATTGGCTGCAAGGTATGTTCGTTTTGGTGTCGGTACAAACCAGAGTCTGTAGGCTGGGCTAGGTGTAACTTAATGGGTGTAGCAAATGTCGATATGATCAGCGAGATATTTGGTCGACCGGTGACTGGGATACATAATCGGACCTATGGAACTGTGTTTGATCTCCTCGAGTGCCTGATCCAACGATGCTTCTCGTATGCTACAAAGGATACTAGAGTTCTATATGACCATCTGAAGAGCGTACTTCTAGACAACAACATACAAACATGTGTTGTCATTGCGCATTCCCAAGGCGGAATCATCCTTTCCACCGCCCTAGACAGTCTTTTCGCAGATATTCCAAGCGGGGCATTTGAAAAACTGGAAATATACACGTTCGGGTAACCATATATTCTCTTGCTCCTCACCATCCTCATGATCTCCGCAATGCCTAACATCTCACAACACAGTTGCGCAGCTAACCACTTTAACAATCCCATCCGTTTCGTCCCCTCCCAGCCACAGACGCCGTCGCCGGCGGACCCCCCGGCGCCGGAGGAGCGGCTGATAAAGCATATAGAGCACTACTGCAACGAACACGACTTTGTCGCCCGCCTCGGCGCCCTCCATTTCTCGAAGGACAAGCCGTCAAATCGCTTTGTCGGCAAGGTATTTGAAAACAAAGGTCATGGAGGCCACTTGCTCAACCAGCACTACCTCGGTCGCATGTTCGCCAACGACGGCTCTGACTTTCTAGACATGGTAGTGGAGGTGAAAGAAGACAAAGCTGCACAAAGTGCTCACGCTCCTGACGAGGAAATAACCCAGGAGGAGCTGAGATCGTCCAGGAGTTGGCCACCTGCCCGGACCGAGTTCAGGATGGCATCAGTCGGGGTACCTAAGGATCTCGGGCAGATGAGGACGTTGGGCAGGAGCATTGCCGTTCCTACTCCCAGCACTGGTTGGGATTTTGTGGCAGGGCCAAGGGTGAGGGTATCAGCAGAAAGCCAGAGTGGTAGAACAGTGAGGGAGCTCAGTCGGTTGTGGAGATATAAGGATGGGAGATCGCCGGACTAGCTTTTCTACTGCACGAGTGTGCGCACTGTGCAACCACCCATCTCATTCGGGAGCACGTGGGACAAGCCCGAGTTTTATTTTTATCTTTTATCTTCATTGACTGTAAATACCGGTATCATACTAGAGATTTTGGCCATACGATACCAACAGCTACCGGGTACAGCTGATAAAAACCCTGCAACGGGTGATTTCCTTTTAGATAAAAAGTTCAACCCAGCCACCGACGTTAGACACATGCTATGTTGCTGCCCTTGTGGTAACTTCACGGCGGACCATACATGCACTCAGGAATGAGCATGTAATCGGACACACATGCATTAGAAGGTATCAAAGATTTTCACTATTTGGTCAACATCTACAAAGTCCGCTTCACTATTTCCTATGAGGGCAGTAACAGTCGGCCTAATTACCCAAATCCATACGGGAGCACCAGCGCAGTACCTTAAGCACCCTAGCCCCATTTTACGAGCACAAGGGCTTGTCAATTCCATACCCGTTAAGGAGCGGAAATACAAACTTTGCTTGGCCGGGAGGAGACCCAAACGCGGCAAGCCTTACAATTACGTCTCGCATCATAGGATCGGGCGCATTTGTATCCCAGCCTTAGCCCACGAGCGCACAGTGGTCACCCTGATAGGAGCAGATGGACCCCCATAATCGCAATAGTACAGTGCACTGGTAACTTATATACACACAGCCAAGTATGTAGATTCGCACGCCTACAGACAGAGCATAGCTGTCCATATCTCAGTCTAATGCCAGTTATGACTGTCCAGCTCGCTGCTGCGAACAATGTATTATGTTCGAGTAGTTGCTTCTCGGTCGATTAACCAATTTCCTCCTCGGCGAAAACCACATATACGCTCCATTAAAAGTGTCACTTCCTCCTTAGGTAATACCCACAAACCTATACTCGAAGGGGAATGGATGACTTAGAGTCGGCTCGCTCACTCCTTGAATTAGCAGCCAACCGCGTTGCCATTATTGGCAGGCCAACCAAGCGAGCATCACAGCTGAATGTCCTCATCGCAACAACAAGAACAACAGCACACATGCAGGTATCAGAGTATACAACTGAGGGTCTGCGCATTGCACGTGCAATGTGGACTACGTTCTGGGACGCTGAGCGGCAACATTTTAGGACGCCGAAGAAGAGTTCTGGGACTGTGGGTGCAACCAATCTCACGCTCGATGTGGCCAGCCAGTTAGTTTAGGTGCTGACCCGAGCGATCGGTGTATTAGGTGGATAGCTGGAATGGATACGTTATCTGGCCATTCGTAAGTTCCCCCGACCTCGTCCCCCGAGAGTGCTGGTTGATGCCAAGTGTGCTAGATAATCGGCGTGGAAGCTCTGCTAGAAGCAGAAGCCGCTAACCCAGGCAGCTTCACAGCCGAAACAAGCGCCTCCCTAGAGGCAGTGGAAAAGTTCTATTCAAGCGAGTACGGCGCGTACACCGCGTGGCTAGCGTTCGAGGGGAATCGTGACATTTATTACGGTTAGTCCAAGATCTTTTGGCCCCCCCGGATACAGATGGCTAAGGAAGGGGGGTCGCCAGATGATAACGCACAAGTTGCCATCGCATTGCTCAGGGCGTACAATATCCCCTCCGTTAGCAACCCCGTGTACCTCACTCGCGCTAAGCGCATCTTGGACTTCTTATTTACCGGATGGGATTCAGCAAATGGTGGGGGGATGAAGTGGCATGTAGAGAAGACTGTGCGCAATGCTATATCGACCTCCCTAACGGCTGTGGCGGTGTTGCAATTTGTCAAGACCGATCGGCAGATCGCCGATGCTGCGGGTGGCGGCGCAGCCGCCGGTGTGGCGGACAAGACTGAAGCGGAGTTGATCGCTTTTGCACGGCAGTGCGTGCAGTGGGTTCTTGACGAGTTGCAGCTGGATAGTGGGTTGATTATGGATGGGGTGGGGGGCGGGCCCACTTACACGTTAACACCCCACCTTCCTTTCTCCTCGCAGAAGTGACTTTAGAACTAATCGTGGGGAGTAGTTACAACACCGGAGTACCACTCCATGCGATATGCCTTCTGCAAGAGCTAGATCCCACCTACGACCTCGCGGCCAAGGCGGGAAAACTTGCTGCCGCCGCAGTCGACAAGGAAAAATCTCTCTTCGAGCTCACGGTAGCGAACGTGGAGTACAGGTTCTGGTGGGACAATACCTACTTTCTCCAACTATTGGTCGAAGGTCTCATCAGCTATGCCAAAACCTACGCCGCCACACAGCCCGCAATAGCCCAGAGAGTGGTTGGAGAGATGGACAGACAGCTGAGATATGTGAGGGCTTACATCGTTGACAGCAGTGATGGGTTGTACGTACTCCTTCTTCCTCTTGCTTTTCTCTCTCTTCCTCGCTAATTCGACCCACCGCGATATACACTGCAGGTATTGGAGGTCGCTGAGGCTGTATGCGATTTCTCAGGAGAAGCTGGCGATCTACCGCCAGCTCACCGGCGATAACAGAGATCCAGAATATGATCAGGAGGAGAGGGTGATGGATGATGCGAACCTGGCCTTGCCCATAGCAGAGCGCGAGCTCTGCAAGACCCTTTTGGGAAATGGTGGTGTGTCAAGGACCTTTTTGCTCGCTGGCCAGTACTCTGCCGCCCCCTAGGGCTCACGCAACGCGCTCACGGGCTCATCCCATAGCCATTTGAAGCTATTCTCCCAAGTTAATCAAGAATATTCTTAAACTAAGCTAGTCTCCATACCGAGTGATATATAATGTTTCCATTGAAAATATCGATCGACTCAAGCTCCTTTACATGGAATCTCTTCAAGGGAAAGCCTGAAGCTTTCAAGCCGAACAGCACTCGTAACCCAGTTATGAACGTCCAGTGGAGGTGAGGTGTCATTCGAGTGATCAACCATGATTTGCACTCAATCGCCAAAATTCGACAGACAAGCCAGTGCAATTTTTCTCATGTCTCAGAAGCCGAGGATATAGAACTGCTTAAAAAGGCGATCGTATAGGGCATAAGACACCACTATATTTCCAATACAGTATCATAGCCGTGATATTATAGATCCACATACTCCCGATTTTGTGCAGAAAACAGCCCGCATAACATTATGCAATCAAACCGCCGACGCGTAGCCGCGCTCCAAAGAAGACAGCACACTCCGTATAGGACCCCAGGAATTTTCTTCGTCCTTGCCGCCTCTCCTCTCCCCTTATTTCCTGCCTTTCCTACAACCATCATCTCCCGACTCCTTGTGCACCAGGAACCCCTTCCCCCACCAAAACTACTCCTCGCCAGCCTCAACCAATGAATCAGCTCTCGGAGAGAGATCCACGCCATCCTCTCGTGCTTAGGGATATCTGACGAGCTACATTCGGCTTATTGAAAGACATTGAGAGTCAACTCGCATTCGACACGATCGATCTAAGCTTTCCCACGGAAAAGGCTTTTTCCGTCGTTTCCAAGAAAAATATAATACAATAATAGCAAACTGGAGCTTAAGCAGAGATCGCTTCTTCCAGACGGCTACCTTTCCGGCTGAAATTGGCCCTCCAGGTTCTCTCATTATACAGATATCCCCAGCCCTTTGTTTCCCTCCGCCATGGTGTACCAGACAACCACCCGATCACAGTGCAGCAAACTCACCGTGCCGTGCCCTCAAGGCCCTCCTCCATCTTGGGTCTATGGCAATTGTTTAGGTACTGTGTACCCTTGCCCTTGTAATCTATCCCGCCCATCCAGCAACACCATAACTTACCACACACTGAGGTTCCTGATGATCCCGGATTGAGATCCGATACGTTGTGCAGGCATTTCTCTCCCCCCCCGCCCTGGTGGGGCCGACCTCACAAGATCCTTCTCAGCCCACCCGTAATCCCAAGCCCTAACACCTCATGGCCGACCCTGCTCGAGTACGGTAAATGGCCAACAAGTGCGGAACGAATGCCGTTCGGCGTCAATCGCATCCCAGAATCTACCGTTATTTCCCTTCCTAGCGTGTCAGGATAAATCTTGAAAAGTTGAAACTCTTCCGCTTCTGTGTTCGGGTTCGGAGTTCCGCACCGTTACCAGCCATCCCGCATCGCACGCAGCTCGCTTGGAGAGGTGGTACTTGGGAGCTCGGCGTTTTAGGTGCTAACTTACGGGAGCTTCATTGGCCGCCAAATGAAGTGTGCCCCAGGCGCAAACACCTCGTGCGGTTACCTTGTTTACAAATCCTGTCGACCCAGCGGAGAGGTGTTTCGGGCCAAGTGAAATCACGTTGGGGCTCAAGTACACAAGACCTGCAATTACCCCCAAGTTACCGATACCCCCCGTGCCCGCACCGCTCCTCCACGGATCCAGCGTGCTGCACGAGGGCCCAAGCTCATTTCAATATCCTGGCACAATTCGTCCGATCATTCGTGTATCGGAATTGAAAGGCGGGACAGATTAAGTAACCCTGCGTATCGCACCCCACGGCACCCCACGACTCCGCAGCAGGAAGGCAATACTTGCACGAGTACTAGTACAGTGCCTGTATACAAGGTATCGTGGTGCCAAAGTACCAACATGCGGAATATGGGCAATTTAACGGTATCGGTTCCCCGAACTGGCCTCTCAACCGGCCGGTATGTCCGGTCTCCTATCCACCACCTCCACATCAAGACACCAATAGTTCCGATCGGGACATCAAAGTGGCAATCTAAAAATTCCAAGAAAGGGTTCAGAATACCTTAGATCGCATGGATGTTTAACTCCTGCTACCGCAACCGTTCCTTACCCTAGTGCCATGGATACCAACGTGGACCCTACCCACACCAAGATCTATCAGGCACTAGAGACATGTTTCCCCAAGGCTCTACAAACTGCTAGGAAAAAAAAAAAACGGCTGGAAAAACAGTCCTAAGACATAATGCTTTTAATTTTTAAGATCCGCAAGTGTTACTTCTCAGCAGACCATACTTGCTAAAAAGTAGGACTATTCTCTCTTGCCAAACCTTGGTCTGGATAGTCGCGATATCACTCATCTGTTTTAATGCTATAGGACCACTGTCTTAGGGGGTAAAGCCCAAGTTTGTACCGATCGATGTTATGGTATACTAGACATGCACGCCAGCAATTGGAGGTATTATAAAGCCTTTTCTCGAAAATTCATTACCCAAACCCCACCCCCGCCCAGCGCGGCAATCACACAGATGGCCCGGATTTGGTCCCCCACGGGGTTTAGCGTAAAGGAATTCCCAACGGCCAGTCCGTCAATATCTTGAACCTGCCCCCAAGCATTACCGTCACCGCCAGGATAGAAAAATGCTATACTAACACTATCCAAAGAACTTTTCGGGGATGTTCCAGGTTACAATAGGTGCAAGAACCCTTATCAATAAGGGGGAAGGCCAGCACGGAACCTGAGTCTATAGAAAAGCCCGAGCTCCGCGCCCCCCACTGTCACGACAGAGGTATTTGCGGAGGACATTGCCCCGGCTCACCGCCTTCCAACTTGCCGTGTTAGAATTAGAGAGGAGTGAGGTGCATACTGTTGAGAAAGGAAGCTCGGGTATCTAGCTGTCTCTGCTATGGAGACAGGAGCTGCGGTATTTTCCTGCAAAGCACACATACCGCACCGTACCACAGTATGATAAACCAAAGTCAGATATGACATACTTCAATAGCGGCTCTACATCAGTTGTGGAAGCGATTCCCCCCGCAAAGGAAGCACCCCGGTGGGGCCCACTTGCTAAGAACATCTGTTATTCGAGTATGGTCTCCAGTTCCAACCCATGATAGCACAGCTATCGTACGACGCAAGGGGACCAGGGGGGTTCACACCAATGCAACATCCAACGTCGCAGCACCGGATCAGACCCTCTCAGCGGCCAACAGCTCGGGGCAGTTTCCAATGCTCCCAAGCGCTGCGGAAAAAGGTCCTACAAACCGCCCGCCAACCGCCTACCAACTGCCCAAGTTTCCAACTCAGCTGTGGTGCATCCGAGGGAATACACTTGTGCGGTGATATCGACTCCGAGCAGGCGCACCTAAAATAGCCTAAATTAATAGCCAACGTCGCCCAAACTATTCCCATCCCCCTCCAGCCCCCCATAAAAAACGTCCATCCCTAGGAGATAAAGTCACAAATGATCACTCGTTGTTACTCAAGAACTCCAGTAATCTCCCCCCCCCCTGAATGCATCCTCCGCTCGATGGAAAAACTCGGAAGAAAAAAAAAGGGGGGGAGATGGAAATACCACCTACAAGCATACCACTTTCGGACGTTGCACTAAGGCGTTTTTTTTACACAAAGCTATCCACCCCCTGGAACGAAAGTTAACTACCCTCCAGCCTAAATAAGACCACGCCGGAAGCTCAACCTAGGACAATAAGATATCACCATCCTCACCACTACCACCTTCGCTTGCGAGAGAGAAAGAGTTAAGAGCGGGATATAAATTAAATCTAACGGCTCGCGAATCTAAGAATTTCCTAAAGGCGCCGAGTCCCCTTCCCCTCTCCTCCACCCCAAACACACAACTGAACGAACCACACGTATGCTCAATCCACCACACGATATGGCCAGTCAGTCAATCAGTCAAGATCCCCGTAGACAATACCACCACAAACTCCTGCATGACAATCGGGAAAACGTGATCCCCCCTCACCCCTCCCCCGGCTCAACTCAGCCCGGCTCAGCTCCGCACAGTACTCCGCACTCAGAGAGCATGAGGATCGAAGGGAAAAAAATGTATTGGCGAGATAAACGCTATGATACATACCACAGTGATACCAAACGAGTAATCCCCCCCTCCACAAATGTGAAAAGAAAAGTTTGAATCCCCCTTCCCCCCCCCCTCCTGAGAATAAACACTCCTAACGCTGGCTATACTAGCACGATACCTGCCGAGATCACACATGCTCACTCGCAATAGACATCCCTTCCCACTTCCCACCCGCACATGAGTGCATAGGCACCATACGGGAACCCACCCTGGAAAAAAGAAGAAAAAAAACGAAAACAAAGCCTCCAGAGTGACACACTAAAACTAGATGAATAAATAAAAATCGATCATACCATACCAAAAATTATATACATATCATGCCCACCCACCCACAGCACTAAAATCCACGCAACCTATCATACCATCCCCACACAACCCCCACCGACAAAGCCCTACAGCACGGCACCCAAGCATCATACGCGCAGGGACCAAAACGCTCCCCTCCACTCCAAACCGCCAAATTACTAGCACTACCCCTTGGCTCCCGACCAACTTTTATTTTTATTCCATTCATTTCCCCCTTTGGGGAGAAGAGAATAAAATAAAATTAAAATAAATAAAAAAGGCTAATATATTATCACATCGGGCCGTACTATATCTGTGTATCACATTAGCGTGATTGATTGATTGATTGGTGGATTAATTAATTAGGGTTGATGTTTAATTTCCTCTCTCTCTCTCTCTCTCTCTCTCT
>LN891037.1:412923-430765 GCA_900010015.1 Tuber aestivum
TTATTTACTTCTCTCTCTCTCTCTCTCTCTCTCTCTATTTTCTTCTCTTTTTTTCTTTTTTTTTCTTTTCTCTTTCTGTTCTTGGTGGGATACCGGTAGAGGGAGCGGGATGGCATTATTAGTCATTTCTCCCATAATCTCGCTGGCGGGATATTATATCGGTGCGATATCGTGAGCACGGGTATTTTCCCCGTTGTCTAGGTGTGGGTGCACGGATTGGGTGGGTACATGGGGTACCGTACCGTGCCGGTACTGTGCCAGAGTGGTGTGCGCAAAAGGATACAACCTGTCGAAATGTTCTCCTGATAGAGGGGGGGGATCCAAGAAGAGAAGATAAAAAAATAATAATAAATGATATAAAAAAAGTCATCCCCATTCGACCCTATCGGCTCTCCCCCTTTTTTGAAGAGGGAGTAAAAGGAAAGGAAGGAATCCTACGGGGATAGGGATCCACTTGCGGCAGGTGGTCACTTGATTTGGCGTTTTTCGGAGCGCGGTGCTGTGCTGCACAGCACCACGGGTTAACCACCGTACCTTGTGTTGATTGCTCTTGAGTACATACAGCACGGAATGAAAAAGTAGTAGCACGAAGGATGAGGTTAGTGTGCTAAACGAGTGAGAATACATGATTATACCGTCAGGCAGGACCGTCAAAGTACTAGTATAATGGTAATATCATTCCCGACCTGACATGTTACATGGGTTGAGAAGGGAAATGCCTAAACAGAAGCACAAGGGAGAACGGGAACAAAAGGGAAGAGTGAAACAGAAAAGGAAAAGAAAGAAGAAGGAAAAAAAAAAAAAAGCACGGAGCCGACTCCAAATAATAATAGCAAGTATTATTGTTTCATTTCATCCCAGCTTTCATCACCTTCATACTCATTACGCCTGTACAGGTTAACGTAACCCCAGTCCATAAAGTGGACTTGTTATCCCCTCAAAGCTCTCAAGCGCTCTCCAAGCCTAATAATTGCGGACGGTTGATCAGTACTCTCATCTCCGCGAAAAGCACAGGAGGGGACGGGGAAGGAAAGCAAAGAGGGGGAGGGAGAGGAAAGCTCCAGAACCAATGAATGAAATGACAACGTACACGTCCTCCTCCTGCTCCGTCGGTCCAATCTTCGCTTTAGAAGGTGTCGCCGCAGTCAACTCCTGTGTAAGCTCCAACCCGTTCTCATCGGCAATCTGGCCCATCAATCGATCGACATCTTCTTGCGGAGTGGCAACGGCCGTCGCAGAAGAGGTTGCGTTCTCGTAATACCCGGTCGCGACGTCCAGGTCTTCGAACTGGGTTTCAAACTTATCCATAACCAAGGAAATCTACCCAGAAAGAGCAGGCACTTTCGTCAGTAAAGAAAGGGAGAAAAAAAAAAAGACGAAAAAATCAGTAGACCCTTCTCTTCCCCTTCCGTCCCCGTGAGAACCGGGCCGAGATGCCGAAATCAGGTGCGGCAATGAAGGGAACCACAGTAGCAATAGTAGCAATGACAAGCGGTGATAGCACACCTTCTCCAGGTTCATGGTTTTCATAGCACTATCCATCCCCTTGACCACATTCGCCATGCTGCCGGTGACCTGCCTCATGGTCACGGCAGTCTGCACCCTGCTTGCCACCGCATCGATTCTTGAGGCAAGGCGCAGAAGGTTCAGGCGCTCGTTCTGCTTTCTAATGGCATTCTGTGCGTATATCTTTGCGATATCTTGGTTTCCTTGTGAGAGGGCCTAATTCAACCGTGTCAGCGGGCCGGCCGTCTTACCGGCCACAAGGAAACAAAAAAGAAAAGAGCATGATCGAAAAAATGGAAAAGGCAAAAAGCAAAAATAAAAAAGGGAATGGCTTAAAAAAGGGAAGGAAAAAAAAAAGTCTTCAAGGATGCACGTATGCATGTATGGGTGGAGTAAGGGTACAACAGCGGAGTGGAATGCAGTGCAGTAGGGCGGGTAAGGGTTGAGGGGTTTTTCCGAGCAAACCTTCTTTATCTTTGCCTTTTCCGATGTCTCATCCTTACCAGCCTTGACCGCCTGCCGATTTAACTGCTTCGCAGTAAACTGTCCCGCACAATAGTTATGTCAGCAAGCAACCCACTGCCATAGCTCAGCCCCCGCTGCGGGAAAAAGCGGGCATAGCGGACAACAAACGCGAGATTCGGTGAATGGGTTGAAAAACGGAGATGGCGATGACGTACCTTCAGGTTGAACAGAGCTTTCTCGAGCCCGGACATGGCGTGAGTCTATTATGGCGAGTTCTTCTCTACCGCACTTTATCTCCCCTTCCCCTGGGAAAAAAAGAAGAAAGAAAGAGGAGAGAGAGGTGTAGGGGCAAAAAAGGAGGGGGTGTTGCTCGATGGAGGCGGGGGGGGGGGGGTTGTTGCTGGTGGTGGTGGTGGTGGTGGTGGTGATGGTGGTGGTGTGAAGTCTGAGAGCGTGTCAAGTCGGCAGTGGGAGAGGGAGAGAGGGAGAGTAAACACTTCGTGGCAGGACCTCGACTTGGTTGGCAGCGATGGTTTTGTTGGAGGGGTGTGCGCATGTTCCGACACTCCTTGTCCCTCCCGCCAAGGATCCTATCACTTCAAAGTGCCAAGACAGATCAGATAAGCGATAGCCGCTTTGCTGAGTGAAACCCCGATAACACGAATGTTGTCGAAGGTTTCAGATGGGACCCTTTTTGTAACCTAGTACCGTTTAGCTCTGACCTCACTCACTCTCGCTTTTCGCACTTAACTCCTCTAGGTCATGATAGTAAGTACAGTGCGACGTCAATTGTTGGTAATCGTAGCCCACACTCAATCCGACCGAGAATACTATGCCCTGCGTTGGCCTAAGGCCTCCCCCATGATATCTACAATCTCCCTTTGCCATTCCTACCATTGAGTAAATAAAGTCGTAAAACAATACAAGTAGTAATAATAATAATACTGATAACAATAATAATAAAGAGATAGAGAAGAGAAAAGTGATCATAATATTATAGTAGTAATAATAAAGCGATTAAGAGGTTCAAGAGCACACAATATATCCTTGGCCATACTTATTCCCATTTCCTATTCTCATACCCTGTCCGACCGTTGCATGTCATGTACCTGTGTATAGCTAAGAATACAAATTGTGACCCACCCGTCTCAGAGCCTCTGTAAAAGAAGCTGTGAAATATAGATGGAGCAGGCTAGAAGACACCCCCCTTCCCCGCCAAAATAAAAAAAATAAGAAAAAATGGTATGATATGAGCAAGGAGCTGTGAAGCTGAAACGAGAAACCTGGAGAGATAGTAACTATCAAAAAGCAGGTGGGGTAAATATATATAATATATATATAATATATATATCAAAACAGTGGGAAACAATACCCCCGACCAGCTAGCCAACCAGCGTAGAAGACACCCACAAAAAAAAATATACATCAAACGCCCTATCTCCCTCCTTCAAAAGAAAAACGTTCAAGAAGTCCAATGCTCCTAACCAGCGATTATGAACAGAAATTGATAAATCGAAAAGGTAATGAACATCAAAAGTGAGGATATGAAAACGCTCGGGGGAAGAGATATGCCGTCACAGGTAGGTCTCAAAATAGGGAAATAAACATTGAAAAAAAAAAAGAAGAAAAAAAAACGTAATCATGCCAAAAGTGAAGGTTAGCCAAGGCATCCCAACCCCAGGTCTTTCCATCCCTCCGGCCCCGGGGGAAATGCGTCGCATATCTCTACATAAAATAAAAATTAAGTCAGGCCCAGCGGTATACTATCTGTCTAAGGTTCGCGATTCTGAGGAAAATTCGGAGGATGTGAGGAGGACCGCTTGCGCTGATGCCCAATCTCCCTGCCTAACAGAGGTATCCGGCCTGTTCGTTCTTCGGGCTCCTGCGGGGGCGCTCCCAGCGCTGTTGCCGGGCCTATGGGATCGGAACCGCGGGTAAGGTACGACGAGTTGGGGGTGTTGGCATCAGCTGAAGTGCTCATTTGTGGAATTTGAAACTCTTGCGGAGGCACAAGAGGCGCTGTCGCAAATCCTGACATTGTCCCGGAGTGGGGAGTCAACGGAGGCTGTGAGTATTTGTAATCGGAGAGCGTCAATGGGGGTGGAAAGCTCGGCGGTGGTCGTGCTTGATGCGCCGACGCTGGAGTTGGTGAGGGGTAAGGGTGCGTATATGGTCCTAGTTCGGCATAAGCTATATAACCTTGAGTTTTATAGGGAAGGCCTGGGGGGTTACACACCTTGCGGGGTGTGCACAAAAGGGCTTTGGGGTGTTTCTGGAGGGACACTTCTCGGCGGCTCATTGAATGGCATCCCTTGCATGGAATACGTGCTAGGGCTTAGCTGATACTCGCTATGGTCAATCGTGTTTGCCGAATAGGGGGTGCTAGATCTCAGAGGTGAACTGGCAGATTCAGCCATCGATCTAGGTGTATCCTGCAGCTGGAGCCGCGGTACGCTGGGGTGCGTCCTGAACGGATTCGTGGCTCTTGAAAAAGGGTTTCCTCGCTGCTGCTGAGCGGTGAGAGGAGAAGTCATGTATCCGAGGTAAGAAGGCCGCTCCCCAGTTGAGGATGCAGGGGATAAGAGCTCGCCAGAGGTAGTTGTAGGCGTGAACGACAACCCTGCAAAGCCCGGTGTTGTGGGCGATACGACAACCTCATCCTCTCCGAGGTGCCTCCGTCGCGGATCCGCACGATAGGCCATGCTAGTCGTCGGTGAGTATTCAGTTGGAGAAGCAATTGGGGTCCCCATCATCCTCCCTCCTCCGTACTGCAACGTTTGAAGGATTGGGAATTCCTCTGGCAGCGCGCGCGACTTCATCATACGCTCTCGGTCATCACTGCTCATTCGTTTCAGCTTGGCTCTCCTGAAACGTTATTAGTCAACTATATTCTTCGGCAGCGCAACGGTAGCACACCACGAACCTATTTTGAAACCAAACCTGCACCTGTCGAGGACTCAAGCCAGGGATCTCCCTAGCCAACCGTTCCCGGTGGGCTGCATCAGGGTGTGCCTGTCTGGCGAACTCGCTCATCAGAAAGCGTGTTTGGTTGTGGGTAAGTCTAATTTCTCCGAAGGGGATCCGGTTAGCAACGGTAGGCCTCCTCCAATATCCCCCCACACATGCCGAAGAGGCAGTCAAGCTTACCTGAACCGCTTCATCTTCCTTTTTTCCTGCCTTCTCTCGCTCAGGGACATGTGATGCTCCCCATGTGAAGATTGGCCAGTGATGTCCACAGAATGTCTATGCTCCGAGTGATGGGAAGAAGAGTGTGGACTCTCAATCATGGATCCATTTGAAGTCTGCGAATGGGGAGAGCCATGCCCTTCGTGAGAAGTAGGCCATTCCCGATCTCTATAGTCATCCTCGGCCTCGGAGGCCCCATGAGGGCTGTATTGCTCATAAACCGGAGGAAGCTGAGTATGGACCTGATGGCCCTCTTGCTCCTGGGGCAGGACAGATGGAGTACCCCCCTCCAGCCGCTGCCCTCTCCAGGGCAAATGGGACGAATGATCTCCTCCAAAGTCCGACATTTGATGAAGTGTGAAATATTTCGAGGCCGACGTTTCCTCCCACTCTCCCACGCCTCGGCCTTCCCGATGATAAGAGGCGTGTTCTAGTGAAGGCACTATGAAGAGTTAAAAAATAATATCCTCGAACAGCTCACCACCAGAAGTGTGGCTGTCTTTCTTTGTGGGGGGGGGGTAGATGTCTCTCTTTTTTTTTTTTTTTTTCTTTTCCGGGTATGTGTGTGTTGTCAGGTAGTTGCGGTGGAGTAGGTTTTCTAGCAATAGAGGAAATTCCAGTTGCAGTGCTAGTAGCGATGGTAATGTGCGGTGGCAGCAGGTAGCCAACGAGAAGGACCGGAGCAACGAGCAGTAATAGAAATAGAGATCGAAAAATAAGGACTCTCAAAATCTCGAAGGAAAAAAAAAAAAAAAAAAACAGCAAATCCTACAAATCCCAGTTCCTGACGCGCCAAGTATCTAAGTTCAGATCGTTCGTAGCTCGTTCTTCGTTTCGTTAAATCCGGGATTCCGGAGTTGTTTACTGTAAGCCAGGGCGGATTCCAGCTAGATGCGGAGAATTGGTTGATTGACGTAATGAGCGAATGAATGGACCGGATAAATATGTGATTGTTTAAAAAGCGAAAGGCGATGGTTCTGGAGAATGAAGGTAAGGAGAGATCTGCGGCTTGTTCCCTTTGGCGGGGTGTAGGGTGGGGGGGAAAGGGAAAGTAGTTAAGAGTGAGTGTGTAATGGTGGCGGGCGGTACCCTTGAGTAAACAAGACGGGAGAACTGGCTCAGCAGAAAAGGGCGTAAATAATAGCGACCCGGTTGTGGTATACGAATGTGGTTTGCGCTTGGTGGGAGAAGAGAAGGAGAGTGTGGCGCGGAAGCTCAAGTCAAGTTATAACAATAAATGGCGATTCCTAAAGCTGGATTGGGGGCTAATGTAGATATTATAGACTACTACTTCTTCTTTTCCTGTCCGCTGGGGGGACTTGTTTGAAGGTTCATGCAGCCGAGTAAGCAGGTCGAAGGAGTGACCAGGCGGTTAGTTGATCGGTGAGCCAATAGGGTGGAGCAGGTTGGTGAGCTTTTTGAGCCAAAACTGCTGGCGGGGAGAGTATTCTTCGGGACGAGTCGACCGGCAAAAATGAATGACAACGATAACGTCTATATGGAGAAATATTTCAATGAGGGAACGACCAGCGGCGAAACCAGCAGTTGTGACTTCACAGATTCTGACCCAACAGCGTGACCCAGCACAAGAGAAAGAAAGAAAGAAAAAGAGAGAGAGAGAGAGAGAAAGAGCGAAAAAAGAAAATCTCGAGAAGGATCGACGAAGGCAGGGCGAACGGATTATCAATAAATAAGATGGGTCAAAAGCAAAGGTTTTTTGTTTTTTTTCCCTTAAAAAAAATAAAAAATGTGAGGTAGAAGGAGAGAAAAGACAGGATGGGAATCCTCAATCGAGCGGGGATCTTAAGGTATATGTGGGATAAAATGGGAAGACCCTTTTTGTAATCCCTTACCACTTCGCAACGGAGGCGATTGACGGGGAATGCCCGCCGAACGGAGGAATGGAAAATCGATACAGCGAGAAGTGAATGGAGGGATCGCAGAACGAAAGCACTAGCACGACCACTGGTGCGGTAGACGCGCACGGGCTGTCAAAGGACTCCTGCGGTGCGAGAAAGAGGAGGGTGAGGACGAAAGGGAGGAGGTGGAAAGCGGGCACGGGGCCGGATCGTGTAGCCTTTGCATGAAGGTCGATGGTCTGGGTCTGAGCAAGGCGGGGCCAGTAGACGATGAGTAGCACCAGTGCGAGCACAGAAAGCAGCAGACCGATTGCCTCACCAAGGGTCAAGGTGAGGTGGATGTGGGTAGGTAGGAGTGTACCAGGAGTAAGTATGGGAAGGAAGTAGGACGAAAAGGGAAAACTAGGAGTAAGTAAGAGGAAAGAGGAATAGAAGGAGTTATGCCGGAGTGGGAGCAAGAGTAGAAAGGGAGTGAGTGGGTAGGAGAGCGAGTAGTAGGACCAGAGCTTGGACGTAGGAGTTGATACCAGATAGCCAGTACAGCCAAGAAGAGATCTCGGCCTATTAATTCCCAGGTGGAGGGGGCGTCCAGTTTCAAGACGAGCGTTTTGGAATTCCCGAAAGAGCTACCACAACACCCGCGGTAGAAGCAGCATATAACGCATACTAGGGAGATATACTTGTAATGAATGAATGAGAAAAATGGAAGAAGGGCTGCCGAATTCTCTCGCGCCGGTAGTAGTGATTGAGATGTGTGATAGCTTCTGAGATTGATGCTTGATATGATATGGTGTATGGCATGGATACGGGTGAATTCGCGTTGAGGCGAAATTCACGATCGTAGCACTGTGCTAGCTCTTTTTTTTTTTCTTTTCTTCTTCTTCCTCTCTCTCTTATCCCTTATTTCTGCCTTCCTCCTCCTCCTCCTCTTCTTCCTAGTTCTATCGAATGTCCGTATTCCCCCTTCCGTCTTCCTTGCCTTGCCTTGCCTTGCCTTGCCTTGCACCTCTGAATCTGGATACCGCAAGTTCCTCTATCAAAAACCTCCAGGGGTACCGAAAGCAGTAGTACGCAGTTGACAGCAGAGGCGACTGCAGCAACAACCTTCTACCATAGCATCTCACTCACTCGCTCGCTCCCGCTATGGCGCGGTCCCCGTTTGCCCCCTCGCTCTCCAAAGCACAAGGAGGATAGGATCATACTCCACCTACCTATCTCTCAATCAAACGCTGCAAATGAGATAAGAATGCCTCTAGCAGCGGAGGATTATAGAGCCTGTGCCGAGGAATTTCGGCGGGCACAAGAGGAATGTATGAATTGCGCCAAAACACCAGCTGACCTTCAATGACGGGTTGGTTAGATGGGGAACGGGCACCCGGTACTCTCGCGCTGAGGAACAATAGGTAGAAAGCGGTAGCGGTGGGAGTGGAAGCAACAGGAGCACGCGCAGCTAAAGACGACCAAACGCCAAAAGCAAAACGGCTACCCATTCCCGAGGCAGCCAGATGTGCTCGGCGTTCCTCAAAGTCTCCGTAATGTAAGTTACAGGTCCATTGCCCAAGTTACCGTAAGTTCCCGCAATATTTGGTGAGGTGAAGCCATCAATTATATGTCAAGGGAATCACCCGGTCATTTCCCATTCCGGAGACTTTAAAAAACTTGGAGTACTGTACTTGTACGGGTAAAGTGTGGCCGAGCAACACCGCAACCCACCAAAGCCAGCCCAACCAACCACCAACAATCCATCCATCACCCGAGAGCGAACCACTGCGCGCCCAAAGGGTAACTCAGTAAACAATACCGTATTATAACAACAACAGGCAACAGGCAACGAAACAACGGAATAGCAAATACCGGCAATAGGGAACAGTGAAGAATAAAATAAAAAAAATAAAAAATAGGAATAAAAATGGAAGCAGAGGAAGGGCGGGGTATGAGTTTGGGATTGGATGTGGAAAAGTGTTACCGGGAGTTGTTTCATGTTGAGTGCCGCGAGTGCTCGAGCGCACACGCAGTACCGGAGCTTTTGCAACAAAGTTCCCGAGGGAGGCTGGCCAGGGTATCATACCGTAGCGTACAGTACTCGAGTACTACAGTATGCCCGCAGAAATGTAGGGCTTTTTCTTTTTCTTCCTTTCTTTCCTTTTCTCCCATTCTGGCCCTTTCCCAATTCTTATATTTCGTTTTTTGTTTTTTTCTTTCCCTCCCGGTTTTGCTTTTATTCTGGTTCTCGCACCTCGTTCTCGTTCTCGTTCTCAATCCCCAATTTCCTTATGAGTGTCTGGATTTCCTCCCTTCTTGCGAAGGGAAGGAAGCAGAAAGAAATGAAACAAGAGAGGGGGGGGGGGGAATCGAACGAGAAGGCTTGAGGGAGAGCGATCTGGCTAGCGACATCATCGAGCAGCGGCTGCGATGGGAGCAGCAGTAGCCACCGCTGGATCACGGAACGGTATGCAGGCACCCAGCATTGAAGCGTGAGAGGGAGAATATCATACCGCCCGCGGTAAGGGAGGATAGGGAAGTGAAGGGGCGTGGGGAGCAGTGGAATCGGAGCTGGCATTTGCGCGTGGCGTCGTTCATGCGCTCCATACAGTACTGTAGAGTACAAGTACTCTTGCTTGCTTGCTTAGCTCTCTTTCCTTATCCTTCTTCGCCCTTTCGCTTCACACACCTTATCCGCCTACCGTACATAGTTTAGCTGCCCTGGCGCGCCGTTGTACCGTACCGTACTGTACTGTACAAGTACTGTACTGTACTCGTACATGGCCGTTGGGGCACAGATAGGGAATAGTCTGGATCCCACATCGGACTAAGCCCAATTAAATTACCGTGCTCCCTTGTCCCCTGTCCCTTCCCCGGGGACGAGTTCCATCTCTGATCCGCTCAATCGACGAATCCAGTTGCTCAGTGATACAACCGTTAAACGTCTCTCTGGCCTTGCACTCCAACCCCAACACGGTGACCGCACCGGTATTGCACCCTCCGGCTGCCAGCGAACCACCACCACCACCGTAACCCTCCATTCAATGAACTGCACCCAAGCGAACACCGACAGGCGTGGAAACCCCCGTTCCCGACGGATCCATTGCAGTTGTTTCCCGTTCCTCGCCGCGCCCAACTCGCTTCTCATAACCCCCATCCCTCATTCCCCCCCTCCTTCCTCCACCATGATATGATCGTTGCAGTAAAGTGTTGAAACCTGGAGAGAGCGAGTCATTGCTGAGTTAGTAATTTGAGTCAATCTTAGCGCGGCTCGGACCGAACCATAATCCTGACCCTGCCCTAATCACAGGCACGGGGGCGCTGGTACTCGAGTATCATCCCATGGAAACAGCCGTCTCTGCTCTGTACGAGCACTGTAATGTACGAGTACGGTATCATACGGTACTCGTGCGGGAGGTTATGTCTACAAGTACCGGTGCGACAGCAACACACGAGGGAGTAGACCTACTCGAGTACAGGAAAGGGCATGCACTGGTACGGTACTCTACTGTACCCGTAATGTACTGTACTGTACACTGCTTACCGCTTACTTGCACGAATCGGTAGGGCCCGCCACCGGAAACTAACGCCCGCATACACTGCCCCTATCATATCATACACCCCAAATCCCTAGATTGTACTCGAGTACAGTAGAGTGCTGTGCCTTACTTCTCTTCTTGTTCCGCTTCTTCTTCTTCCTCTTCTTCCTCTTCTTCCTCTTCTTCCTCTTCTTCCTCTTCTTCCTCTTCTTCTCCTTCTTCTTCTCGTCTCCCCCAAACCCCAAACCCGGTCGACACTGCGCGGGCTGGCTGACGGGAAATTTGACGGATGGCGAATCCCTGCCAAATCGGAGGGAAAACGGTTGCTTGTGGGATGTGCCGGGAACGGTGAAAGGGGAAAGATTACAGTACGAGTACAAGTATCATACAACAAACCCATACGGTTACTGCGAGCGATTCTGCTTTATTTTTACTTTTATTTTTTTGCCCCAACACTCCTTCACCACCACTTCGGGTGGAGTTGTGTCATTCGGGTCGTACAGACTGATTGGTATCATACCGTGCAAGTGCGGTACTGGCAAAAGTCGAATACCGGTGGGAGGGGAGGGGGCGGGGGGTGACGGAAAAGGGTAGGGTAAGAATTGGAAAATAGGGTATCATACCCATGGGAGAAAAATGAGAGAGGAGAGAAGCGAAAGTGCACATACATTGGAACCTCCAATCGAACGAACGCAAGAAAGAAAGGGAATATTAGCAATAAAGTGGATCTAAGTTACATTAATTGGAGAGGTGAGGTTCGCCATCGCGGGGAACGGGGAATTGGAATTCGACCTATGCCGTCGGGTCGACTACAGCCGGCCAAGAGGATTCCCTCGAGAGCTCGAACCACAATCTGCAATGAGGGTGAAGAGGGAGAACATACTCCTACTAAGACAAGTCCTAGAAGGAACAAGTTTCCGATCTTCCCATTCCCTCACCCGTGGAAAGTGGTTGCATCTCGTCAAACCATGAGGGAGCCGACCCCCCCCCTCATCCCCATCCCCTCTCCCCTCTCTCTCGCGGAGTCTATATTCCCCTTCATGACACGGTGTCCACCTTGCGTATGATACCCCCCCATATGGGCGTATAATTACACCACAAGATAGTCCGCACCTTCCATACAAGCGCTGGCACAAGTCCACATACGGAGAATTTCACTGGCGAAATTGAGATCGACGGAATATAGTGCTTCGACGATCCTGGCGAAGGGGGGGGGGGGGAGGTAAGTGCAGGGGGTTGGAGTGCAGTGGAGGGGAGGGGAGAGATGATAAGACGGAAAGGAACGGTTGCGATATGGGTGGAGTGATTTGTACAAGTAGTATGACAAGTTTGGGGATGTGGATGGGTGGATGGATGGATAATATTATTCTATTCCTTGTGATATGTGTGCAGGTACTATACTAGTACCGCTCTTTGCTACTGTATCTTCCTCGACCTGTTTTCTATGTTCCCCAGCTCAGCTAGATTCGCATCAGGTACGGCCCAGCCGGCTCCATCCCTTACACCGGCACCATCAGTTTACCGCGACCGTCACGTCGTAACTTATCACGGAAACGAGGCAGACCGAAATCAAAAGGGACGGGAGTATCATACGGTACTCGTACTGGCAGTACGAAAAAAGAGAATAGGGCTACCGAAAAAAAACGGAAAAAGCAAATTACCATGGCACCAGACTGCAGGCCTATCACAATGAAGGGGGGGGGGTTTTTAAACCCCAACCGGGGATTTGAATATTCCCGAAATTTGGTGATTTCCAATGCACGGCGGTCCAATTGATTCCTCCTGTTTCCTCGGAGATACTGTACGTAAGGAGAGTAGAGTGCATAGATGGATTTGTTTCTGGAGCAATGGATCCAGACGGGTGCCCATATGGGAAGAGCTGGATGGAGTAGGGCAAGCACGGTAGAGGGCTCTCGGCAGGGATATCATCCTGGCGCCGGTACAAGTACAGATTCTCCGGAGAGGGTGGGATGGGAGGGGAGGAGGAGGAGGAGGAGGATGATGGAAGCTGGTTTCCCTGCCATACCACATTGCCACATCCGGCTCGCTTGGTAAAACTAAGGATTGCGATGGCAGAACAACCTGGGGGAACTTGGGATAAAAATAAGAAATCCAAAACCAAATCACAACCATCATAACAGAGCGTTGGGTGACAGCATGATGCAAAGGAAAACCAATCTCGCACTAATATACGGGTAAGTTATGCACGTCATCGCAAATCAGGAGGAGCAGAAGAAGGAAGCAAGGGAAGAGGTTTTGCAGGCTAAGCCGTTCCTCCATATTGTATCATAGGTGAAATGCTTTGAATTGGATCCACTGAGCGCCCCTGCCCTCTAACAATGCATGTCTGATTCACCACACCGTACAGTACCAGTCACTCATACTTTCCAGCACCGGCATTCGAGCCCAGCAGGCCCCGAGGCACCGAAAGCAAAAGTGAGCCCGGGATCCGTGACCGACCGTTTTCCCGTTTCGACCGGATCACCTACAATTCCTTTCCCACAATTGGCATCGCACTAAAATCACTACGAGTATAGCGCAGTAGAGCACGCAAACGCCGGCCTCTCGGCAGGTAGCTTGACCCGGCTTTTTCGTGCAGGGAATCTGGAATTATGACAAGTCCCCGACAAGGTCGTGCGGCCGTCGCTCCGCTGTAGCTGCACAGCGACGAACACCCCCCCAGTTTCACCGCTCGAGAGCAAGCCCCGGGGTCGTGTGTGAGTGCATGGGTGCAAGGACCCCAACTCTCGACGCGATCGCGTGTCGCGACATCTGAGACTCTCGTCTCCTTCTCCTCTCTGCTTCTAGAAGGTTTCATTTACCGGGCCCTGTCCTTCCTTACTCGTACTAGTATACCCCCCTCCCTGTCTCTCCGCAGCCAAGAGTACTCGAGTAACACTTATCATGGGCTAATGTGGTGATTTGCAGGGATATTCGATACCTACGGGGATGGCGAGCTCTAGGGATTTTTACGGTGTCATACAGTACCGGTACTTGTGCGAAGTTATGATCTACCTCGATTCGATAATGGGGGTCTCTCCCATTTTTGCTTCTTCTTTCTCTCTCTCTCCTTTTTATTCTTATTTTTTTTTTTTGATTGATCGATGCTAAGCTTTTTTTATTGTATTTGTCTTGGTGGCACACCTTTTCCTTCTGGCTTTCCGAGTTCGGTGGGTGGGGGAGGTGGTCTGTCTGCCCATCTGTGGTAATAATATATTGTAGTCTAGGTCCCGCGTCTTCATATATCCCCTACACCAAGACTTTGGCGAAGAATTATGTATGATACTGTATGATGGATAGTGTACTAGTACAGTACCGCACAGTACTGTACTGTACTAGTACGGTACATGGTATGCATACTCGGTTGTCGGAATATCGGTACCCAATCGATCGGGGTGCACGTGTCGTAATTGTTTTTTCCCCTACTATACTCGAGTATGTTTTTTTTTTCTAACCCACTAACTAATGATTTTCTCCCGTTAACTTATTACTTTCTATTTTACTACGGGTAAGTCACTGCGGCCGCATAACGTGTGGTAGTAATTTTCTCTATCTACCCACGCTACCGCCCTCCTTTCCTTTATAGCTACGGTACATGAATCCGACTAACTGCATCCAGTAGTGGGCACCTCGCTCCTAAACGCCCGGTACTACTAAACTCGGTCTGACCATGGCAAGCTCTCTGGTCCCTTCCCGTTCCGTACAGTGCACTGTCTGGTCGTACCGTATCAGGAATGTTGAAAAAGCATTTGTGCTATTCCTTTTGTAAAAAAACAATAATTCTGCAGCACAGAATTCCCAATCCGATCTCGCTCTCGCTCGATCCATCCATCAGCCCCGGCACGGTACTTCATCCCCCTTCCCCTTCGCAAAAAAACTAAGCTAACGGTTCCCCGTGCTCCCTTCCTTCCTTCTGGAAGAACCCAAAACGCGCGGGACGAGTACGGTACGGTACTCGAGTACTCGAATAGAGAGATCAAGGCACGTCTTGTCTTTTCCCGTCTAGGTGCGACATGTCATCCCATGTGGCCCACTGCCGGAAATGTGAAGGTAAGAAAAAGAAAAAATAACCCCTCTTAGCATCCGCCTCAAGGAATCAGAGGAGAAAACAAAAAAAAAGTAAATAAACCTTCTAGCGCCGTTCCAGAAGCATGAGCTTTTTTTTGTCTTCATGCTTCTCGGCTTGTGGCTTTTTGGTTAGCCCTAGATTAAGTTTTTTTCTTTTTCTTTTCTTCCTCTCTGCGAATGGGCGCTAAGCTATTGCAGACTGATACTCGAGTATGATACTCTCCACATTTCTCCGATACATGGTACCGGTATCATATGTACAGTGGTGTACAGTATGTGATGTGCTCTGCTATGGTTGCATATACCGGTATGCGACTCCAGGACACACGACAACGGAACCCCTCCGTCGTGTTTCTTACGATTATCCCATTACCGGTACGCCGGTAGTACGTTACAATATCCTGCTATGGAAATCTGTACTACCCGAACTGGTGGCCAGGCGCGGTTGTGGATCAGTGCGTATCGCCTGATCTGTACTAGTACAGTACTCATAGTACCGTACTCGTATTGCCTGTCCTATGAAAAGGCGTCAAGCCTCTATTGTACAAGTATTTGCGGGGCTTTCCCCCCTCCTTCTCCCTCTCTGCTACCGTAGTACCACCAGCTAGTCCCGTTGTGTCAAGTCCTGTCTGATAGATGGTAGTACGAACTCTAGTTCGTCGGTTACCGGTGCGGTGGGCGGGTTTTTTCCAACCAGTACTAGTGCACTTGTACTCGTACAAAGGGCTCGGGCAGCGCTACCGCAGATGCAACTTGAGTATCACTGTCTGCATACGTCATATTCCCTGCCAAGATACAGTACAGTGTATGGGTAGTAGATATGATAGGAAGCGCCCGAATATTGGACAGTGGATTATCACAGAACAGGATCTCGGATCCTACAAACATTATTGGCAATACTTGCCCTTTTTTTTAAAAAAAAAAAGAAAAAATCCCTGTAACCGGGTGCACCTTTCTTGCTACCGTAGCAGTGCCCTTCCTTTCCTCCTTCCTTTCTTCATTCATCATCGCCAGAACCAGCCAGCCAAGCCACCCTCCTTGCTCAATATCACCGAAAAAAGCCCAGATGCGCGCCAGATCCTTCGTGGCGCGGGACGGGCTCTTCCCCGTTGCATACAAAGAAATCACTCGACCGAGGGTAGAGGGTACTGGTATGTATATATGTATGTATGTATGTGGTGCACCTTCGCTTTCCCTTCTGCTCCCTCGGGATGGGGTCTTGGGGGGTGCGGTGCGGTGGTCTGGGCTTTTTTATATTGCGCACTTGGGTTACCGGGGAAAGGAGTTCATCAGTTGATAGCGACTTTTGATGCTTGTTTTCCTTTGGTTCGGCTTGGCTTGGTTTTATTTCTCCTTTTATCCTCTTCTAGTTACAGCTGATGTGACTGGCCCGATGTCTACTATTATGATAGTATGATACCGGTACTATATTATACATGTATGCAGGGGCTGTGTGCGCCTTTTTTCCTTTCTTTCCCCCCTTTGACATATATACCGATTAATCTGTGGGTTTGAAGAGTGAATTAATATAATATATTCGAGTGGGGGGGGGGTAGGCGCTGGTCTGTTTGGGATGCGGCGTGTGCCCTGTGAGCCATATATGGGATAAAGTGCTATGGTGGGGAAGGGGTGCAAGGCTTGGATTGATTGATCCATGGGGTTGGTAGGTCGACTCTTGATTTTGCAAAATTTGGACTTTTTTGTACATTGTGAAAGATTTCTGTATGCTAAGGTATCATAGTGCTGATCCGGTCTGATTTGCTGACTCCGATCAAATGGGGGACTCCCGTGCTGGGAGGGGTTATACTGTGGGCGGGAGTAGGAACCGGTACTCTATCCGGAGTTGCTGTGCTATATAGTATACGCACATACAGGACGAATGCCAAACAAACCTCCGCCTCGGTCTACGACAGACATTTCAACGACAAACCACCTTCACCATTCATCATCGTCATCTTCCCATCCCATCTTTCCCCTTTCCCCTTTCTTCTTCTCTCCTCCCTCCTCCGGATATCAATACACACCACTTCGCTCCACCCCCCCACGAGCAATTAGTCTCTATCATACCTCACAATCAGGTGATAGGTGCGGTCGCAACATTTGAGTGATCGTTCATGATTCAACTTTTTTTTTTCCTCTTGCTCAACGGAACCTACCCCTTGCTTGCCTTACCTCACCCCACTTTTGGCCTTGCGATTGATCACTTACCTGGTGCTGATCCGAAATTGGTTGAATTATATGCAGGTTTTCTCAGCTTTCTCCCGGGTCGCATTTTAGCCTGTGGTTATTGCATGCCGCAGATCATAGTGCTCTGTGATCCTACTGTGCCAGGAGTTGGGAGGGGCAGGGGGGGGATTTGTAAGGAAAGTATGGAGACAGGTAAATCTTTTTCATTGCCTTACTTTTTCTTTTTTTTGTCACCCATTTAGTTGCCACCTGCGGTTTTCCGGCGGTTCGGTCTGCTCGCTCTGCACCCCCTGTTTCGTTCATAGGTATACGAGGGTTGCTGCTGCTTTGGTAAACCGGACTCCGGGCCCAGTTTTCTCTTTGGGTGGGATATGACACAAGGGATTGCGGGTGGGTGAGAGTGAGAGTGAGGAGGAGTGAGTAGATGACTGCTTCTAGTCATGTCATAGGTATGTTATCTTCCTTCACAAGGACATACTCGGCAGGTGGGCAACGAGGGAAGTGGAGAAAAGAGGCGTGGTAGTGCAACAAATCTTTCTATTCTGAAGATTCCCTAACACTAATTGGCCGGAAAGGTTAACTTGAAAGACCACGGTGTGGGCATGGTACATGGGTTTTCTTTTTTTGGATTTACCCGTTGGGCGCATTCCTTCTCCCTCTTTCTCTCTCTCACCAGGCCTGGCGCCTTGGTTCCTCGGTCTCACACACACCCTTTCCCTCCGAATTTAGCCATCGGAACTACTCGATGTCACCTGGTTTACGGCCACGGGAGCCTATGGTGTTGCTCACTTGGACGATCAAACAAGGGAGAAATGGAGAGCGGGAGCTGGGTGAACAGAAGGAGTGGGGGCAACATGATGATACCTTTCTGGGCGGCAGCTGGGCCTATCTGTGTGGCACCACACAGCGTTAACAGCTCCGGACGGGGGGGGGGGTAAATAAGCCGGCTGGGACGCATGATAACTCTTTGAACGAGCCTTGTGCTCTCAGAGTTTCGTGGCAGGAGGGGCCAACTTGCCCATCATCAGTAATTTAGATGACCCGAGAATC
>LN891037.1:430785-469645 GCA_900010015.1 Tuber aestivum
TCCCNCCCCTTTGCTCACCCATTCCTTCTGGATTCCACGGGTAGAATGGCGAAGTTGCAGGCTGTGTGTGGGAGCTCGCATAGGATGTTAGTAAGGGTGAGTGGAAATAGATATGGCAGATCTCCTTCATTGCTCATACTGTTGCTCCGATCATCTGCATAATTTATTACCCCCCCCCTCTCCTAGGAAGGGGTGGGTGGGGGTGCGTAGTCAAACATAGGTAGGCAGAATAGGAGGGATACTTCTGGTCCGGGTTGTTGCTATTTTGAAAGCTAAAGTAGAGTAAAGTTAGGACAGAAAATACAAGAGAAAGACCCTCTTTACCAACTCGGTAGGTGCATTACTATCCCTCAGGTTTCCCGACTTTCTCACTAACCGGGGAGGGGGATATTAGCACTAGTATTCTCGTATCAGCGTTACTTTCTAGCCCCAGCATCTCTCTTTAAGCCTTTTCCTATTATTTCCATTGGCCAGAACTTTACTCCTCTCCCTGTCTGAAAAGAAGCCCCGCCTTGCCTTGCTTTCCTCTACCTGCCTCCGAGCAAGATATGATACTTTGTGTCCCGGACCTAAGGTATATTTGCGCGAGCTAATATGCGAGCCTAGGGCGGAGACACCAAGCCTGGCCCGGCGAATAAGAAAAACCAAACAAGAAAATAACCCGGTAAACTTGAGTCCGAAGCGGGATTTTCATGGTGTTATGTGAGCCCCGGAAGGTTTGGGGGATTGAGCTGGGGGCGTGAGTAATGGGGATCGATTGGAGGGGTTGATCGTCTCTAATTTGGGCTTTATATACAGTCGCGCCTCGCTATCCCGGATGACCAAAATCCGAAGAACCTATCCGGTACAACGAGTGATCCGGGACAACGGGTCAAGTTCTGGGGCAGAAAATTACCAAATTCACAACATTTGACATGGAACAGCGAGGTATCCGTATTATCAAGTTCCGGGATAACGAGGTTTGACTATCCGAATCCTAGATGCTTGGTTGGTAGACTGATTGATCGATCGACTGGTGGTGGGGAGGGAGGTTTGCATTGGGCCTGGAGAATGGATGAATTTCTGAAAATCGATCCCACATTGTAACTTGGAGCATTGTAGTGCAGGTAGGTAATTTTTTTTTCACTCAGAGTCTCTTGTTATTGTAATTATTTTTCTTCTGGGAAGAATACGACTAGCGCGGAGTAATTTCAGAGCGGTACAGCAATTCGTTTATCGGAAGTTGCATATATCGGACATGTGAATACATTACTGCTCTGTGCTGGCCTGTGCTGTGCGGTGTGCTGTGCGTGGGTGTGGGTGAACGAGCAGACGGACGGGGATTGCTGATAGAGTGCTTGATTTGCTGGCTTGCCTACTAGACAAGGGTTTTCCATTTTCCGCTCGGGGGCAGGTGAATTGCCGTGAACTGCCCTTCGCACAGGAAAGAACGGGAAGGGAGGGGGGGCGAGAGAATTAGCACTCTCCGATACTTGGTATATCTGTATCGTACACGCAGACAAAAGCAAAAGCGCAAAGGACCCCCCCCCCCCCGACATCAAATATCCGTCGTTGTCATCATTCCTGAAATGTTTTTTTTTTTCTCCCTCCTTCTCCCTCTTTCTTCTGTTCCACTTTCCTGCTTCCTTATGATACCTATGTACGACATTCTTAAGGCGGGTTGCCTGTTGGAGGGGTTGTGATCACTGTTATTCCCACACTTGTATCGTTGTTTTCGGTTGGATTTGGGTGGAAGAGGCAGGGTAGGGTAGGGAAGAGAAGAGGAAAAATAATAATTCACGGTATGATATCATACCAGGGGAGGTTCATTGCCGATTATTGGGCTATTATAGTATAGACAGACAGACAGACAGATAGATAGATAGATGGGAATTTAAGCTCGCTGCCTTGTGTTTTCTTTCCTTTCCCGTTTCGTTACGAGTGTATGACATGAATTTTCCCGATTCCAGCTCTTTGAAGCGATGTTTGAGGGTGGGCAGGCCTAGTGTTAGGTATTAGTGATGGGTACGGTTGGTATCGGTGTTGGCGCTGGAGTTGGGGTTTGCGCGGGAGCAGAGGAGGAGGGGGTAGAATCGATATCGGCAGTCACGAGCAAATTGTTGTCGTTGGCCTCAAGAGCTCTTTCCTGGGGTTTTGTTATAGCAGTGGTGGCAGGCGCCTGTTGGTTCATCCTGGCTCTAGCCTCCTCCTTCGCCTTTTCTTCCACCTCGAAGAGCATCTCCAGATCGTTCCTCTTTTCGTCAAACTTGTCGTCGAACTTATTGAAAAGATGGAAGCGGTCACGGGATGCGAGGCGAAGGGCTTTCCAGGTGCTGGTGAACTTCTTGGTTTGCGCCAGTTCAATGTCATCTGGAAACATCGCATCCAACAATTCTAGCTCCGCATCCTTCACGGGCTGTCTAAATGACTCGGGAGATGGGAGGTGGTTCCTGGATAGAGCCGGTCAGTCTGCCAGTCCCTGTAGTCATGTGGATGGGTGTCAGCAGGGATTCGTTTTGCATGTACTTACCTCTTCGGATCTGTAAGACCCTCAAGCCCTGTTAGGTCACCCGTGGCCCGCCACAGCGAATTCAAGGCCGGTGTCCCCATGGTATATTTGTAGGATTCAGGAATCTCACAGGCCTTTGCTGCTTTTTGCTTGGCATCTTCAATGTCTGCGTCGCCCAACGGAGGCATATCAAATGGGTGACAACTCTCTGCTTTCCACCGAACCCAGTTTTGTTCCCTAATCAGAACTGTTTTAATAGTTCGTGTAAACAGTCTCCCTTGCACATCAGGTTCGAGACTCCTGAGTATTTGTTCCTTTGTTGTGGCCGCCCATTTCTCCTACATGGATCGCATTAGTGTATAGTTCGTAATTTACGCATTTAAATCCCATAAACAGCAGCACACGTATCCACTGAAGATAGGTCCGTGTGATCGTATAGCCGCCTTTGTGTGTTGGGTAGCCCAATGCCACTGCAGTCAACTTGTGGCATAAGGCTGTTCTGGCACTATGCAAACCATAGCGGGCGCATGTGAGTACCGCCGGCTTTGTCGGAGATAATTTAATAGTCTCTGTATAATGAGAGAGAGAACGGCCAAACTACCCTTTTTCTTCTTCTTTCGTCTTTTGGGAACAATTCAAAGAATAGGGAAAGCTTACATCTTCTAGGCCCAAAGTGAACGCATATTGAACGGATCTATTTGGTGTTTTGAGGTCTTTCCACTTTTCCTTCGCCTGTGGCGTCAAGCTTAACAAAAAATCGATCAGAATCAAGGCCTGTACAAGCACATGTCGCCTGAAGGTCAAGTCGCTGATCTATCACCCGTGTGAGTACCGCATTAGCATCCGGTCCGCGGCCTGCAAAGGGAGGGTGTAAACCTCTAGTTCGAATAACTCGCGACTTGTCAAATATTTCGGATTAAACCCTTCACCTTTAATATCGTTGTCATCACCATCGATTTGCTTCCTCTTCTCACCAGGAGGGACTCCGGCCTTCTTCTCATCCGCCTTTTTAGGCCCATTCGCCACATCAACCTTTCCGGTGGTCTTAATTGAATCATCCTCGGCCTTCCTGAATTTTGCCATTGTGGCACCAAGGCCCACCTTGAATTTTTCAAGATTACCTTTAACAAATAGTCGCTGAGGGTCGGCGAAATCGTGCTGAAGCGACCAAAATATAGGGTACAGAGCGTTGGCATCGAGGACTGTAGGTTCCCTTTGGGACGTATCTTGCCCAGCATCCGCTTTGAGCCTCTTGGGGCTTCGGGCACTGCCGATATCTGCTTCACCTACACCAGTCGCGCTCTCCTCTTTCTTTTGATCGGTTTCCATTTGATCCTTCTTGATATCGAGTTCCATTTCATCTACCGCAGTCGGCGGTTCCTGAAGAATATCGTCATAAACCGTGACATTATCCACATTAAAATCACCTCTCAAGTTAACTCCGGAGCGTTCGCCAATCGGGAAGCTCTTGCTAAGGAAGATCAAGATGCGGCCACAAAAGATTGTGTCCTCTGTTTTTGATAATCTCTTGAGAAGCTCGTTGCACAGGCGTAGCAATACGAGGGCTTTCCCTTTTCCACCTTCAACTCCTGCGGTGACTCTATCGATACGCGACTCCAAATATCGGAAGAGGCACTCGCATGACGGTATAGTTTGTGAGTCAAAGAGCTCTTCAATTAGGTCAAGTGGCAAATTTGCGCCTGAGATGTCTGTGGTGGGGTTAGAGGCGCGGTCCAGAGAAGGATAAGAGTGAACATGCCTAGCTCGGTCAAAACCAACGAAAGATCTAAGAAGTTGCAGAAGATGGGAAGGGTTGCGGTATTGATAGCATCGTTATTGGTCTATTGTAGCGTGTGTGTGAGTAGAGCACCGAAAGCGAAAACTGGGGAACTTACTACAAGGTCATACAGCGCCCCTTTAAACGCGGTATCCAGAGAATTCCTGCATAATTCATCCGGAGAAGACCGTAGCGATCTTATGCGGGCTAGCAGTTCGGGGTCGAAATCGAGTTCGACCAACGGGGGCTCAAGGTGAGTTTTATTGACGGAGGAGAGAATTTCCCGAAGGCAGGAGGAGAGCTGATTGACCATTTTTGATGCAGATGACCCATCCGGGAGGAGAGTTGGAGGCATTATCAATAAAGCCGGGTCGGTGTGTTTCGGTATAGTGTTGTTAGAGTATGGTGGATTGGTGAGAGTGAGATAAAGAGAAGGGTAAAGGATAAGAGAAAACAAACTTGAGGTCGACCGGCCCTCATCACGTGATACTAAGCTTTCAATGCCAAGCCGACGCGACAAACCCTAAGCTTGCCGATCCCACAGTCTTGTCGGGCGAAATACGAAAGGGGATTCCAAAGGTTATCAGTTCCTACTTGTAGGGAGTCAGCGAATAGAATTTGCTGGGTTAGTCTGATACCATCTGCTGCCTAGCGTCTAGAAGCTCGTGATCATTGCAGGACTCTTAATTCCTGGAATTCGCGTCTCATCACTCGAGAACTGCCGGTAAATGCTAGTTGAGTGTGGTCACGTGGGAATCGCCAAGCTCATGTTGGCTCTTTGGGTTGACGAGCAAAACAGAGCAAGCAACCTCTGAGCTCTTCACTCCAACGACCGTTAATCATTGCCCTTTCCCACAGTCCAATACACCCCATCCAGGCCCGCTGGAACCGCGTCGCCGTGAAATCACCAATGGAAAAGCACGACAGAACCACGGTTGGGGCTATTGAGGAGGCTCGGCCGACGGTCGCGGACCTGCACGGGGATAATCCTTTTGCTCTGGCTGCTAAAAAGCACTGGCTCGCGGAGAAACCGGTCAGGTTTAAGCCGGAAGCCTTGAAGACAGAATTCTACGACCCACTGGAGAAGGATGGCTTTCCCTTCCGGTCATTGCTGATCCTTGAGAATCTTCAGTTTCTTGAGAAGTTTGTTCCCTAGCCTCTCACTCGTGAGCCTTAATTGCTGATCTGATTTGCGCGCGCCAGACTATTGTGGCCCAATTTCGTGGAAACCGCGTCGAATTACCATGTCGTACTGATCGCGCTGATGGTGAATGTCAAGCGGCGGGAGAATCTTAATGTCTGGGGTATACAATCGGGCTCGTGAATATTGATGGTGTCGCGAATTGCTGATATAGAGTATTAGAGTACATATCGTTGCTGCCCGAGCATTTCCCGCTTCTCTTCCGTCGCATATTGTTTATGACCATTGATCACGGAATCTCTCTGTCCATAAGAAACCACCTTTTGACCTTCATCGTCACCGCATTTCAATCGCTCGATAGTGGTCTAGTGAGGAAGGAGTGTGCCCCGCTGGTTTCGATATCCATTTGGAGCAATCTTTCGAGTGAGGAAGTACGGAATGCGCGGCTGGAAAAGTACCCCCAGACCAAAAAAGCCTGGAGGGCGGCTGGGAAACGGTTTGACTCGGCCGACGATAGCACGAAAGATCGGTTGCGATTCGATAGACTGTGGCTTTTTGAAATGATATTGGATTTCTTAAACATGATGTATAAGCCATTGGATCAACAGGAAAGTGATGAACCAAAGCGTGCGTGCGGTCGCCCCCAGATGTCCACAATTTCGGCTAAAATTTAATAGAGATCCTCAACTATTGCGAGCGGTTTATTGAGCTTCTAACGGATCTCGAATCTCAGATGCCAACAAGACGATACGTTAACTTCTTGTTAAAGGATCACCATGTGCTCACAGCAATTAAGTTATCGCCCCTTTATACGAATTCTGAGAATGGTTTGTTCCGTGATCTTTATGCATTGCTCTCCCACTACATCAACTTTTCGATTGATGATCACACCGGATTACAGCTTTCCCAGGAGGAGTCCCGGAAAATCCATAATGCGGATCTGGCAAAACTCCAAAGAATAGCATTCAAGCATTTCAAAGATAAATTGACTATTCTAGCTCTAGCCAATTACGGGAGCATTGGACAACGAGATGAGCTCGCATCCCACATCGCAGAGTTAGAGGATGGAGGGGTGGTAGAGTTGTGCCGCCTGCTAGGGCTGCGCACGGAATACCCGCAAAAGGTTGCTATGTCTGTAAACCGAGCCTTTTTGACAGAGGCAATATTGCAGTGCTATGAGAAGAGAATGACCTTTCAGGAGCAGGCAAAGGAATTGCCTGTGCTGCCAAACCAGGATACACTATTTGAGTCTTCTTTGCTCCGTAATGAATATTATGACGGGTCTGGGCCCCTAGCTATCCCGAAACTCAATTTGCAATACTTGACTGTCGGGGACTTTCTATGGCGATCTTTTATTCTTTATCGATGCGAAGCGTTTTTTGCAATTAGAAGAGATATCGAGGATTCGTTACATCGCCTTGCGCCGAAGCTTTCGCACCCAAGCATGACCACCCAATTCCATGGGTCCTCCAAGATGGCTCTATTGATCACGAGACCTTCGTATGTGTTCATCTAGTTTTGATTTGGGTGATTATGGCAGAACTGACGGCAAGAGCGCGTATAGAATACTCGAAACGGCCCCACCCAAAGTCGGTGAGGAGAAACCGGCGTTTGTTCGCGCGGAAATTAGTCTTGACTATGCTCGACTTTCCGAGGACGTTCGGCGCGATTGGGACTCCCTTCGGCCAGATGATGTGGTCTTTCTGCTCGCCGTCAAGGGAGTTGATGAGGGCGACCGAATGATCACTGATGGGTCACCCGATAAACTGAATGCAGCAGAAAGGTTCGGGATCAAGTGCCTGAGGGCTGCGGAAGTCGTACAGCTGCTTGACCAGGATGGGCGACCGATTAAAACCAGCGATGGCCAGGCTCGGAGGGTCAGCGGAAAGCGCAGGCTCCATGTTCGCCTAGATCCGGAGATGTACAAGGTATATCGCGACATCGCTGAGTGCTATAGAGTATCATATATTCTAACTCATTGCTTGGTGGCAGATCGACGCAGATGGCCTGAAGGCCGGCAAGCCAGATGCCTACGACTCCATAAACGTGTTGATCAGACGAAAAGGAAGAGTCAGTACAAGGTTCTCTGTTTTCCATTGAAGCAAACGTTAACGTGAAAACCAGGAAAACAATTTCAAGCCTGTCCTGGAATCAATTCAGGAACTTACTCAGGCTGATGTGCCCATGCCAACATGGCTACAGGAGGTCTTCCTAGGGTATGGGGACCCTGCCGGGGCACATTACTCTAAACTTTCGAATCAGCCAAAGCTGGTTGATTTCCGGGACACATTCCTTGATTGGCAACACTTGGCGGAGAGCTTCCCAGGAACAGTGTGTTCCCAGGTCTACTCCACTGTTCGCACTACCCATACTGATTATTGTGGTAGAAACTTAAGCCGAAGGAAGGGTTGCAAGAGGGATGCGATCCTCCATATGTGATCTCGCGAGAAACTGCTGTAGAGCAGCCCAAGCCCGCAAAGAAGCGTAGGAGGGACCAGGAGGATAACCTCGACAAAGAGGAATCCTTGGTGGTCTCAACCTACAAGCTTCCGAACATGGGGCCTTATCCAATTGATGTGCCACGCACGAACCGTATCAAGTTCACCCCAACACAAGTAGAGGCCATCCGCTCTGGAACCAACCCCGGTCTGACCGTGATTGTTGGCCCGCCCGGAACTGGAAAGACCGATGTTGCTACCCAAATCATCAGCAACCTGTATCACAACTTTCCTACCCAACGCACTCTATTAATAGCCCATAGCAATCAGGCCTTGAATCAGCTTTTTGAGAAGATCACCGCTCTAGACATCGATGAACGGCATTTGCTTCGATTGGGGCATGGCGAGGAAGAGTTGAAGACAGATACTAATTATAGCAAGCAGGGGAGGGTGGAATCCTTCATGGTGAGCTCTCCTGACAAATTTCAGGACAATAGCTGATAATCATAGGACAACCGCGTGAAATTATTAGCAGAGGTTGACCGATTGGCTGCCACTCTAGGCGCTCCCGGCGCGCATGGCGATTCCTGTGAGACTGCGGGCTACTTCAACCTGGTTTATGTTCGGCCAGTGTGGGAGAAATATCAGAATGTGTTGTCTGAGGAGGGCTTCACGTTGGAGAAGCTCTATGAAAACTTCCCGTTCCATCAGTACTTTTCGAATTCTCCGGGGCCCATGTTTTCGCAGGGCTTGTCCCTGGAGGAAGCTATCGAGGTAGCAGAGGGCGGTTACAGGCACATCGGGAAGTTGTTTACGGAACTGGAGGATATTAGACCGTTCGAGTTGCTGAAAACCGCAAGGGACAGGCAAAATTATTTGCTCACCAAAGAAGCAAGGATCGTCGCCATGACTTCGACCCATGCTGCAATGAAGGTGGGCCATAAATCTCCGTCAACCGCGATGGCTAGGCACTGATGAAACCCTTTTTAGCGCGCCGACATTGCGAAGCTAGGCTTCGAGTACGACAACGTTGTGATGGAAGAGGCCGCACAAATCACGGAGGTTGAGACTTTCATCCCGTTAGCTCTGCAATCTCCGAAGAAAGGCGAGCTTCCCCTACAGCGCGTCGTACTATGTGGAGACCACTATCAGAATTCCCCCATCGTGCAGAACATCGCGTTTAGGCAGTACGCCAATCTGGAACAGAGCCTATTTGCAAGGTTGGTAAGGTTGGGGGTCCCAACCGTCAATCTAGACCAAC
This sequence comes from Tuber aestivum, assembly GCA_900010015.1. Lineage (NCBI taxonomy): Eukaryota > Fungi > Ascomycota > Pezizomycetes > Pezizales > Tuberaceae > Tuber > Tuber aestivum. Next base: position 439,891 of record LN891037.1, read on the forward strand.
AGGGACGTGCGCGTGCGTCTATTGCTAGGTTGTACAATTGGCGTTATCGTGAGCTCGGGGATCTGCCTCTATTAGAATCGCTGCCGGAATACCAGACTGCGAATGCTGGGTATGTAGTAGCGGGGATACGCCAAAGGTTCGTGCCTCATGACCTGCCTGCTAACCTGTCCGTTTACAGTTTCCGCCACAAATTCCAATTTATCAACGTCAAGGACTACAAAGGCCAGGGAGAATACGAGCCTACTCCGCACTTCATCCAGAACCTCGGAGAAGCGGAATACGTAGTGGCTATATACCAGTACATGCGTCTTCTCGGCTACCCTGCCGAAAAAATAACAGTACTGACCACATACCTTGGCCAACGTTCCCTCATCCGGGACGTTCTTAATCGACGATGCGCGAAGAACCCCTTGTTCGGAATGCCCGCATCCCTGACTACAGTGGACAAGTACCAGGGCGAACAAAACGACTGTGCGTTCCCCTCCCTCCACACCTACCCGCCTTCCCACCTATGCAAATACGAGAGGCTAACGAGTGACTAGACGTGATCCTTTCCCTCGTTCGCACGAAACGCGTTGGCTACCTGCGTGACATCCGCCGCATGACGGTTGCCCTCTCCCGGGCTCGGTTAGGTCTGTATGTAGTTGGGCGCCGGGAGGTTTTCGAAAGCTGCTACGAGCTGTCAGAAGCCTTCTCCCGCTTGTTGGAGAACAAGAGCGATAAGCTTGAAGTCGTTATCGGCGAGATGTGGCCTACGGAGAGGAGGGACAAGGCCAAGGAAGGGACGGAAATGGAGAACGTGGAGCATATGGGCCAATACGTGTACGAGATGACCGTGACGAAAGTGGAGAGCATGAGGCCGGTCAAGCAGTAGCAGCTCCTCTCGCATGACAAAAATCTGTCGTCTACTTAAGTTAGCATTGGAGATCAGCAGGTGCGGGAAATTGTATAATAGTCTCTTCATTCTATACCGATTAAGATGTAGAGGGGATTGAAGGTACGGGTACGGGATCTTAGTGGTGAGGGTGGGAGGTCTAATTAGAGCATGGAACGTAATGAATGCAATCGCGATATCAAGATGACATAATATCGTAGTCTCTCGAGGCCCTGTGCTGTAACCAAAATCCAAGTCTTGGCAAAAGAGAGAAGAGATCCCGACCGCGGCTCAATAACCAGAGCAAACCCTATTTTCCCTCCGAGACAAAAGCCACAAAGCCTAAGTTACCGGTAGCTCCAACCTCACCGTGACAAACACCTCCGGTATCAAACCAGCACAAGCCAATCCACCAGCACCTCACTCCCCCCCCCCCAATCCCCCAATACACACATAACAAAGTTTCCAAACCAGCACTCGAACGATCCCAACCACACCCAATGCCCCGACTAACCGGCGAAGTACTCCCCACCCCACTCCACCACCACTACCTCCACAGGTCGCCACAGCAAAGCTAACCCATCCAGGGCGGCGGCCGAAACCCAACCGGCATCCCCCCCGCAAAAACCGAATCCGCCCTTCAAGCGCGAAAGACCTTCTACTGTAACCATCCTTTACCCCCCCCCCCCCCTCCTCTCTACACTTGCCGCTCCCGCACTAACCTGTCCTCAGGCGACCTCTGCAATAAGGGTTACAGCCGCAGCAACGAGTACGAAGCGCACGAGAATAGCTACGATCATCAGCACAAGAAGCGCTTTCAGGAGATGAAGGCGATGCAGCGTGACCCGGTGTCCGCGGAGCGCAGGCGCGAGCGGGAGAGGAAGAGGATGGATGAGGGTATCGCGGTTATTAAGCCGATCAAGATTGAGGAGAAGAGGGCTACCGGCGGGGGGTTCAAGAAGGGGGGGTTCAAGAATGCGTTTGGGGGGGGTGAGGGGGGTGGGGTTAAGATGGAGGTTGGAGTTGGGGGGGATGGAGGGGCCGGGGGGGTGGGAGGGGTTGTGGGGGCGGAGGAGAGTGATACGGAGGATGGAGGGGTGGGAGAGGTATGATCCTGCGAGACCTACGGATTGAGAGAGGGGGGGCATGGGATGGCGCAAGGAGTTTTTGATGTTTGGCTCCCTTTTTTTCCTTCCCTTTATCGCATTATAAATTGGCGAATTGGCTTGCACCCATACGTTGATTGAGCAGCGGTGAGAGGGTTAACTCTCGAACTGTACTTTAACTATATTGCTCCCTGTACGAGTACACTATAATAATACACACATGGCATCTAAGCATTTTCAAAAAAGACCGTAGCGCCGACCATGAGGATAAGAAGAAAAGAGGAAACGAGAAGAAGAAAAAATGCTGCATTGCTCGTAAGTTCCATTTGTGGATTTCCACACATAATATCTCCATGGTATGATAGCTCGTAATTCATGATCGTAGGGGCAATTCAATCAGCCCTCAAAGCCCCCAAGAAAAACACATTGTAGAGGCGGTCATGATGTCTCCCAAGAAACCCTCTTACAGGGCCCGACCTCGAGACGACCACGCATAGCCCAGACAGCCAAGCCCCGGCCACCATCATAGCAGTGCCAGCCGTGATCCTACGATTCCGTGGGCTCACCTTAAGATACTTTGCCCACCCTGCCGCCCAAAAAATACAGTTAGCCCGCAAACACTCTGCCTCTTCTTCCCTTCTCCCCACCCACAAAAAAAAAAAAGGCAAACTCACCATATACAACATGATAAGAGACCAACCCAACCATGGCAGTATAAAACCCCGCCCCGATCCACTTCCCCCATTTCCCGATCGAAAAGCCATGTGCCAGGAACTCCAGGCCGATCTGGGAGCTATCGCCATCGACCCACAAGGGCACGCCCCTCAGCAGGGCTGCGTGGAGTGCCACGAAAGGTATCATGACGTAGCCCGCCAAAGAGGCCCCCGAGAAATTCTTCAATCGCCACTGCGACACGGACTTTGGTGGCTTACCGCCGTATCGCTGGCGCTGCTGGTAGGACCGGTACGCACGCAGCGCGAAGCCGGAGCCAATGTGGAGTGCTAGCGAGCCGGGGATGAGGAGCATTTCGATGTAGGGAGTTGCCTGGTAGTAGTATGTTCTGGCAAGGAGCAGGGAGCTGTCACCCGCGTCGAGGCCTAGGATCAATGGCGTGATGGATGCGGTCGTGGCGTGGATTCCAAGGAAGGAAGTGAAGGCATAGGAAGAGTATTTTTGAGTCCTGGTTACTGCACTCACTTAATCAGCGCCCATGATACCGCGATATCACCTCGGAGGGAAGGGAGGATGAACTCACGCCAATAAACAACACCTTTAGACGAAGCCGAGGAAGAGCGACTTCCCCAGCTCCCCGAGCTCGACAACCCTTGCAGCGAGCCCGTCGAGGAACTCATATCCGTCCCCACCCTTTGAATCTCCGGCGGCGTGGGGAAGTACGTCACATAGTCCTCGTCCTCCATCGGCGCGGGGGCTAGTTCCATCATAGTGAGCAGTGAGATGTTGTCGGTGTCACGGAAACGCCTAGGAACGTTGAGCTCGCTTCTGAAATTGTACGACATTCTGTTTGTATCCCTTCTTTCTTTCTCCTCTGGTTCGGGGGGCTTGGGGGATGGATTGAAGGGGAGAGGGGAGGGGTTTCAATGTATTGGAGTGGAGATGGGAATGAGGGGAGGAGGGGAGAGAATGCACCTTTTCCTGTTTTGGTTGTTTTATTGGTTTGTGCGAAGGTGGGGCAGGGAAAGTGCGGGAGGAAAGGGTGAGGATTTGTTGGCAGTTACAAACTTTTGTCGACGAATGACGACGCATGAATTGTATTCCGGCTAGGCTGTTTTGGGGTGACATGGCGAGTGATGGGATGTGATTGGCCAGACGTTGGTGGGGAATAGCGGAAGAGGTAATTAGGGGATAAGTTATCATATCATAGTAGAGTTGATTATATCATAAGGTGTCGACGTTTGTTGTCCCGAGGCTCTTGGACTGTCTTTGAGATCCCTGGATAGGTATCATAGGAACTGCTGCCGTCCTGCCTAGACTGCATTGCATTGAAGTGGGGCACCGATTGACATTGCTATGCCCACGATTGGGCCTCCATCAGCCTCCATAATCCTCCGCTCCCAAAAGCTCAAACACACCAGAATGTAGTCTACCCTAAACCTGAACCTGACCATCACAACTTCTAGGCGCACGGAAGTTGCCGCACGCCCCAGCAACCGAGAATCACCCATCCATTACATCATCAATCCTCACCGTCACAAGCAAACATCCCGCCTCAATCATCTTATCCCCCCAGCCATCACCAGACAGGCCCACACAATGATCCCGCTCAGGACTCCTCTACAGCGCGCTCTCCTGTGCTCAGCAGGTACCGGTATAGTGCCGAGACGCCATATCACCGTCTTCGGCTACACACAAGCCAAAGCCCTGATTTTTTCGGACCACGGACAGCCAAAGGATGTCTTGAAGCAAGTCCCCCGATACTACAGGGAAAAGGCAAAACAAGTGCTGAAAACTAGAGCAGACTCCATTCACACTCCATCTCCCCAGCCTACGGTGACGAAATCACTGTCCGCTTTCTCGCCGCGCCGATCAATCCGGCAGACATAAACCAAGTAGTGCCCCGTTTCCCACTCCCCCCTCCCCCTCCTACAACGGCTGAGAACCCAAGATCGAAGGTGTCTACCCCTCAAAACCCGCCTTCACCACGGCCCTCGGCACGCTCATACCCCACGCAGTCCCGGGTAACGAAGGCGCCGTGCAAGTCCTCTCCATTGGCTCGTCAGTGACCGGCTTTGCACCGGGCGATGTGGCAATAATGAGACACACCGCGTTCGGCACATGGCGCACCCACGCCACCGCGCGCTCCTCGGACCTCCTGAAAATACCGAAATCCCCATCAATCATCACACCGCTGCAGGCGGCCACTGTGTCCGTGAATCCCTGTACGGCGTACCGTCTGCTGAAAGACTTTGTCCCGCTGCAGCCGGGTGAGTGGTTCGTTCAGAACGCGGCGAATTCGGGAGTGGGTAGGGCCGCGTTGCAGTTCGGGAGGATTTGGGGGTTGAAGAGCGTTAATGTTGTTAGGCATAGGGAAGGGGTTGAGGAGCTGAAGAGGGAATTGAGAGAGTTAGGAGGAGGAGGGGAGGCCGGGACTGTGGTTCTTACGGATCAGGAGTTGGGGGATCCGGAGAGGCGGAAGGAGGTTGTTGAAAGGATGGACGGGAAGGGGGCGATGTTGGGGTTGAACTCTGTGGGTGGGAAAGCGGGGATTGACCTTTGCAAGTTGCTCGAGTATGTCCCCCCCCCTCCCTCCTCTCCCTTCATTCAAGATGATTCCTGATGATTCGCACAGCACCGGCGGACATCTAGTAACCTACGGCGCCATGTCCAAGAAGCCCCTCACCCTAGGTGCGAGCCTCCTAATATTCAAGGACCTACACTTCCACGGGTTCTGGGTCTCGCGGTGGTCGGACCGGCACCCTGCGGAGAGGGAAGCCATGCTCGAAGAGATATTCCGCTACATCGCGTCCGGAGAGCTCAAAGATGCGCCGATGGAAATCACGGTCTGGAAGCGAGATACCAATGGGGAGGAACTCAGAGCTGCCATAGAACGCAGTGTACAGGGCTTTGGCGGGAAGAAGCAGATTTTTGTGTTTGAAGATGAGTAGCGGTAGGCCCAGGGTAGGATGGGTTGAGGTAGTGGTTATATATGATAGACTAATATTGAATATCCCGGATTCGTGGGAGCGGTTCAGTTACCTGTGCATCACATTATCACATCACCAGTGCGGGAAACCGAAAACCTCAAAGAATTGAGCAATAGTAACTCCTCCCATAAGAAAAAAAAAAAGGGGGGGGGGGACTTAAAATCTCTCAAGCCCTAAGTGCAACGTCCCCCCCTACTCCCCTCGCTCATTCGGCATCTCGGCCCCCTTCAAGTTCCTGTCCACGACCTCCTACACCTTACGCCTAACCAGCAAACCATTCCAATCCCCCAATCCAACGCATATACAAGCATACCTACCCCAACCCCCCCCCCCAACGCTATCGCCCGTCTGTCCTAGCATCGCAAGACACCAGTTACTTCACTATTTCCTCCTTCATCCCTCCCCTCCCACCGGAGCGGAATCACAGGGCGGTGAGAATGTATGATACCTTTATGTGAGTTTCGGAAGGAGGCGTACGGGGCATCATACAGGGGAGATTGGTTTTGTATGGTTCTAGTGGGTTGATGTGCTATGTGATATGGTGCGGTGGTTGTGGGAATGGATTTGGGGGGTATTACGGTTGTTGGCAGATGTTTGGGGTACAGGTAAGGGGTTCGAACGTGATATGGTGAGGCCGCGATTGAGATATCCGTTGCATTGCGGAAAGCTAGGTGGTGCTCACAGAGTATTTTTCGGCGATCGTGGTGATATGATGGGGTCTGCGATTAAATCACGGTGACGGGAGGACTATGAGTATTCTCGTCACAGGACATCACTCGGATTTCGGCCCGGGTGCTATTGCTAGGTGCTAGATAACCTAGAGACCAACCGATCGGCTACCGTGTTTGCATCTAAGTGAAGGTTTATAAAGAATATCATGGCTCCCTGGTATCATAGGGCATGGAAGCATCAAAACCCTGGTCCACAGCGTTAACCCCACCACCAAAGCATAACCTAGAAATCGTCCATGTTATACGATATCACTAGGTCCATAAGCACACCTCCCAAGCTATGATAAGCATTCCCCACCCAACTAAGCCTTCCAACCCTTAATAGCAGAGTCGACCGTATCCCTATAGGCCCGTTGGGCCTCTGACATGCGCAAAAAGACCTACATCCACCACCATTAGCAAACTCGCCGCTCACAGTTTCTACCGATGCAACTCACCTCATATTTTGCTCCAAGCAACTTCTTCTCATTGGCATTCTCGGTCGGGTAAATCGCCTTCCCGGGCTTGCTCATCCTATCCATGATAGTCCACAAGCTCTCAGTTCTCCCCTCACTGTCGGCGCTCGCAGCTTTGGCACCCAACATGGCGGCTCCCAGAACGACTGCTGCATCAATGTACCTGGGGATCACGACTGGGTACCCGGTTGCGTCAGCGATCAGGTGCATGAGGATGTTGTTCTTGCATTGCCCGCCGCTCATGAAGATGCTTGTGATCTGGTGGCCCCGGTCATTCAGCGTGCCTATGATGTGGCGTGTTTGCTGGGCGATGAATTCCATTGCCGCAAAGTATTGGAGTGCGAGGTCGTTGATACTCGAGTCCATGCTTAGACCCACGATTGCGCCGCGCATGGTCGCATCGGCTATCGGCGAACGGTTGCCGTGCTTGTCGCCGTAGAAGAAGAGGTGGCGGGCTAGGTAGCCAATTGTGGGGACGTTTTCGGATTTCCGCAGGGCCTCTAGGTGCTCGTTGAGATATTCAAATACGTTTTTCGAAAGCTCTCTGGACCTCTCCAGAGCTTCATTGTACGAAGGGTGCGTTGACAAAACATTTTGCAGAAGACTTCCAGTGGATGATTGTCCGCCTTCCGCCATCCAATAACCCGGTAGCAGGACGTCACGGTATGGCCCCCTAATACCAGTTAGTCCTACAAACATCGGCAGATGCAAGCAAGCACCCGGAGAATTACCAAACCCCCGGAACGAAAATCGGATCCTTCGACATCACCAAATGACAAGTACTAGTCCCCGCAACCGCCGCAAGTCTGCGGAAAGGTTGCTCGAGATCATTCCCCACATGACCATCGAGCAGCAAATCCCCCCCCGGCACCTCGACTTTAGCCCCTACAGTTCCAATCCACCCCCCGTAGGCGTCGATAACCCCACTGCCAATCTTGACCCCAGCAACGAGTCCAAGTTCATTCGCCGCCTTCTCGCTAAGCTCCCCAACCAACTCCCCGGCAGATAGCATCGTCCCGTTCTACCCCCCACCCGTAGATAATTAGTAAGAAACCGCACCAAAGGAACCAGCGCAAAAGAGGGGGAAGGCTACAGCTCCATGCACACCTCCAATCCTCATAAAGTCATTCTCCGCCAGCTCTGGCAATCCAATATCGTCCAGGAAGTCCCCCTGCCAACCTTTAACGCTCCCATCAACGCCTACGGGGACAAATCCTTGCTTGCACACAGCGCTGCAGTAGGATCTCGTTTCCTTCCCCGTGGCCATGTGTGTGAGCGCATCCGCCAGGTCATAGAACTTGCATTTGTTGAAAAGCTCCCTGGGCATGTTATTCTTTAACCAGAGCACCTTCGGGATCTCCATCTCGATGGACATTGACCCACCGACATATTGGAGGAGCTTATGCTTTGCCGCATTGACCGCCTTGGTCTCTTTTTCTGGGCGCTACACCATGCCTGTAAATTGAGCCGTTTCTTAATCCCTATCGGAGAGGGGGGGGGTGGGCTAGTGCCCTCATACATGATCCATCCACACTAGTCACACAAAGCTCAGCCAATCGAGCCACGAAACGAAAGACAGGGAGGGCCACAAACAGATAACATTCCTCTTCCCATCTTCAAAGGTCGGGCCAGCAACCGAAATAGGCTCGTCCGTCTCCTGCGAAAGCACCGCGAGCGAGCAGGTAGCGTCGAATCCCATCCCCTTGACGCTCGACCTGCCGATCCCGGATTTCTCCAATACTAGCTTACTGCAGCAACATATCGCACTCCAGATGTCCTCCGTGGATTGTTCCTGCAGGGTCCATTAACCAATCCGCCGGCCGAAAGCCGGGAGGGAGGAGGGAGGAGAGAGGAGGGTACGTAGTAATCCGCCTTTTCATGCCAGGTCTTGATATCTTTCGATTCAACGCCCTTGATTTCCCCCGTTCCATCAATGATACAGACGCGAGCACTCCCGGTGCCGACGTCGACGCCGAGGAAGTGATCGTTGCCGGTGTCCATCGTCGTTGCCATCCCCGATTGGAATTGTAGAGTACGAAGTGAGGTTGTAGATCGAGCAAGGAGGGTCAAGTTAGAGTGGGGCGGATGGGCATCTGTTCCTGCCAGGACAGTCGGGCGGGATCGGATTGGCCTACCCCGCTGCAATGCTGATATGCCTAGCCATATATGCCCCTAGGTGGAAGCTCCGTCCATAGCCATAATGTGATATATAAATTTACCGGTAGCAGCACTGTATGATAAACGATTGAAGACCCCCGCAGTCACACAAACACACACACACACAAACAAAATCTCCAGCTGTCCCGACAAAACGGGCACAAAAGCTTCAATGCATGACACCTAAAGTATCAACTCCCTAATTAAATTACCATTCACCCCCACGTGAAAAAAGAGGGGCATAACGGCTTCAATCCCAGGTCCAAACATCCATCCATCCATCCCATATGATACCGATAGTAGTCTACCGGTAATTTACTCCCCAGCACTCCAATGACCACTTATCCCCCACACAGCGTATCCCACATCCCACCCATGCTCGTACCTATTATTATACTCGAGTACAGGCATCATACGAATACCTACGGTACCGGTAGTACTGTACAAGTACTCGTAGATTTAATTTCTCCAATTTCCATCCTTCCCTCCTTCCGCTACCCGCGACGCTGAGAAGCCATCATACCGACCGACAAGCGTGAAGAACAGTTACCGTGGGAACGCTAAAACTAAATTCCGGAGAGGTATTTCCATCTCTTCCCGTCCCGTCCCGTCCCGTCCCGTTCCCATCCCATCCCATCTTTTGTACTGTACATGAGTACCGTACCATACTCGTACTGTGATAGACCGGGTGAGCCCTCAGCGAGGCGCGGCGTTGTCTACCACCTAAAATACTGCTATCATATTCGCCACAATAAAGCGATTTTGAACCCCTAAGTTAGCGCCTCGTTGAGGGTGCCACCTCCCTGAGGGGCTCATCCGGTCTAACCATAATCCGCCCCAATTAGCACCCTTTCCGCACCGAGGATGGCCACCAAGTTAAGCTCCGTTCGGCTCGCGTGAATTCGAAAACACGACTCGGGAAAATTTTTGAAATCGATGGTTTTGCTAAGGCAGGGGAACAAACACATTAAATTTTTAGAATCTGTTATTCTTCCTAGTGTGTAACATGGTTCTTATTTCCTGATAATATGTTACTTGATACGTTATTTAAGCTTATCACTGTAAACACGTTTTCAATTCACAAAACCAAACAATGGTATGATATGTTATCATAACATTATCATATACGGTAGTCTACCAAACACTCTGTCGATTCAAAACGCACTCCGAGCCCAAAACAGGTTTTTGGATTCAGGAATGGCTCAAGCCAAACAGAGCCTAAAAGAGGTTGGTTACGGTAGTACAGCAAGTGCACCGTACGAGTACAAGCGCTCGAGTGTAAATGATGAGGAGGAGGGGGAGAAGGCTACAAGTATCATTGCGGTATTGTATATCATTACTGTGATCAAGTCACCGTCATGTAGATCGTGTATACAAGTACTCGTACTGTACCCATCAAACCACGGTACCGCTGTGCCTGCACTTTGGGCATGATACTTGGTGTACTGTATGGTAATTATATTGTGGGACCGGTATGATGTAACAAATAATATCGAATATCATAACAATTGTACTCGTACAGTACTGTACTGATAGTGAATGCCATGCCACACTGCCCCCGTGTGACACTTCACTGTGCTGCACAGCACGAGTAACACCAATACCAGCACACTGTCCCTCCAATTCTCACGAGCACACGCTATCACACACCAAAGTCGGCCAAGAAGAAAAATGCTTGTTGTACCCTTGTCACATACGGGTGCGGTGCAGCACGTATATAAAAGGAGGGGAGGGAAACAAACCTACAAGTCCATCATCCCACCCGCAACCGATTCCCGGTACTTGTGCATTATGCTACCGTATCGCAGTCCTCTGCTTATCCCCTCCCTCAACCCCCCTCACCCCCCAACTGACTGCGGGTCCATATACATTATAGGTGGATAGATATGTGGGGAGAAAGAGGCTTACGTTTCTACACGAGCCCGTGGTGCGACCTCATGAACCTCCTCCGGTCTGTGCGACACATTGCGTGAGCTGCATTACCCATCGTACTCGTATCCTGGGGGCCTTTGGGCATTACCGGTACAGTGATACTCTGCCGCTACTATTACTACCACTATTATTCATGATCCGAGGCACTGCGGTACACTGTAGCACTCTAGGCTGCAAACAGGGGAGGGATGCCGAGTGGTGGGTGGTCTACCGTACCTACCGACTGTGCTACTCGTACAGTAAGGCTCACATAATATCATATTATCATCCACTAGCACCACCTTCGCTGCTCACTCTGCCATCGTACAGTAGTCAGGGCTTCGCCAACATTAATCCGTCCATTCTTATCCCACAATACCCCATACAGTACGGTAAAAATGAATAATACACAGCACAACACGTACCAAACATCACATCGTGATAACCCCACAAAAAGTAATCAAAGAGTCTACAGGTGTATAAAAAACCAAAAACTGCCGGTACGCTGGGCCACCCAAAAAAGCATCCAGAAATCTTCGCGTACAGGACAGGCCCTCTCGCCAAAAAAAAAAGAAAGATCCCAAAATCCCAAAACTCAAACAAAAAAAGTAACTATAGTACACTCGCACTCGTATAACAATGTACAGTAAGCCCCAGACCTTTTTTTTTGTGAAAAGAAAACAGCATTAAACGTGATCATAAGACAGAAATTCTCATACGGGATGGGTGATCCTGTCCCTGAGATAAGACTGCGAACTCATTAATATCGCATCGTCCACAAGCGAATCTTCATCAACATCACCACCCGTCAGCCTTCTTCCTGCACCCGACCCAGCAACTCCGAGGAGGAACGATGTGTCGAAATATTCAGCGTCACAAATAATACCACACCGATCCACGTCAGAAACGACCCCCACCAAGCTTCCGGAGTCGGATCCCCCCGTAGGCACTGCAAGCCACATATCAATTCAGCAGATTGATGTGCCGTACGGGGTTCTCCGTCTTGTGAGGTCTTGTTGAAAGCGAGGGTGGATCCCGAGCAGTGTTCCCAACCGTCCCGGGCACGGTGGGTAAGGACGGCAGGGCGTGGCGTCCGTCTTTGATAAAGACTGCCGTCCGAGGAGTTGACGCCCGGGCCCGGGAGTCTTGATACAGATGACATCTTCCGGCCGTCATCTGTAGGGCCCGGCTCTCACCTGCAGGTCTATTTGCAGGTGAGACACCTATAAGAGCCCGGCCGGCCATCCCGGGCAGAGGCTAGGACGGACCACAGGATGGGGGTCCGTCCAGGGCAGAGTTCCGGAAACCGGCGTCCGTCCCGTCCGAAGTTAAGGACGGACGGACTGGACGCTCGGGAACGCTGATCCCGAGAGGAGATTGACGGGGTCGAGAGTAGCAACTAGTGGTGACTCCGGGCTGTCGAGGAGGAATAAAAATGTACTGTCTTCCTCCTTGATGGCCGATTCGGGAGCTGCGAAATACGAGGCCGGGCTGAGAGGATTGATTGGACTGACGGTAGCGCTCACAGTAGCAGCCTTCAAGTACTGCTCATAGCGCTTGAGCGTCTGCTGCATATCGTCCAGCTCCCGACGCAATGCTCTGTTGGTTTCCTCCTGAGCCACAAGCCGAGCCCTCATATCAGCGTTACTCTCAGCTAGCTTCGTCCTTTCCTCCTCCAACGCCTGAACTTCTTTCCGTTTGCGTTCACGAGAGGATTGCGCAGCGGCACGATTTCTCAATACTCGCTCGATCCTCCGTTGTTCCTTCTCCTCATCCGTCTTGGCCCGTTTCCTAGAAATGGTGTCAGTAAAGGAGGACTCAAGTAGCGGCCAAAAGGACTACGAAAGATCGAAAGACTCACCGAGGCGGAAGATTAGTGGTAGGAGTAGGGAGCTCTTGACCCCATGACTTGCGCTTCTTCTTCACCGGCTTTTCTGTGGGTTCCGGTTTCTTGTCCGCCTCCAACACCTTCTCAGGTTGGGGAGAGGCAGAGCATCCGGGGGTAAAGGCCTCCCGGGGAGAGTAGGTGTCTGTTGGGGAAGTAAAATCACTGCCTGTGTTGGATGCAGTAGAACTGAAGGGTTCGTCACCGAATAGCGAGGCCACCGTTTCGCTATCCGATAATAAGAAATCCTCGTGCTCCAGGAGGCTGTCAAAGTTTGAGAGCAACGAAGGGTCAATGGATTGGTCCGGCATATCGTGTTGCGAGAGGTTCAAGCCGGGGAGAGGTGATATGACTTGAAACCGATAGACAAAACGTCCCGATTTCGGTTAGGTGGTAGTAAGGACTCCCGGTGAATAGCCCCTATTGCCTGTCTTTTGGAACAGGTGCAATAGAGATAAAAAAGAGAAGTGTCGGTGCGAGAAAGTGTGGGTGCAAGCCCACAAGTGAAAGGGGGAGTGTCAGGGACAGGGGGGAGAAAGGGGTAGAAATGGTCAGGGGGGAAGGGTGAGATGAAGGATTGTTCGACGATACAAGCTCGAGAGAAGGAGGAAGAGGACACTTGATCGAAAAGAACAGATAGTGGGTGAGCAGTGGGTATATATATAAACCCTGAGGAAAGGAAGAAGAGTTCTGTCGATATAGAGGAAGCTCGAGAAACTCTGGAAGGGAGGTTGCTGGGGGGGAGGGATTGAGGACAACTGGCTTTATGTGAGCCTTGACTGGGCCTATATGAGGGTTTGGGTTGTTCCGCATACCGGGCTGCTTTTGTCTCCCCTTCCTAATGCGGTTTAGGCTACCCAAGAAGGGTTTCAGTGACTGTCAGCTCTTGATGGGGCTGAATGGATTCGAATGGTGGAGCGAAGCAGAAAGAAGCCTTTTAGCTGCACCAATACAGTAGAGCCCCGCCGCCGGCACGCAACGCCTAAAATATACGGGTTCCGGACGGCTATCTGTACTCGACTACCCCGACAAAATCTTGCTCCAAATGCACACCACCGCGGGCACCAGAGGGCTCCAGCAGCATCGGGAGATGAGCTGGTTCTCCGGATATCGTAGACCACGGAATACTTACTCGTACAATATCATACGACCTCCTTTTTAACTTTTATCAAATTTTCCCTTTTTATTCCCCACCACGAGACTATCGAGACTCCTAGTGCGTATCTCTCTCGCCCTCCTTTTCTCATCATACTTTCCCCCATACAGATAGCCCGGCATTCACGATGGCACCACTCCTTGCTACGGTACTCGCACATACCGGTACTGCCGTATAAAGCACGGATCACGAGTATAATAGTCCCGTCCTCGAATACCTCGTTTCTCCGTCATGCGTTCCTCGCGGCGTCCCATTGCGGTAGGCACTGCGAATACGGTAGCTCATTGAAGACACAGGAGTCACATAATGGACACCAATTTATCGCTTCCACACTCGGACTGGCTTTTTAAACATTGTCAACAGTCAACCCCAGGGTCCCAACCACCATTACCTTATGAGGTAAGGGGGAACGGTATCCAGGGATTCAACGACCATCATACGGTAGTGTCGGGCCACTTAGCCTGCCTTACGAATGTATCGATGTAAGTATGATAAGTACAAGTACAAGTACAGTATCTCGGCCATCATATCTACGCATAAAGGGGGGGGGGCAAACCCTCACTGACTCCTTTGGGTAAAATAAAAATATGCACCGTTACAATCCTGTACCGTGCTGTGAGATACCTTCTCAGGAACCCGCATCTGATTGGTAAAAAAAACTTTGACGGTTTTTTTCTTCTTTCCACTTCTCTTTCCTTTTCCTCTCCCACTCTTTTGCATTCCCCTTATCTCTTTCTCTCTTTCCCAGGGAATGTCCTACCGTACCGGGGTATGATCCTGTCTACTGCAGATGCTGTTCTCCTCCGAGACACCAGCATGCGGTACAAGTATCTTCGGTACTTTTTTACCTGTGCCAACCAGACATGACCGACCGAGCCCGCTCGAGTTGCGGTACCGTACTCGTACAGAATCCGCCCTATGCACCGCGCAGCACTTCGTACCGGCACGTCCAGTGCAGCAGAGCACAGTAACCATCACAAGTGGCCACACTCGTACAAACCCGACTCCAGAATTGGGCTCAACCGTAGCCTATCCTGGATGCCATACCATCCATACCATAGTCTACCGATACCGTACCGTACTGTACCCTTCCTGCTCAGCCAGCTCAGCACTTGAAGCCAACCAATCCCTCTCACTCTATTTTCTTCTCTACCAAGTGTAAATATATTTATTCACCATACCAACACCCAACCCAACAAATCCTCGATCAACACAGCCCACATCAACAAATCGAGAGGAAATAATGAAAGCTACAAAAGTGCAAAACCAAAAAAGAAAAAAAAAGAAAACCCCTTTTTTCTTTTTTTTTTCACTTGCCAACTTCAGCCGTACCCGACACCTTCCCACCATCTGTCCATTAGTCTGTCCGTCCATCAATCAATCGGTCGATCAATCAATCACGACAAATACAGTACCCAGCGTTTCCACGTTTTTTTTTTTTTTCTTTCCTTTTTTCTTTTTTTTCCCCTCCCGGTAGCATGGTTGACAAGAATTATCATACCAGACTGGGGATAGTACAAGTACCCGACCATAGCGTAGCGCGGGGGGGGGAAGAATGGAAGAAAGAAGGAACGAAATCCCAATCTCGACAATCGGGAATTTGTTTCCTCCCAGGCTACGACCGCATTCTGCTTGAATAGTACCGTGCTCGTGCATTAAATGTTGCCGATGATGGATGGGTGGATGGATGTATAATATGGATGAGCGTAAAAGTCGGGCTGGCTCGATCGGCGGTTGAGCATTGGGGGTGCAGAAGGGGGGGAGAAGCCGTCCTCTTCATCTGATATACCGGGGAGTGTTGCGATGAAGCGTATGGTGATTATCGATACTTCTTGGGGTTGGCTTGTTGACGTGCGTCGCCGCTGGCGATAAATAATATTAAATTTTTGTCTTGTTCTTCCAGTCCAAACTCTCACAAAAAGGCATTCTCGGGACTCATTCACCCCAATTTATGAACACGGCTACTATTGCACCACCGCTAAAATCCAGCCCTCTTGCTTAGATCTTAGTGCTATGCAATAGCGGCCGCGTTCACAAACCTGCTTCGAGTACCGGTACTGGTACTAGTACGGTACTCGTGCAGTGCATCTTTCGCCGCATCTTTACTCGAGTACTCCCTCCACTCGAGTGCCTCAACATGCCGGCACCATGCACCCCACAAGGGGTCCAATTCCCGTCCGCCAACCAGGAGACGACTGTCCTGAAATTGGCAGTCAACGTGGTACTGCACCATGCACATCTCAAACTCATACCCACCCTATTCCCTTGCACCTTCCTACCATACCCCAGAAGCTGCGGATAATATCGACAACGACATCCTTTTTGGCCAACTCCACCTACCTAACCTGCCTTACCGATGCCGATGCTCGGATGTGCTGTCACGGAAACTGAGATCAGGGGTGCACAGAAGTGACGACCGCTATAATTATGCGGGCATTTCCCCTTACAAGATCACTTCAGGATACTGCTATCACCTTTCGAAACAGAACGCAAGCTTAGGTTCAACCTTGTAATTTGGAGCTGCTAAAAAGTTAAATACGGCACCACCGTCAATGAAAATGACCCTTTAATCGCCCTTTCCACTTCCGCTACCGGCAGTCGGGAAAACTGCTTCAAGCCAACGACAACACACGCATTTTCCTCACATGAATTTTTACCCGAGATCTACTTGTAGGAGGGGAAAACTAGACCGAACAAACGTTCTCAGGTTAACATATTTCTGTGTTAATGTGTGGGGCAATCACTCACTCTCACTCGGACTAGACGATAAGCAGTCTAGCCAACCAGACAAAGACCGCCCCCCACCCCAGACCTTTGCTCAAGTCGGCAAACCCAGCACCGATAGCAGTGCTTGTATCGCTCGGTGCCGCGGTTCCGGTAGCAGCCACTGTAGTCTCGGGCCCAGTTGTAGTAGTAGAATCTCTGGTGGGAGGGGGCCGCTTGGTTTCAGAGTTCGTGGTCATATTAGTACCCGCAGAAGTCGAGAAGGTGCCTGGCGGTGTGGCGGGCGGGCTAGTAGCAGGTAGGGTATGGGTTTCTTTTCGGGTCATTTCTGAAGTGCTAGGAGCACTGGTCACGATCACGTTCCCCGAACTGCTAACTATATCATTGTCAGAAAAAAAGAGAAGCTTCTGCTTCGGTGCACAGCCGGAGGAGTGGCTCTTACTCGAGCTTGCCGTAGCCGTAGTGCGAGGCCCAGTTTCCGTAGCGCTGGGGGTGGAAGAAGCATTCGCAGATTCGGATCCGATGACCGATTGGATATCCTCGGAATCAAAGCAACCATATCCGAATGAAGAGTCCCAGCGGCAGTACGGATAAGCAGCCTTTAACAAACTTAGCCACTATAAATCATGGATTGCTATCACACTTACGTTACAGCACAAGAAGGGGTCGACTTCCCCCATTGTGCATGCAGTGCTGCCAAAACTGTGACAGCTAAAAGGGCTAGAGCAGGACTCCCTAATGCGCTGGGTTAGGGTTGTGAAAGGGCGAGCTTTCATGGACAATCGGAAATATACCCTTCCCTACAGCAGCCACTACCCCCAACTGCACATTTCCCGCCCTAGTGTCATCAGCACTGACCATTTGATATCTCCCAACAGCCGAAACGGAGCACACTTACGATGGGGCAGCAACCCCCAGTGTAGTCATCAGGATTGCAGCACTGGAATCCAGCTGAACACCAGGTGCGACCACAACAGGTAGAATCTTCCGGGATACAAAAGGGAACAGCGTCCTTGGGTTTACAGCATTTCTCTATTTTAGTCGTGGGATACAGTTAGTATTTCACACCCAGGGAGAAGCTTAGCTTTCCATGTCAACGTTGGGCCGGGGATATTTGAGCAACACAAACGGACACAAGATGTGGTAGCCCGTGCCGGAGAGGTATTGCATATGAAAGAAAAAAAATTCGGGGTGAGTATGGAACAAGTACTTACTGCCGGGTGCACAGTTCTCGCAATCCACAGGGCCTCTAGCTTCAAGCGCACCTCCGGGAAATATCGCCTTTTCCACAGAATAGCTCTGACAAACACCCACCATGGAGCTGTAAGGTCTTTGGCTTGCGAGAGTTCCGATTTTATCAAAGCAAACGTAAAGGGCCAAAAGGCCGACTAGATTGAAACGCATGGCAAACGAAGATGAGTGTCTTTTGATTTTATATTTTATTTTTGCTTTTTGAGGGAGAAAGAAAGAAAGCCGATTGTAATTGAATCGATGTGGGTCGGGTAAAATGAATGTATCGCCTGGAACAGGTACAGGCTGATCGAAGGAGGTGGATGAGATGAAGGAGGAGAAAAGCTGTGCGTGGAAGAAGTGAAGGGGGGAAGATTATCGATGAGGATAGCAAACAAGGGGCGGCTGAGGTGGAAGGTCTTTGTTTGCGGGGGGAAACGACGCATATACGTACTCTAAAACCGTGGAACCATCGTCAGCGAGCCAAGGTAAAGCCGGAAGGCATATCTGGTATTCGAGCAGCCTCTGCTTCCGTAGATCACGATACCCCCTCTTGAAGATGCCGTACCGACAACGGTGGTTGCTGATCCTCCCTTTAACCAAATAATGAAACCTAGGCACCATGCGAGTTGCGAGTTCGCACACTATACGTTATTGAAGCACATTGGTGTCTCGAAATACTATGCGGGTATAATGCGAATCAGAAAATCAGCAGTCCGAAGGCTTTTTGGCGATATATGAACTACAATGCCCCGAACCGCGGATGGAAAGAGCCAGGAAACCCTGGCTGGGCTACATATAATGTCATAAATTATCCGTACATGAGGCTTGAGGACCCATCCTTGAACAATCAAGAGCTCATCACGTCCTTCATAGAGATTTCCTGCCGCCAACAAGGGATATACCTTGTGCCGTGAGTTCTATCCGATGGGGTTTACCTAGTGGTGGGAGGCAGAACGAGGGCTAGAATTCTGGAGAGGCTGCCAAATCACACACCCAGGGCCGCATCTAGAGAAGGAATACCTCCCGTAGACTATCACAGGGTAAGTGCGAGCTCTATGTCGAGTCCGAGGTTTCTTGGAGACTCACCTTTTCAATATTGTTGGAAAAATCTGGCTAGAGGTTTATCACGGGGAATAAAGCACTACGATGCCAATAATTCTGAGGTTTCGTACGATTCGACAAGTCTACCCCGCCTATTATTTTGTCCCGGCCCTGGTGGGGCCAACTCAGGACCCTGATGTCAATAATGTGGGTGGAAAAACGCGGCAACCTAACCTAATATTGGGGGAACTTTCGTCAATGATAAATTAAGGGCCTTTGGGGTTTAGCCTACGGTTACCTAAGCAACATTGTAAGACTTATGTATGATAGCCGTCGGGAATTATTTCTCTACCAAACGTTATGATGCCATGATACGGATGAGCACCACACACAGCCTTCGGAACCAACATACCGGTACCACCCATTCCTTTATCCTTTTGGTTAACCTTTTATCGGTAGTCTTTACGGTATTCTGGTCTCGTTTCGAATGAATTGCTGGCCGTTCCGGGTCCTTCATCGGCTTTCTGTTATTCTCTCTCAACCACGCTGGCCCATGTAGTATAGTGACTGAATAAGGTGATTGATATCACCGCTTGAACATAATCCGTTTCGCAAAGTTATCTAGATCAACACGGCCGGGAGCCCCGATAATTGGTCATTTCCCTTGAAGCGGTATTCGGTGACATCCACCAAACCAGCCCCCAGATGGTTCAGGAAAGTGCTTATTGCAGAATTGAGGTGGTGTTCGACTCACCCGCTGCTCTCGGTGGAATTATGGGTTACTCGAATTCGAACCAGCGCAGAAACCCAGTCAGGCTTCCGGACCGCTCCTATTCGGCCACGGCGGCTCAAGGTTCAAAAATCAGAGAAGGGTTAAACAATTCTCGAGTACCCGAGTACAGTTCAATCAGCAACACTTTCAGGGCTGATTTCTAACAATAGTAACAACGGCTGTGGGCAGTCACTTTTCAGGTCGGTCTTGGCACACGAGATATCCCAGCCATGCCACCCGGTTTTCTAGTGTGGTAAGTTACCGGTATCAACCTTGTGATGTGAGTCCGAATAAAGTTTTCAGCCCTACCAGCAGCACGGGCTTTTGCCTGTGATAAGCACCCGAACTCACAACATTCCACGCTTCAACAAAAAAAAAAAACACTGAAAAACACAAGATTTCTAAAATTAGTTTATCCGTCACGACAAGCACTGGGAATGGACTAGTTACAATGTCCATGAATGGGGTGGTTCTCCTCTGATGGGTGCGGAAAACACTTTGGGGTCGGCCGTGCCCTGGAAATATGATAACTCTCCCATTTCTGATGGATTTTTGCTGCATCTTTTACAGCCTTTTGTGTGGCATGCTCTCGGGGAGGATTCTAAGAATGGCACCTCTTAGGATGGAAGGGGGATGGATGGTGTGCGATCCCCGCTCCCTTTGTAGGATTCGTTGAAGAAAAATTAAGACGGTCAATCTAGGGGGCAACACGAGCACCAGGGCTTAGCCACGCTGCGTTGTGTTGGCGAAGGGTATTGGAGTCGTTGAGGCGAAATCCCGGGAAACAGTAACTAACGAGACAGCACATCGCGAGATCACGTAGCAACTCACCTTACGATACCCCCTGTAGATTTGATCAACGTTGCGATATTAATATTTCCACGAAACCACCATGGCCCGATCTTCGTTTCATGGGCCATCGCCGGGGAAGCATTGATCAGGCTGCGGAATTGGGAGGCTGAGGGAAAGCTTCTAAAAGGCATAACTACCGTAGTGGACTAACTTACTCGTGTGTTGAGAGAATTGGGGGAATCGTTAGCTGCTGTGAAGGAGCGCTTGGGGCCGCTCTCCCTCCCTCCAGATCCGGCGAGTACAGCAGTCTAGACTAGACTATACTAACAGTAGATCAAGGCGCTTTAACTCAACGATTCTCAACCATCCCATAAATTTCTAATCATAGTTCAGCCCGCGGAGTCTCCCGTAATGCCCTGGGATGAGTTGGACCACCTACCGCCACCCAATTAGTTTAAATCGGTACGATGGGATGAGAATCGCCAATTCCCGGCAATGGGAAAGTGCTATCGAATCAATGGCGGGGTCCGGGGAAGAAAGATTATTATAATCCTATACCAGTACTATAACCCCTTGGCCCCTACAGTAGTTCTTCAGCGCTCTAATTTACCTCTCCTTGCACGGCACCGTCTTTTTTCCTTTTGGAGGGATTAGCATACCGGTATGATCCGAATCATACGAGTATGATACCGTACTGTACAGGCAAGGGGAGGAAGGGGGGGCTTAACCCTGCGTGATCTCAAATCCCCACTTCAAGCGAGTGAGATGTAAGGGGATTCTTCAACAAACGATTCCAAATCATTACCGTATATATCACGGCGCGCCAAACACCCCTTAAAACGTATATACATAAACATGCGCCTGTTTACTAGTTTTGTGTCCTAACTAGATGACTTGTCGGGTTTTTCCTCGGTAGTAATCTGAGCGGCTACGATGTCTCTCCTCCGTAGATGATGATTGGGGAACCGATATGAGACGGCGGATTTTTTTTACATGCACTCGTGCCGTACATACCGTATACTGGTATGGTAGCATACTTTTACGGTATGTACGTACAGCACAGTAAAATGCCGCTACGGATGGCCCTACAGATGCTGAATTTACCATGATACCCTAGAATCATCCCCCTGAAGAGAGCTTTTACTTAAGCCTAGTGAGCCTGGTTAAAAGCTATGAACAAACCAGCGGATAGACTTTGTTTACGAGCAGTGTTCACATTTGGAGATCCGCGAATCCCGGAACCCCCCCACGTCAAACATTGCTCTTCCGTGGAATTCAAATCCCGAAACGGGCTTTTGCTTACTAAGTCAGAGGGGGTAGTTTCCGCCAGGGGGGGTTTCCGTAACTTCTGTATTGGTCCGTGTTTACCACCCACTCCCTTTGTTCAATTCGAATTATCTACATCAGAACCACCTATTTCTATAGGACTTTCAGCGGTAGACCCTTCAGAATTGGTCTCCGAAGCTGAATTCTCTGCCTTAACCCCCCCAGCCAGCTTTGACTCGGCGCATTCATAGCACCTGCACACAAGCGTTGTGCAAGTATTTTTTTACTGTGTATGTGAACTACGGTGCTGAGGATCACAGAATTGAAGAGAGTAAAGAAAACGCATCAGAATTGAATATGTGGTGCCCAAATATATCGAGGGGGTTGGGTGGCATACATTGGTTGTATGGAGAATACGGGAACCCCCCCTGGCGGAAACCCCCCCCTCCGACTTATACGGTAATACGGGGTCATAATTATGAGTGCGCAGCAATCTTCCAGAGTCTGGAGTGGTGCTCGGGGGCGGACCCTACATTTTACTGGAGAATAATAATAATAAAATCCAGTGTATGAGTGACAATCCATGAATCCAAACCCGGACATCACGAATTTTCACTCGAACGGAACACATGGACGATTGGGAACTATCATACAAGTACTGCGAGTACCGGTAGTCTACTCCCTCGCAAGCTGGATTCATGGAATACCGGTATGGAAAGCCAAAAGCGGTTTAGGCTATATCGCTAGGCGTTATGAGCTATGATGAAAAAACAACAAAAAAACACGAGTTCCCCCTTCCCCCTCCCATTCTTCCAAGATGAGGGCACGGGTGCTTCTCTCCGCCCCGTCCCCGCATACCTGTACGGTACAGTCGCACCCCACTACCCCGGATCCTGGTGAGCCGGGTACCCCGCCGAACTGGATGCTATGGCTACCGCCGGAAAGGCTAGACCAAAAGAAGGGGAAACGATGGGCCAAATGTGGGGACGGTGGAAAAATGAAAAGGATTTGGAGAATGGAAAAGGATACCGGTATTGCAGGCTCACAGTTGAACCGGGGCGTTGAGACAGAGGGCATCACTACTATTACTCATATCATAGCAGTAGCGTAATATTGGCAAGGGATGTGCTACATGGAAACCACTAGGTTGACTACCGATACTGCCCATGAATAATAACAATCGAGATAAAGCCTCCCATGAACGGGGATGGTTTATCTTGATTATTTTTCTTCAAATGACACAAACTCTATTCCCCCGTTGTCCCGGGTGAAATCCGCAGAATTCGGCCATCGGGGATAGCGGGGCGTGACTGTATACTCCTGCAAGGGATACTTTTTACCCGGGAGCTACCAGGGCTGTCACTACGGGTACCCAGTCCCTCAAAGGGAATTGGTGCGGGGAAGGGGATTCTTTTCCGGGTGCAGATCCTTCGTTTGTCCTCCGCGGATGTAGGAGTAAAAATGTAATTTTCCCGTTAGCAGCGTTTAGTTCGTGGGACTCGTGATGCGGATGGGGTGGTGGAGTGGATGGTTTGGGGAGGCGTTGTGCTATGTTGATGCGGTAATAGGGTGGGGAATCTTTTCCATGATTTGTGGTGTTTTTCCTGGGCCGGGGGAGGGATGAGGAGGAGGTTTAGCGACTTTTAATAGGGATGAAGAGCCCCGGAATGAGATTTTCCTTTTTTTTTTTTTGGCGCGTTTGATAACACATAGTATCCCCACACTCCCCCCTTTTCGTTTTCCTTCCCATTTACTAAATTTATGCAGTGTCTGGATTATGTAACAGTTGGCGGCTGCTGGTAGGAGTAGTTTTTTGTGCTAATCAGGTGGCGGGTCCTTGACTATGCTCCCGCCTGGCTCGGTCCAAAGTGCGTTGTTCGGATGAGCGGGGTTGAGCTGGGTTGTATGATGATCTCGAGTGAATGCTCGATATGGCCTATGGGAAGGGATCCGCTTGAACGAGCCCGCACGAGGCTAGAAGAATTTCCAACACGAGGGAGATGCTGGTGGTGGTGGTTGTTATGAAAATGGGTGAAGCCGATTCCCTGCCCACTATACCTCCAGCGAACATATGTAAGTGGCAAGGCGGTCGCAGGATACCGGTATGGCCCATTAAGCTTTCAATGGCATCCATGGAAAGTTTCCGCCGCGCGGGGCTGTGGGTGGGTTCACGTATCATGTTCGATTTGGCGGGAGGAGTTCTCGAAGGGAGAGGTGATGATGTTGATGATGATGCGAAGGACTGTTTCGGCGTGAAGCGATGCTGGCATGCAAGCGCGGGCAGTGGAGTCCACATTCCGGGGAGCCCAATGAGAGGAGGGAAGAGTTGATGGGTCGATTGAGGGTGGGGAGGACAGGCAGGAGTGGTGTTCCTGGGAACGGTATACTTGTAGTGCTCGAGTAGCGGTAGATTGTGTGGACACTGGCAACCCAGCCGGGAGGACCCTGCTCGAGCAGGCAGTCAGACTCTGGCCAATCGGATAGCGATGGGTATGGTACAAGTACGAGTATTGGAGTGGAGGAGCGGCTCGGGTCGTCGTGATACGGTACACACCCCCGTGCCGCTGTGACATGAGGGTCTCGGGCGAGCACGACAAATAATCTAACATTACCCCCGTAGAGTACGAGGGTTCACCGGTTGTCTCCGCCGAAACCAAGCCCAAACATTGCGGATTGACGTGTGCCGCACTGGCAATGTCCGGGGGGGGGGGGATGGGCACGGAGCTGGTGCAAGTGCTGATGGGTTTCAGGAGTCGGGAGCATAGAATCATGCAGTGCATTCATGCGAATCACTGTTCCCTCACACCTCCGCTTTCCGAAGCGGATGGAGGCTACAGTATAGTACGAGTGTTTGCATCCGCGGTATACAAGCAATGGTAATTGCAGCGTAACCTACCGTGGAAATGATTGGACCTCGTGCCGGTTGTGTTGGAACTGCTCCTCCTAGTCTAGCATGATACCGATATCATACCCAAGCATCATACTCGATAGGTTTTTCTTTCTTGTATATTTCTATTCGTCACGCTGTGGGGGGGGGGGGGGCAAGAGCCAGTTATCTACACTCCCTTTGATCCCCCTTACAGTACCCGTACCGTATTCCAGCTTCCTCCATCTCGCCACTGGGAGACATGTTTCATCGATCAATCAACACAAACAATTGCCTCGACCCACACACACATAGACTACCGTACACACACACACGCAGAAACCCCCCCTCGATGCCCACCATACAGCCAACCAGGCACCCTACAGTAACTTACCGGTAACGCCGGACGCATACAGTCGCATCGTGCCTGGGACGCACTGTTTGCCCGTCTGATCTCCCCAATTGCTTGCAGCCGAGGTGCTGGGGAGCCAAGCATCCTTACCCAGCTTCCCAGCGTCCCGGAGGTCTCAACCAGCCCCCTCTCCTCACTCTGATTGCCTTTCCCCCAACCTTTCCATTCTTTCTCGCAGACCCTTCTCCCATTTGCCGCCCTCCGTCTTCGCCACGTACAAAAAATCTTTCGCCCCTTCCATCGAGTTATCATACCTTCCATCTCGTTTTACCACCCTGCCAATACTACTTGGCCGTCGGAACCTTGCCAAACTTCTCTCCTCCCTTTTTCCGTGCATATATACATACTGTACCCATTCATCTACATGTGCTCGAGTGAACGGCATGAGAGAGATGTTCGGCTCCACGAGATGCACCGTAAATCGCGGTGGCTTCGCTTCCATCCCACTCCTCGCTAATCTCCTCCTTGCCCTCGTTGCGATATCGGGCTTTAGTCTTGCCGACCAGGTTGTCTCGCCCCAGGACAATGGGAACCTCCTCAGCAGATCCGGCCTTGTTCTGAGGACCACGGATGAAGTGCAGCCTATTTCCGTGCCCATCACTCAATGGGTCGGGAGCTCGGAGGAGAATTCGCTCAAGGTTTTCATCTCGCCCCCCCCCCCCCCCTCCACCCTTGCCCTCTCTGACACTCTTATGCGCTTATCATACGTATTATTATTACTGCTATAGCCTTCCTCTTCCCTCCCTCCCTTTTTGCTTTTCCCGTTCCATACTGCCGGGCTGTGCTTTCATGTCACACCCGTTTCGAGCCCTTTTGACTTACCTCCGCCCGTATATAGGATACCGTGAGGACCGCCACCCTCGCTGGCAATCTCAAACTCTACGATTCGAGCTCGAACACAGGGCTCGCCGTTGCCGACTTTGCCTACATCGACTGTGACGGGGAGAACGCTACCCAGGCCTATCACAACCTTGTGTGGAACCGGGGTGTGCAGGGCGGAAGCATACCATATGCGGCAATATTCTTCACCACGAAGCACGATTACTGCAAGTGGCAGGGCGCCGAGAACCTTACATCTCCCTATATACTGACCACTCTGGAACGTCGAAAGGCGACCGCTTTCCAGAACTTGCTATTGACGGCGAAGACCCCTGTGACCGTCAGCCTCTCCTACAACGAATCCGACGACGGAGCGATGTCGGATTCCAGGACCAGTGCGCATGACAACAACAACAACAACAACAACAACCCCCAGAATCCCCTCGGGCCAACCCCCTCCACGGGCGTTGCCTTGATAATCCTGTATAGCATCACCGGTGTCATCACGGCCCTTTTCCTCCTGATAATCGTTACTGGAGCCATTCGAGCCCATCGCCATCCGGATAGGTATGGACCCAGGCCGACGGCTCGCTTTGGCAGACCAAGGCAGTCGAGGGCAAAGGGACTTGCGAGGGCTGTTTTGGATACCCTTCCGATTGTGAGATTTGGAGGGGCAAAGGAAGAGGGCGTCAAATCGGATGTTGAATTACAGGAGGCGGCAACACGTGCATCGGATATGGATGAATTGGAGCGGTCGACAACCCAAGTACTACCATCCCACGCTACCCCTGCGTCGGGGGCTCTTGCGGCAGTGCCACAATCCGACGCACCGGCGTCCGCAACAACGACAACAACGGCAGCAGCAGTAGCAGGAGGGGGAGGGGGAGAAGAGGATGCGGCTGGTGAAGTGGGAGCGGGGGCAGGAGCGGGAGAATCCCAGGCAGGGTTTGACGCCGACCAAGTGCGTTGCCCAGTTTGCCAGGAGGATTTCGAGCAAGGCCAAGACTTGCGTGTGCTTCCTTGCCGTCATAGGTTTCATCC
The DNA here is from genome assembly GCA_900010015.1 of Tuber aestivum. Lineage (NCBI taxonomy): Eukaryota > Fungi > Ascomycota > Pezizomycetes > Pezizales > Tuberaceae > Tuber > Tuber aestivum. Next base: position 466,794 of record LN891037.1, read on the forward strand.
AGACTGCATCGACCCATGGCTTCTGAATGTAACAGGCTCATGTCCATTGTGGTAAGTATTTATCGATCGTCCCCAGAGAACCCTCCCCCACCCGCTAACTCATCCCCCACACAACAGCCGTATAGATCTCCGCCCTGAGGACCAACGACAGAGCTTCGAGACTCCCCCATCAGAACCGGACTCCCCCCAAAACCGCCATTCCCAGGGCTCCGGACCCACCCGTCACATTGACAACGCACGGCAAGGCCAGACGGGGGAAGAGCGCATGGAAGCCCTCCGCCAGCTCCGCGAGGAAAACAGGACCAACGGAGGCAGGCACCGAGGTGGCGCCCCGGAACTGGGACTAAGCAGGCTAAGACGCTTCCTGGGAAGACGCATGGTGCCGGGCCGTGGGCCTATCGTGGAGAGAAATGCACCTGCTGGGGGTGGTGATCCGCCATCTGGTGCCCCGGCTTCGGCTGTGGTTCCGCCCGGAGGCGGCGCAGCAGCCGTGGGCGACACAAATAATCCGAGCGATGTGGGGGTGAGTGAGAGGAGGGATTAGTGATATTGTCTTGCAAGAGTGCGTTGCTACTCGTCGCACTCGGATTCGCCCGATTCTAACAATACGACGGCTATTTCTAGCATGCACTTGGGGGTACCTGCACTGTAGCAAACGTCTTCCATTGCTTCCTTTTCCCCTTTCCTCTTGTTCCTAAATGACGCATCCTTTTTTCATTTGTCACTATCGGCGCACGAATTTGGGTTGGTATGGTGCATTTTTTTTTCTTTTCTCTTCCTTTCTCACCAATTACACACTCATTCATTCTTTGTACAGTCTTCTTTTCAATGCATTCTCCCCCTCTTCGGCACTGGAATTTTCTCTTTCCTTCTATCTTTGTATTATAATACTTGCATCTTGCTCCTTTTTTTGTTTTTGTTTTTACTCTTTGTCTGGTTTGGCTCGGTCTGGTCTGGTCTGGTCTGCATGTGTCCGCGGGTTTTCTCAGGTTTAGGTTTAAGGCTTTCAAAGCATGGGTGGGGGTTTCCATTTTCTTTTTTTTTTGCCTTTGCCGGGATTTTTCTCATTTCATTTCTAAAAGATACAAGGTCCGGCAAGAGAGTAGTGTGACAGTTGGCTGAGGTTAATCCGCCAAGTATGCCGCTGTCTGTTCCGGTTAATGGGTCCCTACCCTTGTATATTATCGTAATATCATCATACAATACAGTGACCATTTATTTCATTTTATCTTATTTCTGACAACACGGACCCCCCGGTATACGGGCAGGGTGCCATGTGATGCACTAGCAGCCTCAGGTTTTGAGAATTAGAAGAGGATTGAGGACATCTCAAGTTGGCTGGTGAATGACCGCGGCAGTTGGGGGCACAGTGTTGGAACGGATATGATACAAGTGCTTGTCGTCAGGATATCCATTTCCCCCCACCGTACCGGCACAGAATCATAAAATTATGCAACGGTTGGGCTCCTCGGGCAGGCTCGGTCGTCGGATGCCCCCCAGAGATTCGCGAGGGGGGGCACGTCAATCTTGGGTATCATGGTGTCAGATGATTTGCAGGGGGCAGTACCAGTATCATACCGTGCCAGTGCTGTATGTAACTTGCAGTGATTTTCTATGACGGTCAACGGTTGCTGTTGCCGGGTCCGCATACTAGCATACCGGTAGTATGACACTCTCTACTAGGAGTATATCAACTGGGAATGCTTCCTGGAAGCAGTATGGTATATTGTCATCACCATCATTGCTATTCGGTGCTGGAGTAAAGATCCTGCTTGACCGGTTTCCTGGGTTGTTATGGTAATGGTGGTGGTGGTGGTGGTGGCGGTAGCAGTGGTGGGTGTACGTATAATACTGTGCGGTATAGTACCCGCGAGTGTATTCCAAATTGTATCATACAGATGGCCCGGATGGTTGTGTTGTTTTGGGTTGAGTAGGGTTTTATACAGAACGAGTCTCTTTCTTTCCATCCATCATTTCCTGACATGTGATGCGGAGAGCGGTATGACGCTACTATTATAGTGCAGTAAGCAAGTAACTTATCGTGTACCGCATTCTTTGGTTTAACTCGAAATCGCGCTAAAATTAAACTAGCACACGTGGCAGCCCCTAGAGGGACTATTAAAGGGCAACAACCTAAGCGAGTATAAAATTTGATCCCATACAAGCACATTGATGCGGTTCAAATTTTGATTATCGTATAAAGGCAAGTAGTGGTTACCTATTCTGTGAATTTTGTTTGTTTGAAGGTTTCAGATACTAATTAGTTTCCATATTTTGCTTTCCCAGCTACAATTATCATTCTGCCAGTCCATGCAGCTCCTCTCTCGACAGTCCTCACAGCTGCCATCCCGGTTGCCCTCATAGTCACTCTTGGGTTGGCCATTGTGGCAGCCCTTGCAGCTGCTCTCCCGGTAGCCATTACCACTGCTCTCCCGGTGGCCCTTGCTGCTGGTCTCCCGGCAGCCCTTGCTGCTGCTCTCCCGGCAGCCCTTGCTGCTGCTCTCCCGGCAGCCCTTGCTGCTGGTCTCCCGGCAACCCTTGCTGCTGCTCTCCCGGTGGCCCTTGCCACTGCTCTCCCGGCGGCCCTTGCCACTGCTCTCCCGGCAGCCCTTGCTGCTGCTCTCCCTGTAGCCCTTGCTGCTGCTCTCCCAGTAGCCCTTGCTGCTGCTTTCCCGGCAGCCCTTGCTGCTGCTCTCCCGGCAGCCCTTGCCACTGCTCTCCCAGCAGCCCTTGCTGCTGCTCTCCCGGCAGCCCTTGCTGCTCCTCAGGCTCTCCCAGTGGCCCTTGCCACTGCTCTCTGGGTTGCCCTCCCCGCTGTCCTTGCAGCTGCTCTCCCGGCTGCTCTCTCTGTT
>LN891038.1:8895-31921 GCA_900010015.1 Tuber aestivum
AAGAAGAAAGCAGGAAGGGCCAGGAAAACCCGTTGAGAAATCCCAAAGAACAAAAGAAAGGTTAGTAGCAAGCCACGTAGGGCCCCGAAGGGCGAGTCCACTCATCCGGGCGGGAAGCGACGCCTGAAGCACGCTAAGATAGGGGACCCACCCCAGACCCCTCCAAGGAGACAGTGCAATACCATGGAGGGAAGGAGGAGACCAGCCGGCCGTGGGCGATAACCGGGGAGAGGGGAAGGTTTAGCAGTAGGGTGCCAGCCGATCCGACCATAGGGAGAGGAGAGCGGAGGGGTAGACCCAAAGACCTTAAACAACGTCTATCGGTATCGCATTCGTGTCTGACTAGGCAGCCTCTTAGGGAAACAAGAGAATGGGGAGATCGACCGTAGCCTGTTGGCTGTTCTCCCCTACTGCAACTGTAGTCCCGGCCATCTGACGATGGTGGTTAAGGGGTTGCCGACCGTGAGAAGGTTAAGCGAGGCCAACTCAAGAGGAGGAGAGGACTCCCCACCATGCGTGGGGGGAGGAGGAAGGGGGAGTAAGGAAGATCATCAATGGCCACCTAGGCAAAGCAAAGCAGGTGTTTTACCGCGTCTCTCATGTAGTCCCTTGTTCTGGGAGAGATAGCGTCACTGTAGTGGAAGGGATCCCACCACCTGTCAGCCAGCCAAGGAGGGCCTCCGACTGACCAACCCCCAAGGAGAGAGAGGCCCTGCGACGGTAGACCGAAGTCAATACCCTGGGCGTGAGAGGAGAGAGGAGCCAGACTCCCCTAGGCCGAGGCCAAAGGCAGGAGTGGGCGGGAGGGTGGAGAAAGTTTCGCAATGAAACAAAAACTCATGATAAAAACCGTGGTGTTGAGTTTTCAATCGCCGGAGGTGTAGCAGAGACGGAGGATGTAACATCTCCCAGTGAGGCACCTCTGAATTGATAGCCAATAAGGGTGAAGGTACCTGCCTTCGGTATAGTCCGCTCTAGGACGTAGCCCACCGTCGGAGTAGTCCCCTTTGGCATTCCAATCCCCATGGCTCCAATGGTGCCCGCCTAAATCAAGGGTCCATCCAAGAGGTATTCCCTATAGTTGGCCGGCCCTGGGAGCCTAATCGGGGGTGGGATACCCGACGGTCTGCGGGTCTAGACGCCAAACCATGCCCTGAGTGTCTGGTCACCCACATCCATACCAAAGTAATACTTGGTGCATAATCCCCACTACCCCACCCTCTTGGCCTTAGTGGAGTTCGTTTGACTAATAACTTCTCCCCCCGTGCAGATGACATCTGCAGTGCCAAGGGGGCTAAACAGAGCGGTGGGGTTGGCGAGGGTCAAGAGGAATAGACAAAGGTTACTGAAACATAGAACTATTTTATTAAACCCTTTGGGCTAGGTTGTATCAAAATCCGACCGCGCCATATCATAGAATTGCCAGAAACTTTAAAAAGCGCCAGTATTGTGAGGTGTTGAAACGACTGAGATTGATTGAGAAAGAGACATGGGAGTAGGTTCGACTACCGGTATTATACAGGAAAGCACAAGCCACTGTTTGCCAATGTTAACGCGGCTCCACTCGCCGCATCGCCCACCGCACCACCCGCCGCAACACTGGCCGACCTGTGCCCCGCAGTCAAGAATACAATCCCCCACCCCCAAACCACCAGCCACAAACAAACCCCCGCGAGAAGAACCCAACCAGACCCCCACTCCGAATCATGCGGCTCAAACATGATAAAGAAGAGAAAAAAAGGCCCCCCCATACTTTTATAATCGTGGTCTAATGTATATCCTCCAGTGTCGTCGTCGCAACAATTGCTTTAGCTTGCTCTGATCGGGGCTTGGCATCTTCCCGTCTCTCTTCTGCTTTCTTCTCGTCAGTTTCCATCGCCGTACTGCCGGGCTCCGGGAGTGGAGATGGTGCCAAGGATCCCCCGCTTCTAAACACCTCATGAATGCAGTCCACGATGATCGAGGCCTCCCTCATCCATTGCTCTTTCTTGTGTTCCATACCATCTAACAATACCTGAAAGCGACTTGTCTGAGTGAAAACCCCACGATCGTAGCGGATCATTTGCCACTGTTCCCCGGTCGTGACAAACCCATATACGGGGCCTCCACCATTGCTCTCTCCCATATCTTTTAGGGCCAAGAGGCATTGCTTCTTGGCCTGTCCAATAGAGGACCTCATCGCTTCGACAACAAAGACCAACCTCCGGTTCCCGATCCCAATAAAGTCCATCCCAACAAATTCTTCGTAGCCACCAGTCTCAGAGTCTGTAAAAATAATTTCTTTTTCCCTTAGGAGTTCAAGCTGATACCCTGTCTCGCGTCTGAACGCCAACAGTATGGGAAATATTGTGAGCAGAACCAGGTCGTTGATGTTCGCTACTTTGAAGTCTTCATCTAATTCCGTGGGATACCCTTCGACTTCAATAAATCCGACCATATTGTTGAAAACCTCTTCCTTAGCTTGCTGGAGTTGGTCGTCCTGGAGACCTTTGATATCGGACTTGACCTGCGCTAACATCTGGCTGGTGGATATGGTACTCCTTTCGAATTCCCTGAAGATAAGCCGGAGTCTCTTCTCGGCATCCAGCATGCTAACCCTCGAATATGCGGTCCAGTACTTAGAGTTGGTGGTTCGTTTCTTCTCGGTCTGTTGAATGTTGTTAGAACAGTTTGCGGGCCATTAAAACCTTAAACTCACCGAAGTAGTGTCCCCCCCTGTAGGCGCCCCCGAACATGTAGTTTTATGTTTAGGATTGTTTGACTTCTTCTGCCGAATATTGTCACTTGGTTAGAACAGTGTACTGGGTACAGCACCGCAAATTCTGGGTAAACTTGACCTGCCGCCGTACTTCTTAAGGTAGCCACTATTCCTCTTGAAGACAAACTCTGTGGCGAATTCGCTTTTCTGGGGATAGTGACTGCCATACATGTAATAGTGGCAGGTCGAGTTTACCCCGTGGGGATCATAAGCTTACAGGAGTAGTGCCTGTCGCCCTGGATGCATAGTAGGCATTAGGGTAGCAGCGGCAGATGCTCACTGGGCCGAATGCCCGCTTAGTGGCAAGTCTGAACATGATCGGCGGTTAACTTCTCATGAATTTAGTAAGTTAGTCTTCAATAGATACAAGTAGACAAATACCCGTAAAAGCTCGCCAAAACCGCTATGCAGGACCTCATCTCGTAGCACACTAATTGGCCACAATCCTTGTACGATGGCCTTGGCTGCGTAACGAGTTGGCGAGTTTTTATGGGTATGACATGAAATCAACTTACCTCGTTATAATAGGAGGGTAGAATCGACTCCTGATACCGGTAGAAAGGGTGTAACGTACCCGAGATGGGTAGAGAAAATAAAGGGAAAAGCTAAGCAGAATAGAGGTGAAGTGGTGATGGGATTGATTCGTTGAGAGGAAGGTGTGGGTGCACTTTTCTAACGCAGGAAACATGAAAGCGGCTTTTGTGCAGGGGATTCTGCGCGCGCCAAGCTAACGTATATTACCTAGTGTTGGGACATGTTATAGTTATGGGACACTTCTCAAAAATGGGACAGGTTGTATAAAATTGTCAACCACAACATGAGCACTAGTCAGAATTCCTTAAAACTTAGTTATTAGATTAGCATTAGAGCTTTAGTTGTGTGATCTAAAAATTATTTCCTACATCAATAATTGTATGCAGTTATATAAAAGAGAACAACAAGAGTGAGAATTTGTGATTGCAACAGATCAAGATTTTTTAAAATTAAAGGAAAAATCAGAAAAATATTCTGTAACCTGGCTGGGATAGCAGTAAGGGCTGCTCTTGAATACTCAGTTATAGCTTATTGTTCACAACTCTGAAAAGGCCAAGTCGTTAGTTTGAATAAATTTATACTTTTTTTTACTTTTCTCTCTACAATACCTGTCACTTTATTATCATAACTTCTCACTCTATATTTATTTTCTACATTCAACAATCATTAATAATTTCAAAATCCTATTCTATCAAAGAATATCTGAGTTAGTTATTTCAGAGGATCAATCTTTATTATGACATACATATGACAATTGTAGAGCTAGAGGTTATTATGATTACTCAGATAGTAAAACCACTAAAGACAAATAATAGGCAACTTCAAGGAACTATATATCTTAGTATTAACTAACAGGTAGGACTAATTAGATGTATAAGTAAGTGGATAAAAAGAAATCTAAAATAGTAGTAAACTGTAAAGCAATAAAAATTAAGCCAGTAGAGAATAGAAAAGTAGGGATATAAATTGTTGTTAAAGGAGGAAGTAAAAAGCAAGAAGCAGAGGTGCGGTTTCTGTCTTAGAAAATTCTAAAAACTTGAATTTGTAGAACAAAGAAATCATATAAGATGGTACAAGTAGAAAAAATATAGTTATAGGAGTATGTAAAATAGAAATCATCAATATCATTTGTGTTCAAACTAACAACTTGGCCTCTTCAAAGCTTTAGACAGTAAACTATAACTGAGTATTCAAGAGCAATCTTTACTGCTATCCAAGCCAGGTTACAGAATATTTTTCTGATTTTTTCTTTAATTTTAAAAAATCTTAATCTGTCCCAATCATAGATTCTCACTGTCTTGGTTCTCTTCAATATAACTGCTTATAATTATTGATGTAGGAAATAATTTTTAGATCTTATAACTAAAATCATAATCCTATACTAATATCCAAATTATAATGAATTCTGACTAGTGATCATGTTGTAGTTTACAATTTTACACAACCTGTTCCGTTTTTGAGAGGTGTCCCATAACTATGACATGTCCCAACACTAGGTAAAATACGTTACAGTTAAATTAGTTTTTCAGGCTTGTCTTGAATAAAAGTTATCCTTCAAGTTTATCTGAGAAGGGTTAAGGACCTGAAATCATGCTGGCGTGATAGTAAAACCACCATGCATTCCAATTCCACTAATTAAACTATTCTTGAAACATTTACCAACCTATTGTGGTCGCTCTTGTATCGAAAGGTAAGAGACTAGCAAGAATGAGTATTGTGAGACAAAGTAAGAAGGCTAGGCACTCTAGCCCACTTAAGCATAGCAAATCGATTCACTTATAAGTAATATTAGATTGGCATATCAGGTGTAGGCAAGTGAGTGCCAAAGTACTATTATTATTAGATAGCGGAGCTACTGGCCCAGTACTAAGTAGTCAATGGGTTACAAGTACCCAACCTCCTTGTATACAAAGAAGGATTCATACTCCAATACGTGATGCAAGTGGTAACCACATACCAGGATCAGGTCCTCACTGTACTAAATTGTTGGACTTGAAGATAGGTGATCATGTGAATGGTATGTACTTTGAGGTAGCAGATATAGCTAACACTAGAGTCAATGGCTACCTACCCATGTCGTAGTTGAAAGATCACAATCCTGATATCAATTGAAAAGTAGGATCACTAACCTGGCACTCAGATTTCTGTAACTTGATGGTGAATTGTCTGACAGAGCAGAGGCAGTTAGTATACATGAGCGATGAGGAGCTACTAGCAGAAGATCCCGAAAATGTACATTTTCTCGGGACTGTTCAATTCTCGGATGAGAAGGGGGAAGATGTCATGATCCAACCCCTACTGTAACGGACAAGGTCTGAGGGTCGGGTAGCCCAAGGCATACTACAACAGGGACAGGCAAAAGTTCAGAGGCGAGGTCTAGGGGCAGGCGTACAACCGAAGCGAGTTGTACGATGTTCAGGAGGTCAGGAGTTCAGGGTCAGGGTTCAAGGGTTCCAGAGGACGCAAAGTATGAGAGAGTGTAATTCCTAGGTATGATACAGGTGTCCAAAGGAGATTACCAGATTGCGTAAAGAACATAAAATATAAGGGGGTACACCCCCTTATATAGAAGGAAATTCTCCCCTGATCACTAATACAAAAGAAATCCCTTGGCGTCATGCGCAGCCGCGATGTCTCCACCATGTTCCGCCAAGTTCCACCACGCGGCCACATGTCCCAATCAAGTACCAAAGAAAATCCTTCACATAGCAACCAGAAAACCCCAACCAATATATGCAACCAAAAATCCAATAACTGTTCCGTCTCCGTAACTGGGTGGCCGTGACACCTACCTGAGTATATGGATTTTTGAAACACCTTTAGCGTAGAGAGGATGGATCCATTGCTGGAACATACAAAGTACGATCATAGAATCAAATTGATTCCATGAAGCACACCTCCCTGGGGACCTATCTATCCGATATTAGAGAAGGAGTGACTCACAGTAGCGCTCCGAGAGTTTCTCAATGAGATGTTGAGAACTGGGAAGATAGAAAGATCTACTTCAGCATCCATAACCCCTATACTCTTCGTACCAAAACCAGATGGTACCTTGAGGTTGGTGATAGATTACCAAGGGCTAAATAAGATCACAGTGAAGAAGAGGTATCCTCTCCCATTGATGAATGAGTTATGAGAAAGTCTTTCAAAGACTACAGTGTATACTTTGATGGAGGTCAAGTCCAGTGTTCCCAAGCGTCCGTCCTTGACTTCGGACGGGACGGACACCATGCCCTGCCGTCCTTACCCACCCTGCTCGGGACGGTTGGGAACACTGGTCAAGTCAGACTGCTAATATCACAACATCCTGATACAAATTCTTGAAACCATAAATCCATATCTTCTTCCTCTTTTTTTGTAAGCCTAGACTAAAGGATCGATTCACGTTTTTCCATATTTCACTCAAAATTCTTTAAACACCTCATCATCGTCATTACGCTAGGCTACAAAGCAAAGAGTAGTGTGATTGTATTGGTCTACGAAGTTGCAGATTGGGCAAGAGATGGTCCCCACATTTTAACACACAGAAAGAAAAGGGGGTTCCAGTAAGAGAATTATTACTAGGGATTGGTTTTACAGAGTCTTCCATCGGGGCTCTGAGTCCAGGTATCACTTCCCACTGCCGTAAGGGCATAGAAGATACCATCAGGATCATACCTGTTCTTGATGCCGAGGAGTTCGGCATAGTTTTCTCCGTAGAACTCGCGTTGGAAGTTGGGCTCGTTGGCATCGGCTTCGTTCATATAGGCGCCCGATTCGGGAGCCAACTCGCGCAACAGTCCCTCCCACTTGGTGATAGTCTTTTGACCTTCGAGGGCCTGAGACCATTCTGCGGTGTCGTTCCACGGGCTAGAAAATCCATGTTAGTTTCCAGATGCTTCTTTTTTAGAAAAAAATCAAAATGAAGAAAATGAAATACTAACGTCGTGGTCATAAGGAAAATTGCGCTATCACGCCAAGCAGGGAGAACGGAATTATCTGGATTCCCGGCAACCTCCAAGGTGGGGTGAGCCACGACCTCGACCAAGGAGGCTCCGTCTTCAATAATAGTCTTGATAACTTGAATGTATTGAGCGCGCTTGTTGAGGATAATGTCTTTCGGGATTATACGACCGCCAGACTGTGAGGCTCCTACGTCTGCGATATTGTTGATGGAGTTATAGGCAGTGAGATAGCCGGGGTACTCAGTGATGTTGAGAGAGTATTGCACACCAAGAGACTCAAGTCTCTCAACCCATGGTTGGAAAAAGGCAGCCGTATCTTCCGGGGTCCACTCGGGGCCGAAGAAATAGCCAAGAGAGGGGGATCCCTTAGAGTAGATATTGAAGCTGTAGCCACCGCGGTCAAAGTACCCGGGGGCCATTTGGTGGAGAAAGTCGAAAGCGTCGTAGTAGTTATCCAGAGAGGCACCGGCAGTGCTAGTTCCGAAGGAATAACGTGCGACGGTCATGGGGGCATCTTTGTGCGCCTTGACAGTCATGGAGGTCACAACACCATATGTACCCCCACCACCACCGCTGAGGGCCCAATACAAGTCCGTATTCTCGGTCTTGCTTGCATTGACATGTTTGCCCTCTCCGGTCACAACCTCAAACTCAAGGGTCTGATCAGCCCCGAGACCATACTTGCCCGCCAATATTGAAACGCCACCACCCTGCGTATATCCACCGGCAATACCGACCGAAGGGCACACGCCTCCGACAACAACGACACCGTTCTTGTCCGCAACGGTATAAGCCTCGATACCCTGGACTCCGGCAGCAACCTTGAGCGCCGGCCCATGATAGGCCTCCGATTTGTATTCAGGGATGTATTCGATATCCTTAAGGTGGTGGGTCCAAAGAGACAGTGATCCAGGCCCAGAGGATTTACCTATAAAGCTACATGAAACAACGCAATTAGCTCGTATCTAATTAGCTAACTATACAGAAAATGTCACACTTACTCATGACCCGTATTGCGGATGACCAGGCGAACATTATTCTTCTTGGCAAATTCAATGCCCGCAATAATATCCGCCGGCTCAGTGACATTGATGGCATAGCGGACATAAGCACCAATATGACATGGACTGTCAACGGGCATGAAAGGATCGCAGCTCCTATTAGCGTAGAATGGCGCCATAATTGAACTCGAGGATTCGTCGCTGCAATGATCGATCAGTAACTTGGCTCTACCCATTGGGGGTTCTCAGGACAGAGATCGAGGGGGGTCCACATACTGGAGTTCAGGAGAGTGCCAATTTTCCTTGATATACTGGCATCTGGATGCATCGTAATCGGGTGCATGGCAAGGAGTGCCGAGGGGAACTGTAGCGATCAATTTTCCAGAGACTGTGGCGTTCAATTCGCCCCATTTCTGTGTTGACGGCCAGCAAGGGTCTCCTGGAAAACAGCGGCAATTAGATTGGGAGGCGATAGTTCCCGTGGCATCCGGGTATTCATCCGAGGTTTGTGCAGCACCGGATAAAGCGAAAAGGCCCAAAAGGGCAGAGACAAAAGAAGCCCGCATCGTCAGAACCTTTCTTCTAGAGGGAAAGTGAGATTGAGGAGAGATGGTTTCCTCTACTGGGAGGGCCTTCTAAGGCGAAACCTTGAGGAGGTACCCTCTCTGCCCAGAGGGAGGGAGGGCCTAATATAACCCACGGCACCCCTCAAACCCTCAACCCCCTTCTAATCCATTCCGCAATGGTGTCGACCCGGAGCCCCGCCTCAGTCATGCAACCCAACAGATATTAGGTGTGCACGCAGTCAAAGAGGATGCTTGCTTCAGGTCGAGAGAATTCAGTACCAGAGTGCATTACCGTCCCATGTCAGCAACGCTGCCGCACCCCGAAACGGCAGCCCATGCAGCAAGGAAAAGAATATTCGATACAAGGAAAAAAGAGGTTCGGAGCATTTGATTTGTGATTAACGATGACCTGCTAACCTAGTGATCCAGATTAAGAAATTGTTTGAGTTCCACTAGAACTCAGATCCTATGTGTCTCACCCTTGCCACACCTAATTTTGGCTCTTTCTTCGACATCCACCTTATGCAGATGTGTGAGTGAGCGCGATGAGAGCGTGTTTGAGTAAGATTCCTAGCACGGAAGCTGTGGCATTGGCCCAAAGAGGCGAAGGTCCAGTTTTAATGTCTTGATAGGTGGCGTTTTTAGGAGCGGAAGTTCCCTCCCGATTCCGTGATGTGTACGACTTCTGTGAAGAAAAGGTCCCAAGCCTCCGAGTTGGTTGGTTACTCGCAACACTATAGTTGTTTGCGCGATCATGTAAGGTCACTCGCTGGGGTCAGAACTATAGGTTTACATAGCATACGATATGGTGCGGTGCTATAACGTACGTTAGCTTACCATAAACTTTCCGGATACCGTTAGCCGGGCTAGTAATAGCTATAATAACATGAAATACCGGTATGTGCAGAGACTTGGGAAAGTATGTAAAGCAAAGTGTCGCGGGGGAGGATGAAGGGACCGTGGGTTTGGGAAAAGGGCTTGGCATCGGGGTCAAGGACCGTCTACTGGTACTCACGGATTACACCGCGAGCTCACCACCAGATCCCGGAAGTGAATACATGCGGCAAGAGCTTGAGCGATTGAGCCCCGTTGTCAGAACGCTGGAGTTGCCTCTGTTCGTAAGGTCCGGCACTTTTTTGATTTCCTGCCACTAGCTGGGGCTGGGAGGGACTGTTTTAGCAGTGGCGTGCGGTTTAGCTATTTTTTTGAACCCGCGGACAGCCAGACGTACCCTAAACTATTATGCTACCATGCTAGTGCCGACGTTCCCCGTATGAGTGTCCGACTTCAACTCGGCAGCGCAAGTATGTTATTGGCATTATAATATGATACTAGTCTAGTCGGACTGCTAACATCACGATATCTTGATACCAATTATTGAAACCATAAACCCATATCTCCTTCCCCCTTATTTTTGTAACCCTAGACTAAAGCATCAATTCACGTTTTTGCCATCATTCACTCAAAATTCTTCCTCAAACACCCCATCACCGCCATTGCGCCGGGCCAAAGAGCAAAGAGTAGCGTGACTGTATTGGTGTGCGAAATTGCAGATTGGGCAAGAGACGGACCCCACATTTTTAACATCCAGAAAGAAAAGGAGGTTCCAGTAAGAGAATTATTACTAGGGATTGGTTTTACAGAGTCTTCCATCGGGGCTCTGAGTCCAGGTATCACTTCCCACTGCCGTAAGGGCATAGAATATGCCAGCAGGATCGTACCTGTTCTTGATGAAGAGGAGTCTGGCATAGTTTTCTCCGTAGAACTCGCGTTGGAAGTTGGGCTCGTTGACATCGGCTTCGTTCAGATAGGCGCCAGATTCGGGAACCAACTCATGCAAAAGTCCGCCCCACCTGGTGATGGTCTTTTGACCTTCGAGGGCCTGAGACCATTCTGCGGTGTCGTCCCATGGGCTAGAAAATCCATTTTAGTTTCCAGGTGTTTCTCTCTAGAAAAAAAAAAGTGGGTTAAGAAAATGAAATACTAACGTGGTGGTGATAAAGAAAATTGCGCTATCACGCCAAGCAGGGAGAACGGCATTATCTGGATTCCCGGCAACCTCCAAGGTGGGGTGGGCCACGATCTCGAACAAGGTGGCTCCGTCTTCAACGACATGCTTGACAACTTGATTGAATTGGGCCCGCTTGTTGAGGAGAGTGTCTTTAGGGATTATGCGACCGCCAGGCTGTGAGTTTCCTACTGCTATGATATCTTTGATGGTGTTATAGGCAGTGAGATAGCCGGGGTACTCAGTGATGTTGAGAGAGTATTGCAAACCAAGAGACTCAAGCCTCTCAACCCATGGTTGGAAAAACGTAGCTGTATCTTCCTTGGTCCACTCGGGGCCGAAGAAATAGCCAAGAGAGAGGGATCCCTTAGAGTAGATATTGAAAATGTAGCCGCCGCGATCAAAGCACTCGGGGGCCATTTGGTGGAGAAAGTCGAGAGCGTCGTAGAAATTATCCATAGAGGTATCACCAGTGGTAGTTCTGAAGGAATACTGTGTGACGGTCATGGGGGCATCTTTGTGCGCCTTGACAGTCATGGAGGTCACAACACCATATGTACCCCCACCACCACCGCTGAGGGCCCAATACAAGTCCGTATTCTCGGTCTTGCTTGCATTGACATGTTTGCCCTCTCCGGTCACAACCTCAAACTCAAGGGTCTGATCAGCCCCGAGACCATACTTGCCCATCAATATTGAATGGCCGCCACCCTGTGTGTATCCACCGGCAATACCGATCGAAGGGCACACGCCTCCGACAACAACGACACCGTTCTTGTCCGCAACGGTATAAGCCTCGATACCCTGGACTCCGGCAGCAACCTTGAGCGCCGGCCCATGATAGGCCTCCGATTTGTATTCAGGGATGTATTCGATATCCTTAAGGTGGTGGGTCCAAAGAGACAGTGATCCAGGTCCAGAGGACTTACCAAGAAAGCTACATGAAACAACCAAATTAGCTCGTATCTAATTAGCTAATTAGACAGAAAAAGTCACACTTACTCATGACCAGTATTGCGGATGACCAGGCGAACATTATTCTTCTTGGCAAATTCAATACCCGCAATAATATCCGCCGGCTCAGTGACATTGATGGCATAGCGGACATAAGCACCAATCTGACATGGACTGTCAACGGGCATGAAAGGATCGCAGCTCCTATTAGCGTAGAATGGCGCCATAACTGAACTCGAGGATTCGTCGCTGCAATGATCGATCAGTAACTTGGCTCTACCAATTGGGGGTTCTCGGGACAGAGATGGGGGGGGGTCCACATACTGGAGTTCAGGAGAGTGCCAATTTTCCTTGATATACTGGCATCTGGATGCATCGTAATTGGGTGCATGGCAAGGAGTGCCGAGGGGAACGGTAGCGATCAATTTTCCAGAGACTGTGGTGTTCAATTCTCCCCATTTCTGTGTTGACGGCCAGCAAGGGTCTCCAGGAAAACAGCGGCAATTAGAGTTAGACGCGATAGTCTCTGTGGCCCCCGCGTATTCGTCCGAGGTTTGTGCAGCACCGAATGAAGCGAAAACGCCCAAAAGGGCAGAGAGAAAAGAAGCCCTCATCGTCAGAACCTTTCTTCTAGGGGGAAAGTGAGATTGAGGAGAGATATTTTTCTCTACTAGGAGGACCTTCTAAAGCGAAAGCTTGAGGATCTACCCTCTCTGCTCCGAAGGAGGGAGGGCATAATATAACTTCAGCAATCCCTATACCCCTAACCCCCTTCTAATCCATGCCGCAATAGTGTCCACCCGGAGCCCCGTCTGAGTCATGAAAACGAACAAATATTAGGCGTGCACGCAGTCAAATACGATGCTTACTTCAGGCCGAGAGAATTCAGTACCAGAGTGCATTACCGTCCCATGTCAGTAACGCTGCCGCACCCCGAAATAGCAGCCAACGCAGCAAGAAAAATAATATTCAAGAAAAAGAAAAAAGAGGTTCGGAGCATTTGATTTGTGATTAACGATGACCTGCTAACCTAGTGATCTAGATTAAGAAATTGTTTGAGTTCTACTAGAACCTAGATCCTATGTGTCTTGCCTTTGCTGTACTTACTTTTGGCTCTTTCCTCGATATCTACCTTATGTAGATGTGTAAGTGAGCGCGATGAGAGCGTGTTTGAGTAAGAGTCCTAGCGTAGGAGCTATGGCATTGGCCCGAAGAGGTGAAGGTCCGGTTTTAATGTCTTGATAGGTGGTGTTTTCAGAAGCGGAGGTTCCCGACTTTTGTGAAGAAAAGGTCCCAAGCCTCCGAGTTGGTTGGTTACTCGCAACACTATAGTTGTTTGCGCAATCATGTAAGGTCACTCGCTGGGGTCAGAACTATAGGTTTACATAGCATACGATATGGTGCGGTGCTATAACGTACGTTAGCTTACCATAAACTTTCCGGATACCGTTAGCCGAGTTAGCAATAGCTATGATAGCATGAAATACCGATATGTGCAGAGACCCGGGAAGGTTTGTAAAGCAAAGGGTCGGGGGGGAAGATAAAGGGACTGTGGGTTTGGGAAAAGGGTCGGGCATCGGGGTAAGGGACGGCCTACTCACCGGTTACACCGCGAGCTCACCACCCGATCCCGGAAGTGAACACATGCCGCAAGCGCCTGAGCGAGTGAACCCCGGTGCCAGAACGCTAGAATTGCCTCTATTGGTAAGGTCCGGCAGTTTTGTGATTTCTTGCCACTAGCTGGGGGGGTGAGAGGGTCTGTTTTCGCAGTAGCATGTGGTTTAGCATTTTTTTTTGAACCCGCGGACAGCCAGACGCACCCTTAAGGGCCTGTTTGGCAATGACCATTCCCTTCCATTCCCCCATACAAATGACCGTTCGCCATCTATTTTGAAACAGGAGAGCAAAATTGGTGTTTGGTAAAATTAAGGTGTGACAATTGTTCGGTTCAGAAATGGTCAACACCACCCATTTCATAATAGACCTGCTTGGCGCTTAATTTATTATGTGAAAATTCATGATTATATATATTAGAATTGAATTAAATAATAGGTTAATTTAATTGTGTACATTAAATGATAAAACTGCCAATAGCTCCATTATAATCAACATCTACTAGTACTATGAACATGGCTATTTATTTATTGCTGGGTAGTGACAGAATTGCAATGATGCTCAATAAATGAAATATGACAACTTACCTAACTTGAGGAAGATTATCACTTTCTAGAGCCATAGATGTAGGTTGACTGGATGCATTTTTGGGAAGATGTTGATCAATTAGTTGATAATGCATCATAAGTGTTTATGTGATACTGTAGAAGCCTTAAATATATTTACATAAATGCAGTAGTCTCTTCTCCTCTGCTTAATCTACAGAGGAGAAAGCTTAGATACTTGTAGGGTACAAGTAAATAGAGTGGTTGCCATGTGGCAATGAACGGTTCATGGTTGATCCGGACGGTTTGCATGGGTATGATACAACCATTCCCAAATTGGCAACAACCGTTTCTAAGAGACAAACTGTAACGAAACAGAACGGTTGACCCGCCTTCCGTTCCCACTACGAGCCCTAAACTATTATGCTACCATGCCAGTGCCGGCATCTGTATAGGTGTCCGACTTCAACTCGGCAGCGCAAGTATGTTATTAGCATTATAATACCAGGTCAAGTTTGACTACTAACATCACGACATCCTGATACAAATTATTGAAACCATAAACCCATATCTCCTTCCTCTCTTTTTTTTTTTGTAAGCCTAGACTAAAGGATGAATTCACGTTCTGCCATAATTCACTCAAAATTCTTCTGTAAACACCCCATCACCGTCATTACACTTGGCAACAGAGCGAAGAATACTGTGATTGTATTGGAAATTGCAGATTGGGCAAGAGACGGACCATTTTTAACACCCGGAAAGAAAAGGGGGTTCCAGTAAGGGAATTATTACTAGGGATTGGTTTTACAGAGTCTTCCATCGGGGCTCTGAGTCCAGGTATCACTTCCCACTGCCGTAAGAGCATAGAAGATACCAGCAGGATCGTACCTGTTCTTGATGGAGAGGAGTCTGGCATAGTTTTCCCCGTAGAACTCGCGTTGGAAGTTGGGCTCGTTGGGATCGGCTTCGTTCAGATAGGCGCCCGATTCGGGGGCTAACTCGCGCAACAGTCCGCCCCACTTGGTGATGGTCTTTTGACCTTCGAGCATCTGAGACCATTCTGCGGTGTCGTTCCATGGGCTAGAAAATCCATGTTAGTTTCCAGACGTTTCTTTTAGAAAAAAGAAAAATCGAGAAAATGAAATACTGACGTCGTGGTAATAAGGAAAATTGCGCTATCACGCCAAGCAGGGAGAACGGCATTATCTGGATTCCCGGCAACCTCCAAGGTAGGGTGAACCACGATCTCGAGGATGGAGCCTCCATCTTCAACGACATTCTTGATAACTTGATTGAATTGAGTCCGCTTGTTGAGGAGAGTGTCTTTCGGGATTATGCGACCTCCAGACTGTGAGGTTCCTATGTCTACGGTATTGCCCGTGGAGCTATAGGCAGCAAGATAGCTGGGGTGCTCGGTGATGTTGAGAGAGTATTGCAAACCAAGAGACTCAAGCCTCTCAGCCCATGGTTGGAAAAACATAGCTGTATCTTCCTTGGTCCACTCGGGGCCGAAGAATACCCCAAGAGATAAGGATCCCTTAGAGTAGATATTGAAGCTGTACCCACCGCGGTCAAAGTACCCGGGGGCCATTTGGTGGAGAAAGTCGAGAGCGTCGTAGAATTTATCCATAGAAGCACCATCAGTGCTAGTTCCGAAGGAATAACTTGCGCCGGTCATGGGGGCATCTTTGTGCGCCTTGACAGTCATGGAGGTGACAACACCATATGTACCCCCACCACCACCGCTGAGGGCCCAATACAAGTCCGTATTCTCGGTCTTGCTTGCATTGACATGTTTGCCCTCTCCGGTCACAACCTCAAACTCAAGGGTCTGATCAGCCGAGAGACCATACTTGCCCGTCAATATTGAAACGCCGCCACCCTGCGTGTATCCACCGGCAAACCCGACCGAAGGGCACACGCCTCCGAGAACAACGACACCGTTCTTGTCCGCAACGGTATAAGCCTCGATACCCTGGACTCCGGCGCCAACCTTGAGCGCCGGCCCATGATAGGCCTCCGATTTATATTCAGTGATGTATTCGATATCCTTAAGGTGGTGGGTCCAGAGAGACAGTGATCCAGGTCCAGAGGACTTACCAAGAAAGCTACATGAAACAACGCAATTAGCTCGTATCTAATTAGCTAATTAGACAGAAAAAGTCACGCTTACTCATGACCCGTATTGCGGATGACCAGGCAAACATTATTCTTCTTGGCAAATTCAATGCCCGCAATAATATCCGCCGGCTCAGTGACATTGATGGCATAGCGGACATAAGCACCAATCTGACATGGACTGTCAACGGGCATGAAAGGATCGCAGCTCCTATTAGCGTAGAATGGCGCCATAATTGAACTCGAGGATTCGTCGCTGCAATGGTCGATCAGTAACCTGGCTCTACCAATTGGGGGTTCTCAGGACAGAGATGGGGGGGGTCCACATACTGGAGTTCAGGAGAGTGCCAATTTTCCTTGATATACTGGCATCTGGATGCATCGTAATCGGGTGCGTGGCAAGGAGTGCCGAGGGGAACGGTAGCGATCAATTTTCCAGAGACTGTGGTGTTCAATTCGCCCCATTTCTGTATTGACGGCCAGCAAGGGTCCCCTGGAAAACAGCGGCAATTATATTGGGAGGCGATAGCTCCCGTGGCTTCCGGGTATTCGTCTGATGCTTGTGCAGCACCGGATAAAGCGAAAACACCCAAAAGAGCAGAGACAAAAGAAGTCCGCATCGTCAGAACCCCTCTTCTAGAGGGAAAGTGAGATTGAGGAGAGATGGTTTCCTCTACTGGGAGGGCCTTCTAAGGCGAAACCTTGAGGAGGTACCCTCTCTGCTCCGAAGGAGGGAGGGCATAATATAACCCACAACAACCCAACCCCCAACCCTCTTCCAATACATGCCGCAATGGTGTCGACCCGGAGCCCCGCCTCAGTCATGCAAACAAACAAATATTAGGTGTGCACGCAGTCAAAGACGACGCTTGCTTCAGGTCGAGAGAATTCAGTACCAGAGTGCAGTACCGTCCCGCGTCAGCAACGCTGCCGCACCCCGAAATAGCAGCCAACGCAGCAAGAAAAAGAATATTAAAGAAAAAGAAAAAAGAGGTTTGGAGCATCTGACTTGTGATTAACGATGACCTGCTAACCTGGTGATCAAGATTAAGAAATTGTTTGAGTTCCACTAGAACTCAGATCCTACGTGTCTCGCCCTTGCCACACCTACTTTTGGCCCCTTCTTCGACATCCACCTTATGCAGATGTGTGAGTGAGCGCGATGAGAGCGTGTTTGAATAAGAGTCCTAACGTGGAAGCTGTGACATTGGCCCGAAGAGCCGAAGACCCGGTTTTAATGTCTCGATAGGTGGTGTTTTCAGAAGCGGAGGTTCCCTCCCGATTCCGTGATGTGTACGACTTTTGTGAAGAAAAGGTCTCAAGCATCCGAGTTGGTTGGTTACTCGCAACACTATAGTAGTTTGCGCAATCATGTAAGGTCACTCACTGGGGTCAGAACTATAGGTTTACATAGCATACGATATGGTGCGGTGCTATAACGTACGTTAGCTTACCATAATCTTTCCGGATACCGTTAGCCGGGTCAGCAATAGCTATGATAGCATGAAATACCGGTATGTGCAGAGACTTGGGAAAGTTTGTAAAGCAAAGGGTCGAGGGGGAAGATGAAGGGACTGCGGGTTTTGGAAAAGGGTTGAGAATCGGGTTTCAAGGATGGTCTGCTAGTACTCACGGATCACACTGCGAGCTCACCATCAGATTCCGGAAGTGAACACATGCCGCAAGATCCTGAGCGAGTGAACCCCGGTGCCAGAACGCTGGGGTTGCCTCTATTGGTAAGGTCCGGCAGTTTTGTGATTTCTTGCCACCAGCTGGGGCTGCAACGGTCTGTTTTCGCAGTAGCGTGCGGTTCAGCATTTTTTTTGAACCCGCGGACAGCCAGACGCACCCTAAACTACTATGCTACCATGCTAGTTCCGGCATCTGTATGGGTGTCCAACTTCAACTCGGCAGCGCAAGTACGAGTATGTTATTGGCACTACAATACTAGGTCAAGTTCGACTGCTAACACCACGACATCCTGATACCAATTATTGACATCATAAACCCATATCTCCATCCTCTTTTTTTTTGTAAGCCTAGAGTGAAGCATCAATTCACGTTCTGCCATCACTCACTCAAAATTCCCCCTTAAACACCCCATCACCGTCATTGCGCTGGGCTACAGAGAAAAGTGTAGTGTGATTGTATTGGTGTGCGAAGTTGCAGATTGGGCAAGAGATGGACCCCACATTTTTAACACCCGGAAAGAAAAGGAGGTTCCAGTAAAGGAATTATTACTAGGGATTGGTTTTACAGAGTCTTCCATCGGGGCTTTGAGCCCAGGCATCACTTCCCACGGCCGTAAGGGCATAGAATATGCCAGTAGGATCGTACCTGTTCTTGATACAGAGGAGTCTGGCATAGTTTTCCCCGTAGAACTCGCGTTGGAAGTTGGGCTCGTTAGCATCGGCTTCGTTCAGATAGGTGCCCGATTCGGGAGCCAACTCGCGCAACAGTCCGCCCCACTTGGTGATAGTCTTTTGATCTTCGAGCATCTGAGACCATTCTACGGTGTCGTTAAAAGGGCTAGAAAAATCCACGTTAGTTTCCAGATGTTTCTTTTTGAAAAAAAAAATTTGAAGAAAATGAAATACTAACGCCGCGAGAACAAGGGTAATTGCATTATCACGCCAAGCAGGGAGAACGGCATTATCTGGATTCCCGGCAACCTCCAAGGTGGGGTGAGCCACGACCTCGATCATGAAGGCTCCGTCTTCAACGATATTCTTGATAACTTGATTGAATTGGGCCCGCTTGTTGAGGAGAGTGTCTTTCGGGATGATGCGACCACCCAACTGTGAGGCTCCTATGGTTGCGATACCGTTTATGGAGCTATAGGCAGAAAAATAGCTGGGGTACTCGGTGATGTTGAGAGAGTATTGCAAACCAAGAGACTCGAGCCTCTCAACCCATGGTTGGAACAAGGCAGCTGTATCTTCCTTAGTCCACTCAGAGCCGAAGAATCCGCCAAAAGGTAAGGATCCCTTAGAGTAGACATTGGCGCTGTAGCCGCCGCGGTCAAAGTACCCGGGGGCCATTTGGTGGAGAAAGTCGAGAGCGTCGTAGAATTTATCCATAGAAGCACCATCGGTGCTAGTTCTAAAGGAATAACTTGCGACGGTCATGGGGGCATCTTTGTGCGCCTTGACAGTCATGGAGGTGACAACACCATATGTACCCCCACCACCACCGCTGAGGGCCCAATACAAGTCCGTATTCTCGGTCTTGCTTGCATTGACATGTTTACCCTCTCCAGTCACAACCTCAAACTCAAGGGTCTGATCAGCCCCGAGACCATACTTGCCCATCAATATTGAATGGCCACCACCCTGAGTGTATCCACCGGCAATACCAATCGAAGAGCACACGCCTCCGACAACAACGACACCGTTCTTGTCCGCAACGGTAAACGCCTCGATACCCTGGACTCCGGCACCAACCTTGAGCGCTGGCCCATGATAGGCCTCCGATTTGTATTCAGGGATGTATTCGATATCCTTAAGGTGGTGGGTCCAGAGAGACAGTGATCCAGGTCCAGAGGACTTACCAAAAAAGCTACATGAAACAACCCAATCAGCTCGTATCCAATCAGCCAACCAGACAGAAAAAGCCACGCTTACTCATGACCCGTATTGCGGATGACCAGGCGAACATTATTCTTCTTGGCAAATTTGATACCCGCAATAATATCCGCCGGCTCAGTGACATTGATGGCATAGCGAACATAAGCACCAATCTGACATGGACTGTCAACGGGCATGAAAGGATCGCAGCTCCTATTAGCGTAGAATGGCGCCATAATTGAACTCGAGGATTCGTCGCTGCAATGGTCGATCAGTAACTTGGCTCTACCAATTGGGGGTTCTCGGGGCAGAGATAGGGGGGGTCCACATACTGGAGTTCGGGAAAGTGCCAATTTTCCTTGATATACTGGCATCTGGCCGCATCGTAATCGGGTGCATGGCAAGGAGTGCCGAGGGGAACGGTAGCGATCAATTTTCCAGAGACTGTAGCGTTCAATTTGCCCCATTTCTGTGTTGACGGCCAGCAAGGGTCTCCAGGAAAACAGCGGCAATTAGAGTGAGAGGGGGTAGCTCCCGTGGCTTCCGGGTATTCATCTGAGGTTTGTGCAACATCGGATAAAGCGAAAACGCCCAAAAGCGCAGAGAGGAAAGAAGCCCGCATCGTCAGAACCCCTCTTCTAGAGGGAAAGTGGGATTGAGGAGAGATGGTTTCCTCTACTGGGAGGGCCTCCTAAAGCGAAACATTGAGGAGGTATGATATCCTCTCTGCTTTGAAGGAGGGAGGGCCTAATATAACCCACAACAACCCCCAAACTCTCAAACCTCTTCCAATACACGTCGCAATGGTGTCGACCCGGAGCCCCACCTCAGTCATGCAAACGAACAGATATTAGTTGTGCACCCAGTCAAATACGATGCTTGCTTCAGGTCGAGGGAATGCAGTACCAGAGTGTATTACCATCCCATGTCAGCAACGCTGCCGCACCCCGAAATAGCAGCCAACGCAGCAAGGAAAAGAATATTAAAGAAAAAGAAAAAAGAGGTTTGGAGCATCTGACTTGTGATTAACGATGACCTGCTAACCTAGTGATCAAGATTAAGAAATTGTTTGAGTTCTACTAGAACCTAGATCCTGTGTGTCTCGCCCTTGCCACACCTACTTTTGGCTCTTTCTTCGACATCCACCTTATGCAGATGTGTGAGTGAGCGCGATGAGAGCGTGTTTGAATAAGAGTCCTAGCGTGGAAGCTGTGACATTGGCCCGAAGAGGCGAAGGCCCGGTTTTAACGTCTCGATAGGTGGTGTTTTCAGAAGCGGAGGTTCCCTCCCGATTCCGTGATGTGTACGACTTTTGTGAAGAAAAGGTCCCAAGCCTCCGAGTTGGTTGGTTACTCGCAACACTATAGTTGTTTGCGTAATCATGTAAGGTCACTCGCTGGGGTCGGAACTATAGGTCTACATAGCATACGATATGGTGTGGTGCTATAACGTACGTTAGCTTACCATAAACTTTCCGGATACCGTTAGCCGGGTTAGCAATAGCCATGATAGCATGAAATACCGGTATGTGCAGAGACTTGGGTAAGTTTGTAAAGCAAAGGGTCGAGGGGAAGATGAAGGGACTGCGAGTTTGGGAAAAGGGTTGAGAATCGGGTTTCAAGGACGGTCTGCTAGTACAGTCGCACCTCGCTATCCCGGATGGCCAAAATCCGAGGAATTTGTCCGGTACAGCGAGGGATCCGGGACAGCGGGTGAGGTTTTTGTGGAAAGAATTTCAGAGTTCACCGAGATTCATACGGGACAGCGAGCTATCCGGATTATCGAGATCCGGGATAGCGAGGTGTGACTGTACTCACGGATCACACCGCGAGCTCACCACCAGATTCCGGAAGTGAACACATGCCGCAAGATCCTGAGCGAGTGAACCCCGGTGCCAGAACGCTGGAGTTGCCTCTATTGGTAAGGTCCGGCACTTTTTTGATTTCTTGCCACCAGCTGGGGCTGCGACGGTCTGTTTTCGCAGTAGCGTGCGGTTTAGCATTTTTTTTTTTTTGAACCCGCGGACCGCCAGACGCACCCTAAACTACTATGCTGCCATGCCTGTTCCGGCATCTGTATGGGTGTCCGACTTCAACTCGGCAGCGCAAGTATGTTATCGGCATCACAATACTAGGTCAAGTTCGACTGCTAACATCACGACATCCTGATACAAATTATTGAAACCATAAACCCATATATCCTCCTCTTTTTTTTGTAAGCCTAGACTGAAGCACCAACTCACGTTCTGCCATCATTCACCCAAAATTCCCCCTTAAACACCCCATCACCGTCATTGCGCTGGGCTACAGAGAAAAGTGTAGTGTGATTGTATTGGTGTACGAAATTGCAGATTGGGCAAGAGACGGACCCCACATTTTTAACATGCAGAAAGAAAAGGGGGTTCCAGTAAGGGAATTATTACTAGGGATTGGTTTTACAGAGTCTTCCATCGGGGCTTTGAGCCCAGGCATCACTTCCCACGGCCGTAAGGGCATAGAATATGCCAGTAGGATCGTACCTGTTCTTGATGGAGAGGAGTCTGGCATAGTTTTCCCCGTAGAACTCGCGTTGGAAGTTGGGCTCGTTAGCATCGGCTTCGTTCAGATAGGCGCCCGATTCGGGAGCCAACTCGCGCAACAGTCCGCCCCACTTGGTGATAGTCTTTTGATCTTCGAGCATCTGAGACCATTCTACGGTGTCGTTAAAAGGGCTAGAAAAATCCACGTTAGTTTCCAGATGTTTCTTTTTGAAAAAAAAAAATCAAGAAAATGAAATACTAACGCCGCGAGAACAAGGGTAATTGCATTATCACGCCAAGCAGGGAGAACGGCATTATCTGGATTCCCGGCAACCTCCAAGGTGGGGTGAGCCACGACCTCGATCATGAAGGCTCCGTCTTCAACGATATTCTTGATAACTTGATTGAATTGGGCCCGCTTGTTGAGGAGAGTGTCTTTCGGGATTATGCGACCACCCGACTGTGAGGCTCCTATGGTTGAGATATAGTTCATGGAGCTATAGGCAGCAAAATAGCTGGGGTACTCGGTGATGTTGAGAGAGTATTGCAAACCAAGAGACTCAAGTCTCTCAACCCATGGTTGGAAAAAGGCAGCTGTAGCTTCCTTGGTCCACTCGGGGCCGAAGAATAAGCCAAAAGATAAGGATCCCTTAGAGTAGATATGGACGCTATAGCCGCCGCGGTCAAAGTACCCGGGAGCCATTTGGTGGAGAAAGTCGAGAGCGTCGTAGAAATTATCCATAGAGGTATCACCAGTGGTAGTTCTGAAGGAATACTGTGTGACGGTCATGGGGGCATCTTTGTGCGCCTTGACAGTCATGGAGGTCACAACACCATATGTACCCCCCACCACCACCGCTGAGGGCCCAATACAAGTCCGTATTCTCGGTCTTGCTTGCA
>LN891038.1:31941-81183 GCA_900010015.1 Tuber aestivum
AATAAGCCAAAAGATAAGGATCCCTTAGAGTAGATATGGACGCTATAGCCGCCGCGGTCAAAGTACCCGGGAGCCATTTGGTGGAGAAAGTCGAGAGCGTCGTAGAAATTATCCATAGAGGTATCACCAGTGGTAGTTCTGAAGGAATACTGTGTGACGGTCATGGGGGCATCTTTGTGCGCCTTGACAGTCATGGAGGTCACAACACCATATGTACCCCCACCACCACCGCTGAGGGCCCAATACAAGTCCGTATTCTCGGTCTTGCTTGCATTGACATGTTTGCCCTCTCCGGTCACAACCTCAAACTCAAGGGTCTGATCAGCCCCGAGACCATACTTGCCCATCAATATTGAATGGCCGCCACCCTGTGTGTATCCACCGGCAATACCGACCGAAGGGCACACGCCTCCGACAACAACGACACCGTTCTTGTCCGCAGCGGTAAACGCCTCGATACCCTGGACTCCGGCACCAACCTTGAGCGCTGGCCCATGATAGGCCTCCGATTTGTATTCAGGGATGTATTCGATATCCTTAAGGTGGTGGGTCCAGAGAGACAGTGATCCAGGTCCAGAGGACTTACCAAAAAAGCTACATGAAACAACGCAATTAGCTCGTATCCAATTAGCTAACCATACAGAAAAGGTCACGCTTACTCATGACCCGTATTGCGGATGACCAGGCGAACATTATTCTTCTTGGCAAATTTGATACCCGCAATAATATCCGCCGGCTCAGTGACATTGATGGCATAGCGGACATAAGCACCAATCTGACATGGACTGTCAACGGGCATGAAAGGATCGCAGCTCCTATTAGCGTAGAATGACGCCATAACTGAACTCGAGGATTCGTCGCTGCAATGATCGATCAGTAACTTAGCTCTACCCATTGGGGGTTCTCGGGACAGAGATGGAGGGGGGTCCACATACTGGAGTTCAGGAGAGTGCCAATTTTCCTTGATATACTGGCATCTGGATGCATCGTAATCGGGTGCATGGCAAGGAGTGCCGAGGGGAACGGTAGCGATCAATTTTCCAGAGACTGTGGTGTTCAATTCGCCCCATTTCTGTGCCGACGGCCAGCAAGGGTCTCCAGGAAAACAGCGGCAATTAGAGTGAGAGGGGATAGTTCCCGTGGCTTCCGGGTATTCACCCGAGGTTTGTGCAACATCGGATAAAGCGAAAACGCCCAAAAGCGCAGAGAGGAAAGAAGTCCGCATCGTCCGAACCCCTCTTCTAGAGGGAAGTGGGATTGAGGGGAGATGGTTTTCTCTACTGGGAGGACCTTCTAAAGCGAAACCTTGAGGAGACACCCTCTCTGCTCCAACAGAGGGAGGGCATAATATAACCCACAACAACCCCTAAACCCCCAAACCTCTTCCAATACACGTCGCAATGGTGTCGACCCGGAGCCCCGTCTGAGTCATGCAAACGAACAGATATTACTTGTGCACGCAGTCAAATACGATGCTTACTTCAGGCCGAGAGAACCCAGTACCAGAGCGCATTACCGTCCCATGTCAGTAACGCTGCCGCACCCCGAAATAGCAGCTAACGCAACAAGAAAAAGAATATTCAAGAAAAAGAAAAAAGAGGTTCGGAGCATTTGATTTGTGATCAACGATGACCTGCTAACCTAGTGGTCTAGATCAAGAAATTGTTTGAGTTCTACTAGAACTTAGATCCTATGTGTCTCGATATGTGGTGTTTTCAGAAGCGGAGGTTTCCCCCCGATTCCGTGATGTGTACGACTTTTGTGAAGAAAAGGTCCCAATCCTCCGAGTTGGTTGGCTGCTCACAACTCTATAGTTGTTTGCGTAATCATGTAAGGTCACTCGCTGGGGTCAGTGGGGTCAGTGTTGGAAATTACGATTGAATTGACGAAAGTTTTACGGAACCGAAGGGAGTAAATGCCCAAAGAGAGAAGAGTATTTTTCTTGTATACAGAGAGTGGAGTCAAGAGAAAGAAAAGAAGGTGGCAGGTTTGTTGACTGTGCAGAGTGGAAGAAAACAGCAAGCGAGGGACAGAAGGAATTGGGTGTGTTGGTTGGTCAGGTAAGAGGAGAAAAAGAACAGGAGAAGACAAACTTCAGGGAGCAACGCACAACAAGGACATGAAAGATGTGTAAGCACTTACATATGCACATGGATGCTTATGGCTCGTATGTGAAATCATTCTCAAGTTTTCAACAGTCAGAACTATGGGTTTACACTGCGCACGATATGGTGCGATACTATAGCGTACGCCAGCTTACCATAAACTTTCCAGATGCCATGAGCCGGGCTAGCAATAGCTATGATAGCATGAAATACCGGTACGCGCAGAGACTCGGGAAAGTATGCAAAGCAAAGGGTCGAGGAGGAAGATGAAGGGACTGTGGGGTTGGGAAAAGGGTCAGACATCGCTTTACAGGACGGTCTACTCACCGATTACACCGTGACGTGAGCTCACCACCAGATCCCGAAAGTGAACATATGCGGCAAGAGCTTGAGCGAGTGAACCCTGTTGCCAGAACGCTGGAGTTGCCTCTATTGGTAGGGTCCGGCAGTTTTCTAATTTCTTGCCACTGTCTAGGGCTGAGAGGCTCTGTTTTCGCAGTAGGGTGCTGTACGAGTACTCCCCCCCCCCCCCATCCAGAGAGGGAGATTTTGAGATCCCTGTGCGAGACCATTTTTCAAGCTCTCGCCATAGTTACCCGGCACCAGAAGCTTTGGTGCAGAAGGTAGAAATAGTCCACAACCGGTATTTCCGTTAGCCTCGTAACCTGCGGATTCTAAGATAAAAGTTCGTAGGAAGGACTAACGTCTTCTAGTATAAGACCAGCCCACTAAGCACTCTAGGACCTCATTAACCAGTATTCACAATTATCTTAGCCTATCAAACCAAACTATCGTAGGCCGACCGGCTGATTTCCGCTGACGATCCGACGGCGCATCATAAGGGTTTTTATGGTCTCACACAGTACTTGCGCCTACACCTTACACCTGTAATTTACGGTGCGGTACTTGTTTGTGGCACTATACGTTACCATGCCGCACTATCCGAACTCTGCCGGGAAGATGAGAAGGAAGAGGAACAACACCCATGAGGGAGGGCAATAGATTAGTATCCGATGAACAGACGGTGTGAATAGAAACTTAATTGTTCAGCAATTTATATCTGTTGCCGGAAATCAGTATCTATTATAGGTTCCTATAATTAACCGTCCTATCCACGCGGCAAAAGAACGCAAGAACGAATACGGGTACTCACAAACCTCGACCCACTACTAAACTATGAGATTCTACCGTCTATTCGTATGATGCTCTGTAGAAATTCCCCCCATCAAAGTCACAGGCACACAACGGGATTCTCTCAATTTCAAGTTAACTGTAGTAGTGCTGGCTGGTGGGTTCGTGACTTTTTTCTTCTGCTCTGCTCAGGTGTACCAAAAGCCCAAGAAGTTCTCAGAATTTTTCCAGATTTTAGGGGAGCAAGCCGCGCACACGAGATGCGCAATTCATCTCTAAAAAAAAAAAAAAGAGTAAAAACAAGAAACATGGAATCCATTTCCGGGGGGAAGAAAAGAAAAGGGGACAAAAACAGGTGTTCCCTTCATAAAACTACAGAATGCTCAGACCAACTCAATATGAAAGCCCATAGTGAGGATTTATCACCTAAAGAGTTTGCACCATAGTGGAGACTACATTGGGACCCTCAACGTCTTGTTAGTTTAGTAGTTGTGAAAGCGGGTTCTACCGCTGGGTGTCGGTAAGGGGCCCAGGATCTGATCAGTAGGCACTAAAAGGCTCAAATTGAGGGATAAAAAAGCTCAGGGATTGGGGAAGTCATGAACACAAAACCCTGGCGGTGCTTTTGTTAATTTACAATCACAAATGGTCGCACCTTCATTGAGATCTTTCCCTTGTGATCAAGAGTCAACCTTAAATAGAACCACATCCGTTCGTCTTGTCTTTCTTGCCTTTTTTCTAATCCAAACATCAACCATAACAGGCTATATATACAAGGTTCCAAGTCCAGCGCAGCCACCAGGATTTCATCCATTCCCATATCCATACCAGCCCTCACTCCCAAGCGTCCACTGTCATTCCTCATCCCAACCATACATCCAACCATTCCGTCATATCAGCCACTACTCCTGCAATATCGATCATTTCACATTCCAACCAGTGCAATACGTTCCAGACAACATCCCTCAATGGAGAGCGAGTATACGAACTACCAGAAGGACGAGAGGAGGGTATAGAAGCTCGCTATACCTTTACAAGCAGAGGGCCGGAGCTGCCCAATTGAATTCT
Organism: Tuber aestivum; assembly: GCA_900010015.1. Lineage (NCBI taxonomy): Eukaryota > Fungi > Ascomycota > Pezizomycetes > Pezizales > Tuberaceae > Tuber > Tuber aestivum. The sequence goes on from LN891038.1 coordinate 36,246, forward strand.
TCCTGTGACCTGCATGATTCCTTCTCAACACCCGGGGGTGTCTGCACCAGTCTCGATTCAATCTTCTGAGAAGCACAGCAGTTAGCCAGGCACATGTTGGCCACATCTTCGACATTCTACAGGGTCCGGTATTATAGTACCGTATGATAAGATTAAAACCTACTAGGTACCACCCCCGTCACCGTATTCAATATCGCACACCCCGATCACCGTCTAGCCCCCCAATGAGAACACCCTACATTGCACGGCAGTTCTAGCACGTGCGCGGCTTGTACGGGCTTTTAGGGCCTTCCTAATTCCGTACACTAAAGAGGAATGTGGCATTACCCCCGGCGTAGATAAATGAATCCCCGCCCAATAATTAGTGGGATTTTCGACCGGAAGTGCTTTTGATCTCAGTATCTCAAAATCTTTTATTATAGGCTCGGTGATAGCCATCGGAATCCCTTCAAATCACCCAACTTTTCGGAAAGCTTGTCTCCGCAACCTCTTGTCTGAATTCGGGTTGCAACACTTGCCAACAGGTTTTGAAAGGGCATGAAAAAGAATTTATGCAAAGATCCCCTGGTTAATCAGCTTCTAGAGATCCAGCAGCGAAAAACATAATCCCTACCAGAAATGCCCAGCGGGAGATTGAGGACTTGACATAACCTTTCCAGAATGTTTGAGGTCCAGCACTGAGACAAGATGCGAGGATAATCGGAACACGGATGTAAGACCACCCGAGACCCGAACTGTCCCAGACGGTGGTGGCACCCAGGCAATAGCAGTTACTCGGGTGTGGACGTGGGATACCGGACAGCCAGGGATTCTAGAGGCCTGACCGTCCTTGCCCTCATAGGAAATAAAGGAATGAGCCTGGCATGAGAATTGCTCGAACAAGCAAGAAGCTTTGAAACCTCTAATCCCTGGCTGTCCGGTATCCCACGTCCATAGCCGAGTACTATCGGTAACAGTACACTTTTGGCCACTGTCCACAACTTGATACCCCTTGCAAGAATAACTACCGTACCGTATCATACTATCCACTTAGGACCAGTAGGGTACCAATGATCCCAATCTCCGATAGTTTACCAGGCGCGAAGCCCTAGGCATTTCAACTTTCCCCATCTACCACTATCGGTCCGGTCACGCCGTTTTCCGCTGGGATTATTCCGACCGCTCGATCCCTTCAGTAAATTACCCCGTTATCCACATTGAGCCCTTCAAACACCGTAGCGTGCAAGTATAACCATCCTATCATCCCGGCCCAGGGAAAGCAGAAGCCCTAATAACTTCCGAATCCATAAACTTTATGATACCGCGAAGAGAACACGCGGGAAAACAATGCACAGCACAATACCGGCGACACCACCGCACGCCCAAATATTTGGCGAGGGGGACCGAAGGAAAAGCCCCAATACGCGAGTACTGTGTCGGTATGTCAACCACGACCGTCCATTTCGCAGACAGACAGCGGAAAGCAAGTTACAGAAGACCCACCGCCTCGTAAGATCCGGTCACCCGGGTTTAGGTACCGTACCGTAGCCGGCGAGTAAACAAAGTCTAGTGAGCGGCAGATGGAGCTGGGTTCCTGGGACTGTACGAGTACGAGTACCTATCGTATAAAATCAGACCCAGAAGGATCGAAAAGAAAGTGCCGGCATAGAACAGTACTCGAGTACCGGCACAGTACTGTACTCTAAGAACCAACAGAAATAAATAAGAACCCAAAGGAAACAGATGATTTTCCCTCCCTCCCGGGCCCCCCACTTATTCTAACCGTCGCATGTGCTACTCTAGAATAGGCGACGGTCACCTGCAAAGTGACATTCCTGGAAGACCCCACGGTACTACACATTCCTCGATGCATCGCTTCATATTCCGTTGTGGTGTAACGGCTAGCATCCGTCGCTTTCATCATGACCCGACGAGATCGGGGTTCGATTCCCCGCAACGGAGAGGTTGTTTTTCAACTTGAAGTGTGATCTTTTTTTTTCTCTCTCTCTCCAATTCATTGACTCAGGTATTTTTTTTAGCTCGCGTCTTTGAATAATTTCCCACTATCGGTGGAAGCTTTCGTGAGCACTGTACTACACTGTACTACCGGTGGCACATGTAATGCCTCATGGCACAAAGGAACTAAAGTGTCACGAGCAGATGTGAAACGAGGGAGCAGAACAAAGGAATGATAGGTAACTTCCGTAACCAGGCAAAAACTAACATCATAGCAGTCATAAGGGATCAACACGGTTATCATATCGGTATCTATCTACTCGCAAAAGCTAACTTACAAGAAAAAGAAATACACAATCCCACCCATCCATAATAATATCTTTTTTATGTTACATGTAGTACGGTACTCATAGACCCAGATATCGTAACACCAGAAGAAAAAAACACTAACGAGTCTCCATCAATCCCATAAACACCCACACAACAAAGCATAAGCTGAAAGAGGGAAGGAAGAAAAAGTACAGAGGTATAAAACAAATACAACAATTACTCAAACCCACCAGTATCCCTCTTGGTAAAGACTACACCAGTAACCCTCCCAACATCAGCAACCCTGACCCAGCCCTTTCCACCGTCCCTTTCTGCTATGACTCTAACAACTTTCTCCGCATCTTCCATTGATATGGGATTTCTCGTACTCTCCTTGATCCCTTCAACGACGCTTTTCATCGTCATGTTTGTCCCGCGCCCGGCTAGGCTTCTTAGGATCGGCTCAATCTCTGGGATTCGTTGCTCAGCGGCGGCACGGGCCAGGGCTTCCTTTGATGGTGCCTTCTGTCGGGCTGCAGCTGCAGCCTCGGCTTTAGCACGGATGCGGTCGTAAAGTGTTGACGTGCGAGAAGAGAGGGGAGTGACGCGAGTCGCGGATTTAGGAGGAGGCACAGAGGCAGGTTTGCGGAGTTCTTGGAGCACGGCTTGGTTCTTGCTGTGCAGGACGCTTTGAATGGTGGCAGCTTGGGGATGTGCGACTATCTCGGCGAGGGGGACTATGGTCTCATAGGCAGAATCTTTTTTCCCGGTCCCCTCCTTTTCCTCCCCCTTATCGTCCTCGGTGAATGAGCTTGGTGGAGTGATGAGTTGGGCGTTTGAGTCCCCCCGATGCCTACGAAAGTATAACCATAGTTTTGCCTCGAATTCCTCTTTGAGTAGTTTCGTGTTGACCAGTTTTCGAGCCCCGGTCTTCTCGATAAAGTCGATGCATATATTCCCGGCGCCGTAGTCAACCAATTTGAAGCCGCCGTTGTCTGCCTTTTCTCCATAGTGGGATATATACACTATCCTCCTAAGATCCTCGAAGCTAAGATCCCTGCGAGCAAGACGCTCCGCGTGAAGCTTTATGGCGGAGAATGAAGCGGGGTGTGTACCATTGTTATGATGGGCCCTATGCAAAAGTAGAGCCGTTAACAGCGAGCCATGAAGGGTCTGTAACAGGGCTAGGTCTGCCGGAAGACTCTCCAACGGCGGGGAAGAAGCCGGCGGAGACGGTAATGGACGAGTAACAGTAGTACAGGTAGCGACAGCAGGCTTCTTAGTGGGGGGCGAGAAAAAATCGTCTATGGCACGTTTCCGTTTCTTCGCTGGAGTAGGTGCAGGCGCAGGTTCAGATGTAGGGGTAACTTTAACGACCGACTCCTCCACCTGGACAATAGCGGGTTCGGGCTCGATCGTAACGGGTACAAGTACATCTTCGTCTCCGTCCTGAATAATTTTCAAAGATATTTTTTCCGGCTTGCTACCCACCTTTTTGGCCCTTGTTTTTAACGGAATCCCCTGCTTAACGGCGGAAGCGCTTCCCGTAGAACTAACGCTTTTTGAAACCTTTTTTGTGAAAGAGTGTAATGTTCGAGTACGTGCCTGGGAGACGGCAGCGGCTTTGCGTCTGGGAGGCATAGTGACAGTGGGTACTCTAAACAGTTGGGCTGGTTATAGTAATGTGTATAGTATACAGACTCCTGACTTGTGACGATATAAGAGGATAAAGGTGGAATAGAGGGTATAAAGAACAATACTCGGGAAAGGGAGGAAATAGAGAAGGAGGTGGTAGTAATGGTGGGGAAGGAAAAGGGACACCCTGTGGGAAGGTGTTGTTGACACCTGTTGCCGGGGTCACCGTTCCCATTAGCCCAGAAAGCCTAATCGAGACACTGGGCTAAAGTGCGAAAATGGTAACGCGTTGGATTGGCGTTTAATTCGTGACTTAGGATACTCCACGTGACTTCCTCCTAGATTGATCGCGGTTAATAATAAGTTTAAACTCTCAATTCCGTACTAACGTTGGCTAATCCACGCGTACTCGCATTTCCCGCGAGAAATAACTCTCTCCCTTCCTTTAATAAACCATTCTCCGAAACGGAATAATTACCGGTATCAGAACCATCACATTTTTGTCTCCCCAGCGAGGTGCAGTCGGTTGATTCCGGGTCTATCGGATTAGATTGGAGTGTTGATCAGATAAAGGTGGGTCAGTCAGCCGCCCCACAGGGCCAGCAACGGAGGATTCGAATTTTTTGTTTCCTCCTTTCGGTAGGGCGTGGATTGTTCCAACAACACCTGCATACCGAAGTACCTATCTCATTCCTTCCTCGCCTTCTTCTTCTCCCCCTCCTTCGCCATTGTGACAGCCGCGCGCAATTTTGGCCTTTGCTTCACCTTCTCACCTCATATCATAACTACCACAACCCAGCCCCGGGACACACAACACAATGTCTTCTGTGCGGTGCCTCTCAAGAGGCCTTTCCTTTGCAAGCCCTGCTTTCCGGACCAGGTCTCTTTTAGTATGAGAGCTTTATTTGCTTTTTCCTCCCACCAGAGAGAGGGCAGAGGAAAGATTTTCTTAAGCTGACATTAAGTATAAACTAGATTCAAGGTAATAGACTCTACTCTACCAACAAGGTCGCTCAGTTCAAGGGAGCCAAGAATCAAAATGTTTGCCTATTCCATTCCATGTCTCTGAAAGAAAGAAGAAAAAATCAGGTCTCACCGACTGTTGAGTTATTTTCTGGTTGGGGTGACCTGAACCTGTCACCTCTCCAGAATGATAACGGGATCTGCTCCGCTCGGTTCGTATAGAAAAAATTCACAATGTTGACTGTTTTCACTGGAATAGGGAAACTATACTGTAACGTTTATTGAGGGAGACGGTATTGGGCCTGAAATTTCCAAGAGTGTTAAGGATATATTTGCTGCAGCCAAGGTGCGTATCATAGAGTGCCTCCAAAAACGTTTTAGGATGGCTTCAGAATGTTCCGCCGAGTGAAACTTTCAAGATGTTTCCACGGGCTTTGTGACGCAAGCGGCTAACGTTTGCACAGACCCCTATTGAATGGGAATCTGTCGATGTCACCCCAATTCTCAAGGACGGAAAAACCACGATCCCCGACGCCGCAATTAACTCTGTGAAGAAGAACTTGGTTGCCCTTAAGGGACCTCTCGCTGTAGGTTCTCTTTTCCTATTTCTCTTTAGCATGCATTAACTGTTATACCTGCAGACTCCTATCGGTAAAGGGCACGTCTCCTTGAACCTTACTCTTCGCCGCACATTCAACCTTTTCGCCAACGTGCGTCCTTGTCGCTCGATTGCCGGTTATAAGACCGCCTACGACGATGTCGACACTATATTGATTCGTGAGAACACCGAGGGGGAATACTCGGGTATTGAGCATGAAGTTGTCGAGGGCGTGGTTCAATCTATTAAATTGATCACGCGCGAGGCGTCAGAGAGGGTACTGAGATTCGCATTCCAGCATGCCGAGGCAATCGGACAAAAGGAGGTCCGCGCTGTCCACAAGGCGACAATTATGAAGATGTCCGATGGACTCTTTTTGAGCACTGCTAGAGAGGTCGCAAAGGACTTCCCTCACATCGAGTTCTCGGCCGAACTATTGGACAATGTCTGCTTGAAGGCACGTACTGTTCTCCAACCTTCCCTTGGGTATACTAACCATTTCGGTAGATGACTACTAACCCCAATATCTATCGAGATATCCTTCTGGTTATGCCCAATCTCTATGGTGATATTCTTTCCGACATGTGTGCCGGGTTGATAGGCGGTCTCGGACTCACCCCTTCCGGTAATATTGGGGACGAGTGCTCGATCTTCGAAGCCGTGCACGGCTCTGCTCCTGACATCGCTGGCATGGATCTCGCCAACCCCACTGCTCTCTTATTGAGTTCTGTGATGATGCTACAACACATGGGCTTAAACAGCCATGCCAGCAAGATACAGAAGGCGATCTTTGACACGCTGGCCGAGGGCCGGGCATTGACGAAGGATTTGGGTGGTAGTGCCACCAGATCTCAGTTTACCGAGGCGGTGGTCGCAAAGCTATAAGGGTTATAAGGGTGTGTGTTATAATCTTGTTTCTTTTGTTACGAGGGAGGTATGGGAGATAGCAGAAGGGATCTTATAGATGTAGTGTTTATATCCTCCAAATTTTTTGTCTTCTTTGGTCTGTTGCAAGGAGTCTTGTTACCCAGCAGGGTCATGGTTCGGACTCAGAGGATACTAGCAAATCTCTTCGTGCTAGTCTTTAGTAGGGGGGCTAGTTTTTCCCTCCCCCCGATGTTCACCAATCATTCCCCCCATCCCTCAATCTGCGCCGTTGCTGCACAGTCCCGGGAATACACGGCTCATGGTCTACATAAACGGGTCGTTCATTTTTGTTTTTCGTCGGGAAAACTAATCGAGTGATAGTACATGATTTCCAGCCTTGGTTTCAACCATGCACTGGAGAAGAGCCAAGTAGGGATCAGCAATCGACACTTACGTGCTCTCAGATAGGGGCCCCTTATCTTCCCCTAGCTTCACGAAGAATACTGTAACTCCAACCCCACAGCTCTAACCAGCTGATCTTTTCTCCGTAGGTCAATCCCAGCCCCCACGCTAAAAAGCAAATGCTTCAACCTCCCCTCCCATAGTAGCCCGATACCACTAGTTTGTGAAACCCTCGCTTTCAAAACGCCAGCAAAGTCCTCCTTCTCCACATCTTCCCTGCGCCAGACCTCGCAACCGAGCGAGAGGTCCGACTCGTAGCTGTACATATTGAAGTCGAAGCGACTGCAGAAAGAGGCCGTTTCGCCGGCTTTGATGGCATAGGTCGCTGACAGTGAGCCCATCAGCGGTGTCAGTGTTAGTGTCATAGTCGTCGGTGCGTTAGGGTGTGTTGGGAGGGTAGTATAGCGAAGGCCCGTGGACACTGTGGGAGTTTTTTTTCCCGTTAGAAAGTGGGAGAGGATTGGCAGGAATTGGAAGGGGGCGGGGGGGTTACTCCCGGCAGACTTGTTAAGCATCCCGTAATAGAATTCTGCACCCATACTAAACCTCCCGACGGCTTTCTCGTCGGAGGTTCGTGGTGGAGGATTTGGCTGCTTTCTGGGATCCCGGCCGAAGTTGTAGAGCCCCCGTGCGCCAATTAAGGCGCCGTCGGTGCTATACAGGTACTCCCCGGACCATTTACCAAAGTCGTGTTGCATCATGGCCATTATCTATCACTCCTTTCCAGAATAAGAAGGCAATATTATGGGACTCGTGTGGAAAGGGGAGAAGGGGAGAAGAGAGAAAAAACATACAGTCCCTCCAGATTTCAACCTGCCATCACTAACCCCCGTGATCCGAAACTGCGTCGTAGGTTTCATCCTCCTGAGGTATAACGCCTCAAGCGTACTAGTCGGCAAATACATCCTGCCAAATAATAACGAATCTATCCCCAATCACCGTCATCCCCTCTCTTCAATTAGCCAGGGAAATCTCCCTCAACCCCCCCCCCCCCTACTCCTCTGTCCGTAATTCAAAAATTCAAGGGAATGCACTTAGCCCCCACTTCTTCCATCAACCCTAACACCTCCCTTCCAGACCTCCCAAAACCGCTCATTATCCGGTGGCCGCAATTCCTCCAGCTGCCTGTACCCCGTGGTCACGTCGTGCAGGTCCACCTCCGCGCTACGATGCACATTGTGCAGCGGGAGGCTAGAGTATAAATATGAGACGCTACCGTCTACGACGCCGTGGTTGCTGAGGGAGTAGCTTGTGCCGAATTTGGGTGTAGAAAGGGAGGAGAAGTTCATCTTTAGACCGCGGGGGGTGGGGAAATCGAGCAGTGCTTTGGGAGAATGCTCATTGGTTACCAGTAGTAAAGAAGTGACGGAGGAGGACTAATACCTTGAGCTGTTGCGGTGAGGTTGACATATGAATTATCAGGATCCCAGGAGGTTGCCCGGTGGAAGGCGTTCTGTAGATAGTCCATATATGTCAACATCTTTTCTTTTGCCTTCGGTTGCCAATACCAATTAATAGTCGTCGATGCTGGCGGCGAGCAAAGGATAGTTCAGGGTGATATGTACTGCAGAAGGTTTGTTTGAAACACAGTCTGAACCACCGACAAAGAGGCTAAAAACCAGTGAAATCTTGGCAATCCCACTAACTCTTCAAACCCTAACCCCCCACCAGAACCACCTGAAAGAGGAATTATCCCCCACCTCACATCCCCTGTCTACTCCCCCCATCTCTTAACATTGCTCAAAGTAGCACCAACTCCACAATCAACCCTTTGAAAAAAAAAAAATAAGAGCGTATTATCAAACCAAGATGCCCCGCAGCAAACGCTCAAAAGTCGTCCCCTTGACAAAAACCGAAAAGCGCCCCGGCAGGGAAAACAACGAACGCCTATACGGGAAAATCCGCGAGAGCATCAACGACCACCAGATAATATTCGTCTTCTCAGTGGACAACATGCGGAATACCCATCTCAAGGAAGTCCGCACGGACCTCAGCGATTCTAGGTAACTCCTTCTCTCCCCCTCCGTATGAGTAGGTTCGCTAGGCTAACTAGGATATAGATTATTCTTCGGCAAAACCAAAGTAATGGCCAAAGCCCTTGGCACCTCCGTATCCGACGAATACCGGCCCAACCTGAGCTCACTAAGCAAGTACCTAACCGGCAATGTCGGGTTACTAATAACCTCGCGGCCGGTGGAGGAGGTACTTGCCTATTTCGAGAGCTTCAGTAAACAAGACTACGCACGCATGAATGCCGTCTCGCCCATCACATTCACCGTTCCCGCCGGGGTCGTGTACTCCACTGGCGGGAACGTACGGCAGGAGGAGGATGTGCCCATGGCGCACTCGCTCGAGACTACCGTCAGGGGGCTCGGCATGCCGACTCGGCTGGTGAGTGGCAAGGTCCGTCTGGACCAGGAGTTTGTGGTGTGTAGGGAGGGGAAGAAGCTAGATTCTAAACAGGCTGCGCTACTGAAGATGTTTGGGGTCGCCACGGCCGAGTTTGTGATTCGACCCAGCGCTTATTGGACATCGGCCACGACGGAGGTCACGGCTGTCGGTGCCATGGAGGAATAAACTATACTCGAGTATATGGCGGGTTCGCCGCGCCCTTTATCCATCGAGGGTGTGGCGGTACATAATTAATAGATATAAAAAATGTGGGTGGGAAAAAAGGGAATGACATTCCCTTGCGTTCTTTTTTTCTTCTTCCTTCTTTTCATGATGCGGCGTTTCCTCTGTTAGAGTTATGTACGTATGTCGCGTGACGAATGGGCAATTTGTATGCAAGAGAGCCATCCAGTCTTATGCAAGGGAGCGATTCCCTTTGAGTAGCATGATCTCTAGTACCTCAGAAGGGGTGGAGAGTGGCATAAATTACAACCCGCCAAACAGCCGAGTGACATCCAATGACTCCCAAGCAATGACAAGTGGTCAACTTCCATCAAACATCTTCCCACTGATACCATTAAATTACACATGCCTCTATCCAACATTATCCAACCAGCAAAAAAGATAAAACTAGCAAAACAAAGCCCCGAAATGACATCTATATTACTCCACATCCCATCCCCTGCCCGAAGCCAAGCTAAATGGAAAGGTCAAAAAAGGAAAGAGCGGAGAAAAGAAATGGGTAAAAGCACACCCCCAAAGTCCGGTTTATTCGGACGAATATCAATCTACCCTAGCCTCTTCGGCTTCTCGAAACTCCTCGTTCTCCCTCATCTCCACCATTCGTTCGCGGACCTCACCGACGGCCCTTTCGAAGCCTTCCATCACTTCATCCTCGACGGGTCTCCTGCCACCAGTACCCTTCCTGAAGAAATCAGAGTTTTCCACACCTCTTACTTCGTCACGACTGATACCACCTCGGCCCCCGGCTTCCAAACGGCGTTTACCCTCGTCCCCAGTGAAACTCCTAATGTATTCCCTGATAGGAACCATCGCAGCATCTCTGCATGCTTCAGTAAGATCACTACCAGACATACCAGCTGTCTTGCGGACCAATTCGTCCATATCGAAATTCGGAGAGAGCTTGGTGTCTTTAAGGATCAATAACAGAATGCGTTGGCGTTGAGGCGCAGACGGGAGATTAATGGGAAACTTCTTAGGCATACGACGGAGGATAGCCTCGTCGATATCTTGAATACGATTGGTAGCACCGAGAATCAAGATCTGACTAGCATTACCGGTAGTGGGAGAAGAAGAAAGGAGACCATCCCAGTGTGTCATGAATTCAGCTTTAACCATGGTGCTGGCCTCGTGGTCCGAGCTGCTTCTACCTGTTCAATCACTCTATCAGTACGTGTTTATTCTCCATTCGGCAGGGAAAAGGGAAGAGGGAGAAAACCTACTCCGTAGAACAGCATCAATCTCATCAATGAAGACAATCGTGGGCTGCAATTTCCTTGCCAGAGAAAAAACTGCCGATACAAGCTTGTTACTATCACCATACCACTTCTCGGTCAAGGTACTAATATGCAAATTAATAAAGCAAGCCCCAGATTCGCGAGCAAGAGCCTTCGCAAGCATAGTCTTTCCACATCCTGGGGGACCATAAAGCAAGACGCCCTTGGGAGCGGACAACAAGCTAGACGAGGTAGAGAATAGATCCGGTCTAGCAAACACTGTCAGCGACAACCAAAGGTCGTGCGGTGGGGAGGGAGCACAACGAACACGGTAAGTGGGTATATTACGGCCTCCCTCAATTCCTCGATGATGCTATCCAAGCCGCCGATGTCTATTCATCCCCCACCACCACCAGATAAGATAAGCCTCCGAAAACCCCCTCCATCAAACCATGGAATGCACGGGGGAGGGTACCATTGAATGTGACGTGAATATCCTCCGGAGCAACAACTTCGGTTAAAATGGTCTGCTCGTAACTGGTGAAAGTGCTTCTCTCCAACCGGCCCTTCCCACCTTGTCGTTGGTGATTATCGTCCAGTCGTCGTAGAACAGCACTAGACTTCTTCTTGATCATGTCCCGTTTCTCACGCTCGGGGTCGCGGTAACTGATCAGCCATTTGACAAGGTAATATGCCGAAACTTGCTGTTCCATGTCAGCACCGTATCACTGAGCAGAACAAGGGGGTCCGAGAGGGCAATCAAACCGTGGCAGCAAGGAGGAAGAGATCAATGAGAAGCTTTGTCTTGCGACCTGTGGTTGTAGCCATTTTCCGTCTATATTACTCGCACCCGCAGCAGCGAAGGAGGAGAAGAAAAAATTGCTGGGGGAGGGGGGGGCAGGGCGGAGGTCGGGCGAGGTGACTTCGTGGCTAATGGAGCAGGTTTATCGAGAGCTGCCTGACATGTGTTATAATTAGCAGGCCTTAGCGATCCTTTGGCTGACTCAGCATGCGACGCGTTAGAAAATCGGATGGAACTTTCTGAGAAGCAAGATCCCACCCGAGGCAAATGACATCGTGACACCGAGAACACGGTAAATCTCTGGGGCCAGAAGCGGGGTCATTGGGAGTCACCCGATGATCTAAGATCAAGCATTATCATAGATAAGTGTTTTGCCGAGTCACGGGCCATCCACTCGAGTACGTCAGGAGTATCATATCATGGTGGGGGGTATTCCGGTTCCTCCAACTGCCTGGACTGAAGGAGCAGATTCTCGTGGAATCAGGTTTACCGATTGGATCCGGGAATAGGTGTTTCTTGGGTCGTTTGGATTGAGGGCCTACGAGGTTCTAATATACCCAATCAAAACAGGATCTCGTGCTAAGGGGTGGAGTGCTCGAGTATCATACTCGTACAGTATCATACGTGCACAACACAACTTGGGGAAATGGCGCCTTCGGAAAAAAACCGACCTCGAGTGAGCAAACGTGAGCCAAGCCATCTCGGTACCGCCCTTTCACCGGGGCCCCGGATCAAGACATCCATGGTCGAACAAACCCCCAGAATAGAAAGCTTTCACCGCCCCTGGGACTGCTCGAGCATTCAACGAACCAAGTCCTCCACCGCACGAATAAAGAATGTATAGAGGATCTGCGTATCCCTTACCGTAGCCCCTCCTCCAGAGTGCTAAAGACCAGCTGTGACAACATCATCCATTCGTCCCTTCCCTCCCTCCTTCCATCCCTTCCCGCCTCCCAGACCGAGCCATCCATACCAACCCTTTAAACGTCTCGCATTGCCGGTGCTACACACCACTACTCGAGTGCGAGCACGGTAGCGCTCCCCGCCCCTCACTCCCACACTACGAGTGCTGGCAGCCCAAACCAAACCACAAAACATCCTCATCACACATACGCAAGCTCATCTTTCACCCCTCAATAATAATATCTACTAGAGGGCAGGTAATAATTAAATATTATCATACATGCATTTACCTCCACGACTGCTACTACGTTCAGAAGGATGAACTCGACTTCATCCTCATCCTCGCTCCCGGCTTCCGTTGCATCCGCCGCGAGTAAGTCCCGCCGACCGTCGCCTGCAAAGCACCCATCCCGAACCTTGGATCCTCGGGGGAGCAATGGGAGTGCAACCGCAACGGCGGCGACTACAGCAACAACGAATGGTGGAGCAAGTGGTGGTGGTGGTGTAGGTGATGCATGGGGCGTTCGATGGGGTGCTCTGCAGGGCCTGGCAAGTTCAGTTCTGGGCAGCGATGTGGGTGCCGTTACGTCGGATTCTCCCGCAGCGCAACAGCACGAGTCGGCTGCGGCTGTTCGGCGAAGGAGACGGCCGGTGGATGGAACGACGGTAATGGGTGGTGGAGGGGGAGGAGGAAGGAGAAGTCATAGCTCCGGAAGCTGGCTGGGGGGGATTCCCATCTCGGAGGCTGACTCCCCAGGGGGTGCTGGTGGCAGTAGTGGTGGGGCATGTGAGGGGAATAGCATCAAGAGTCGGAAAATTTCCTACAAGAGATCTACTTCCCCGGACCCCACGGACGACCCCACGCCCCTGTCCGCGCCTGGGGGTGAAAGCGACGCATTGGCCTACGTCCACCATGTCAAACCCACGGACACCCTTGAGGGCGTAGTGATAATGTATAACATCCACGCCAGTGCCCTCCGCCGTGCGAACGGAATGTGGCCGGGCGACAGCGTGCAACGGCGTAAAATTCTCCTCCTACCGGTTGAAGACTGCGGTGTTAAAGGGAAACCCATTGACCTGCTAGACCTAGACCTCACTCGCGACGTGTCAGAAAACTTACTACCCCCTAAGAGAGAACCCACGACCGAGGAGAAGGCTGTGGCAGAAGAGCACGGCTATCGACACGAATCATACGTAATGATGGACAGCATCGGTCAGCTCGAGATCGCCCGCCTGGCTCGCAACAAGCTCTCACACTTTCCACCGCGTCGGCGAAAAGAGAGCGTGTCGACCAACACGACCACCGGCTTTAGTACTCCACCGCCGGATGACGAAACTAGTGTGTTTAGGGGAATGACTCCCGGCGTTGGCGCACTCGGAGGTTCCGGAGGCGAGGCGGGGGTAGGGCTACAACCGGAAGAATCCATTGCGGGGACGCTTATGGAGCTTGCCCGGGGGACTAGTTCTAGCTTGGAAAATGTCGGTGGGGTGATTGAAGGGTTTGTGAGAAAGTGGACTGCCAAGGCGCAGGATTTCGCGACGCATGATTTCATTGAGCTGACACAGAGGTTGGGGTTCGAGATTGAGGAGGAGAATGGAGGTGGTAGTAGAGGGAGGAATGGGGGCGGAAATGCTGGCGGCAGTAGTGGAGTTGGGGGAAGGGCTGCGGGAGACAGGAGGATGGGTAGTTCCACTGCTCGTACTGACAGGAGGGTTGTTAGGGAGAGACTACCCAGGCCTAGGAGGGAGCGGAGTGGTTGAGCGAAGAGCGGGGATATGCTACTTTCGGGATTAAGTTTTGGTCTGGCTTTCTTACTACATCTGGTTTAATGAGATCGGGTTGGAGTTCTTCCCTCCTATCCCTCTGGTAGTGATTTGTTTTTTTGCAGCATTCATGTATCGATCAGGATTGATGGTGGTATTTCTCGGGTTCTCTTCATCCTTTCCTTTCCTCCCTATTTTTTCTGTTGGCGTATTTGGAGTTTTTTTTTCTTTTTTTCCTTCAGTTTTATTTACTGTAGCCAAGCCTATAGTTCCGCCTAGGCTCACATAGACCTTTCTTTTGTTCGATGCTGATAATAAAAAAACATGGTATCGAGTATAATTAACTCCAGCAACAGCTACTGATCCCTCCTCCTCCTAGCTGGAGTTGCTTCCCCATCATACTGACATATTCATCTTGATACCAGGGTGTGGATCATACCCCACGAGTTCAAAATCCTCAAACTTGAAGTCATCAATATCGTTCACCCGCCTCTTGATCTTCATAGTAGGGAACTCCCTAGGAACCCTCTCCAACTGCCCCCTCAGCGCATCCACATGGTCGGAATAAACGTGCGCATCCCCCATAGTGTGGATAAACTCGCCAAGCTCCAAGTCACACACATGCGCAACCATTATCGTTAGGAGGGCATACGAAGCGATGTTAAACGGGACACCAAGCCCCATATCGCAGCTCCTCTGGTACAACACGCAGCTCAACGCCCCCTTACCTTTCCCTTCCTTGTAGGAGACGTAGAACTGGGCGAACATATGACACGGTGGTAACGCCATCTTGGTCAGGTCGGCCGGGTTCCAAGCGCTCATGATGATGCGCCGGTCGTAGGGGTTATTCTTGAGCTTGTGTATGACGTCCGCGAGCTGATCCACACCCTGACCTGAGTAGTCCGTGTTGCAGTCGACGTACTGGGCGCCAAAGTGCCGCCATTGAAAGCCGTAGACGGGGCCCAGGTCACCCTCCGCACGCTCCGTCAGCCCGATCTTGTCCAGGTAGGCGCGCGACCCGTTGCCCTCCCAGATCTTCACGCCCACCGCTGAGAGCGGGGCGTTACTAGTCGAGCCCGAAATGAACCAGAGGAGCTCATGAATGATGGCTTTGTGGAAGACGCGCTTCGTCGTTATGAGGGGGAATGTGTGGTTTTTCAGGCTGAAGCGGAGCTGTGGGGGCGCGAAGAGGGAGATTGTCCCTGTTCCTGTTCTATTTGGTTTGGGGGGGGGAGAGGGGGGGTCTGTTAGATTTTGGTTTTGATGGGTGGGGGGAGGAGGGGAAGGTGGGGCATTGAGTTTTATACCTGTCTGGTCGGTGCTCACCGTTGGTTAGAATGGTGTGGATTAGGTCTAGGTATTGATATTCTGGGTGAGTGGGATTTTCCCGCTGAGTGGTGGAGGCGGACATTTTTCTTGATTTATATGGCCTTTTTGAACTCGGGGGGGGGGGGGGGTAAAAAGGAAAAAGGTTGGTGATCGGAGAGGTTCTTGGGTGGTTTTCCCAGTTCGTGAAAGAGCCTATGGTAAGGCAGGTTCCTGTCCCTGCCAAGAGACCCCTCCAGATCACGTGCAACGTTGTTAACCTACCGCTTACGGTAACGTAGACCAGAGTAGAGAACATGCCAAACTCGCGATGCAGGTATTGGCGCTAGGGCTTGGATAGGAGCTTTTTTATCCTGAGAAATGACGGAAAATGACAATAACACCTGAGAATAGCTGTATACCGGTGCCGGTATCTACATAAAATACTGTAATAATGATACTGGTCTCATCAGCTAAGAGAAAATAGGTTGGTCACTGGAATGAGCTTGGCTGTATCGCCACGCATTAGTGCCTAAATTCTCCTACCTGCACGGTAGGTTTGGGGAGTTTTTGCGGTATACCGGTACTGGTACTGCACGCTTGGGCATAATAGAGAAGCAGCAAAGCCCGTCCAATTACCATATTTTATTCAGGTCGGTCCGTAAGACCCCATGAGACAGTTTCTGTCTTGGTTTTAGAGCTTATAAAAGCGTAGATTGTCAAGTAGATGCTATCGATATGCAGGGTGGAACAGATTTCTACTATCATAAGCGGTTTAGTATGGAAATGAAAGCCTGGCACGGCTTCTACCATACCACCCTGTATCAGGGCTGATATATAAATCGCATAAATAGTGACTACAAGGCACTATTTGTTCGAACCTTGAAGAGGTAAGGTATATACAGGTATGGCTCCCCGTTTGGCTGCTGGATGGCCGGCTCAACCCCAATTAATGAGAATTCACCACCCTCCGCCGCCAATAAAGGTCGTTCAGTACGAGTACATAGACAGAGGCCAAAACACACCAAAGTTGCGGGTTTTCGAGCCACGATAATTCCACAAATATCTTGAGACTCAGCTTTGAAAAAAATTAGACATGTTTCAAGTATGATCCATTTTTATTTTGGTCTTTCTTTCTGTTGTTTTTAGAGAGCTGCAGAGCATGAACTGGGCAAGGTCGGTTTCAATGTTACCTTTCCTATACCGAAACAATTGTCTTGGCAGGTATGATACCGTATCTCATAGGAATGAACGTTCCGCACCCCACAACTCTAGGAGGATAGGAGGAAAAAAAATCCCACCTTTTTCCCATATGCATGCCATTGTAGCGGATTACTTTTTTCATTTTTTTTAAAAATCTTATTTCTACCCATGGTGGTTGTGCAATGATATCTCGAGAACCGTCACTTTTGGTATGATTTGGCCCCTGTCTGGTCACTGTACTGAACAACCTGAATTGCTGCAATTGCCGGCAGCACTGGGGTGGATTATCCAATTTTTTGGGGAGAAACCTGGGGCTCTATGCTGATCCGCGGGGGAGCGCTGCTTTACCGGCACACTATTGTCATGTGGCATCGGGCGGAGGCTGTACGAGTACAGTATGTACAGCACCAGTACTCGTACTTGGGTACAGAATCTCTTGAAAGCGGGTAGACTCAATGTTAACTATTAACATCCTTGACGGCGCTAGGCACACGTCTACTTTCCCAGTCGCAATGGACATTTGCAGGTGCGAGGCCCTGGGCGCTATCCGTACTCCCGTCAGGACCTCGCGGTGGTAGAAAAGAAGGGCAACTCGACCGTAAATCCACCTATTATAGATTTCCGGACGAGCATGTTCGCATCGCTATCGGTACAGCACAGTGGATATAATTGACCTATGTAGGGTGGTATCGGACACCAAACATAGATGGATGGGTGGCCATCCTTCCAGCATGTTATCTCGGGATCCACAGATGCTATTCCCGAGTAATTAAAATGTCTGGTTTTTACTATTATTCCCGATGGGTGACGCTCTAAGGAATACTGCGATATAATCCCTATCAAATCTATCATATACACTGAGTCTGATTGGGTAATATCATGAAGTGATCGCAATCTCGTGCTTTATGCAAACTGTTTCAATGCACTATCGCTTTTCGCCAGAATACGACACAATAAACCACTCACTAGATTGGCGAATCCCCCTCATCAATCGGAGGGCCTGACGCCTCACAAAGACCCATCATTGATACACACACCCCAATCTTGTCGAACCGATGCATTACACTACTATAGAAGATGGTTGCGGCGGATCCTGCACTTCTTAATGCCCAGAGAGGGACTCTCCCCGCGGCGGCGGCGTTGGGCAGTTCGTAACAAATGGTGCATTGATTAGTAAGAGTTAGGGGGAAAACTGGGATGCGCTGCGTGGGGTTGTAATTTTCTGCATAGGAAATCACTCGTGTCACTTGAATTAATTAATTAAAAAAAAAAGTGTGGTGTGAGTGTTAGGAGAGTGAGGGGGGCTTCGAACACTTTATGGTGGTTATTTCGATGATTGAGGATAGGGTTTGTTATATTGGAGATCGGTTGTATTAGATGATATGATACAACATCGTGGTTGTATTTGTACTTCGCTTTCTGTCCCTGCGGGGGTGTTTTGATGCGATATTCGACTGTCCCTTTTACATTCCCAGAGCAGCTAAGGCCTAGGGGTTTACAAGAGGTGAGAGATAACTTTGAGTTTAGAGCACCTAGGGCGGATTGTGATAGTAATTATAGTAGATCCACCGCATACAGCATTGGCAAATCACTTGGTATTAAAGTGGCTCGTGGAGCCTTCCAATTCACGGCATGGGTAATTTTCCCAGTTGGAGTCAGAGAATATGCCAGACGTTACCCTTTGAAATTTTTTTTTTTAAGTACAGATTGTGCCCGGTGAGGAAAGAGGAAGAAAGAAACAGTAGCAGAAAATAACTCCCCACCATCGCGCTCCATTTTAAAGTGTTTTATTTAATTCCCCCTAAACCAAGCACATCTACCTTACAGTGGCGTCGTATTTGGCCTTAAACCACCTAATAGAGTCGGTCTGATTGATACGATGCGAGGCGCCGACTCTTGACTGGCACCTCCTGCGCTTGGCAACACGAAGACCGGGACGGGACCTGAATTTCACCATCAGTATTTGACCGTATGTGTTTTAACCGCCCCCCAAGGCCAACACCCCCGGGTTAACTTCCAACACTCACATAATGCAGTAGAAGTCCATTCCGTAAATACCGATAGCTGGGTCGTATTTGATTCCCAAATCGATGTGTTCGGAGATGCCGAAACCGAAGTTACCGGTCTCAGAGAAATTCTTCTTACGAAGCTCATACTCCTTGACCTTCAACCCACGTTCGATGATTTCCTCAGCCTTGGGTCCGCGGACAGTGACGTGCACGGCAATTTTCTCGTTACGACGGATACCGAAGGTACGGACGGTGTAACGAGCCTTGCTATATACAGGGGTTTGACCAGAAAGCTGTTCCAACACCTTAGCAGCACGAGTAAGCCTATCACCAGACTCTCCAACGCTGATGTTGAGAACTGGTAATTTCATTAGCTCCTGGTAATATGGTTTTCGAGATCCAGTATTCAGGCTGTGGGTTTCCGACGACGGCGAGGAGGATTATGGGGACAAACCAAGCTTCTCGATGCGGAGTTCGCGCATGGGGTTGGTGTCTTTGGATTTTGTGTCGGCCTTTATTTTTCAAGATATTCTCGTCAGATTACCATTATTTTTCAAGCACAAAGAGAGTTCAATTTGTGTGGATTTTGAAGAAACATGGTGTGGAGAACGAAAGGGACAAATTGCAGAACTGACCATTGCGTTGATTATCGGGTTTTCTGATTGTCGTTGGTAGGGGTATTCAGTGTCAGTCGTCACGTCGTCAGTTGGTGTTTATCATGATTTCACAGCAGAGAGTTTCCTCACCTTCAACTCTGAGCAGTTTGTTGGTGGGAGGCAGTCACACCCACACTACCGGTGCGATAGGGCTTGAAGTATGCAGGCTGACTCAAAGATAAGTCAGCTCTTCCGTCTTGCCATTCCGTCTTGCCAAGCATTTGGGTCAGGGTGCCAACATCGACAACACCCTGCGTTACCTTTATCCTTCTCTCAGGTAGAGAGCTCCACACCCTCGTGAGCCTCATTACTTTCTCAATCACCGGTCCTAGAGGAGCTCTGAACGCGGCTTGCCCGATTACACTAGCAATCATGTCATCAAAACAACAAGGAAAAATGGTGAGTCTACTCTTTTGTCCTTATGGCTTCTGGAGACGCCTTTGTTGACGTGGATCTGAAGAAAAACGCTGATTGAATCTAGGCCAACCTCGTATGTGACTACCTACCCTGTGGGAGAATTGGTTCCGGATGATTGAAATGTGTTTTCATGATACTGACGGGTGTTTAGATCAATTACCGTATGCGGGTTACGATGACGGATGGCCGCCAACTAACGGGGACGCTTTTAGCCTTTGACAAGGTGGATATAAACAAACCTCGTGTACCTATCAATCAAGCTAACAGTATTATCTAGCACATGAATATCGTTTTAGCAGATACCGAAGAATTCCGCCGCATCAAGCGAAAACCTAAAACTACTGCTCCAGCCGCCAGCACCGCAGCTCAGATCACCGAAGAAAAGCGCACCCTAGGTCTCATTATCTTGCGAGGACTTCACATCGTTTCTTTATCGGTTGAGTCTCCACCTCCAGCAGATCCCTCTTCTCGTTTGGGAACGACTACCACTGGTGGCCCATCGGCTGCTGGTGTTGCAGCCGCCGGGCCGGGTATCAGCAGGCCCGCCGGCAGAGGGCTTCCAATTATTGGTATGGGGGGTCCCCCACCTCCGGGAGGATTGCCGCCACAAATGGGTGGACCTACGGGCTTGCAAGGTCCTATGAGGAATGTTGGTCTCGGGCAGGCCCCACCTCCGATGGGTACCGCTCCTCCACCAGGTGGATTCCCCGGAGCCCCCCCTCCGGGCTTTCAAGGCGGAATGCCCGGTGCGCCTCCCGGATTCCAGCCTCCGCCAGGTTTCCAAGGTGGCAGGGGATTTCCTCCACATCCTCCTGGGTTTGGAAGATAGACGGGTGGCCGCTGGTCGTCGGAGAATGTTGGGATCTGGGTGCTAGTCTTTGTATTATCTGATGTTAAGGCTAGGGGAACAAAATTGACAAAGGCATTGTGTTGGGAATTGCAGACAAAAATGGTGCTGTAATATAATCCTTTAAGCGACTTTATTTTTTTTATTTCTTATGAAGTCCACGGTGATTTGTTTCGCTTTTCAATTTGCCAAGTAAAGCTATTGGGTCAAATTATTAAGTAGGGAACAGGATAGGGTAGCGTTGGTGCCGGGGGAGGTATGCCATGATGGGAGATTTGATGGTCTGTACTGTACAGTAAACTGAGTATGATATCTGTCCTAGCGTCTGCGGTCTCCGGGGCTTGTAACTTTTCGTATCATACTGAAAAACTTGGTACAAAATTTCCCTACATAATGAGTACCCAGCGCAACGAGCGCTTAAAAAATCCCTTTGGATTACCATTTGAAACCATTCAACCTTAAAGATGAGCGAATGGGCGGAGAGAGTGCTCGCTGTGCGGGTGAGCGTCGTGCTTACTCATGCCTCGATTTGGGATCACGGGACACTCCCTATTAGTATGATACGCGCAATATCTATGAATCATAGAAGATGTGTGTGGCCTTATTAAAGCCACATATCATCGATTTCACAAAGCACACACCGATACTAGCACCTAAATCCTGACTTGGGTATGCCTGTACGGTACTCTTTACATAGAGTGAGCCTGGCGCCAGTATTTTACTGGTGTTGGCATGGACCTGTCACAAATGTTTTCCCAACCCAGCAAAAATAAATTCTACACAATACCGTAGTGCCTCTTATGAGTGAAACATTTAAAGGTGGGTACGGTAATTCGCTCAGATCACGGGTATGGCGGATAGCCTATATAGACTCGTGAAGTGTGTTTCGATATCTTGGGTTAGGGTAACACGTTTCTCCCGGGACTGCGAAATCTCATGTCCGATGTTGGTCGCTCAAGTGAAGAGGTTTTTGGGTACCAGATCATGCCGGGTTATGGTACCGTACCGTAGCTTTTAGCTACAGCCGTACTAGTATACCTGATAATAGAGGCTTCAGACGCTCAGTGACTGGTTGTATGATGCCATACGGGTTGACTGTCATACAATACCGGTGCTGGTATTTCTATGTTCTCTCATGGTAATGGTTGTTTTTCAGCCTCATCCTCCACCAAGATTCCTCTCTGCCTGGGGCACGGCTTGTGTCTTGGATGGTAAGATTATGTAATGCTTCCCACTTAGCACGTCCCTGCCTACTCTAAAGTTACCACCAAACAATAAACAGGTTAACTTTGCGCCAAGTTCCACCATCACAACAACTCCTACCACATCTTCCACTCTTGCATAGTTCTCGGTCGTTTAAGTTCTTGATATATTTTGACTATCCCCTCAGGGTTTGAAGCCATCATGGCTTCTCCGCAGCTCGAGATTCTGGGGAGGATTTTCACAGATATCCGTAGCAAGTACGCGAGATAGTTCAGCGCCTTGACTTTCAATACGTGGCTGACTGTGAGATCTACCGTAGGCATGAGGAGATACGGCAGAAGGCGACAAATGATTTGAAGATACACCTAGAGGTTGTTTCTCGAGGTAAGATTGCCGTTTCGGAAATGCTAACTTGATTCTAATGGAGGCCTATAGAACATTCGAGCGAGGGGCTCACTAGGTACTACGCGGAGGTGAACCGCCGAGTCTCAGAATTCATTCACAGCAATGATAGCGTTGACAAGATTGGAGGAATCCTTGCTTTGGGGGTACTCATCGATGTCGATCATGACGATAGCACGCAGAAAACTACACGATATGCGAACTATCTGCGCAGCATAATGCGCGGAAATGATAACCATTGTATGGTTCTTGCAGCGAAGACTTTAGGACAGCTTGCGGCCCCTGGGGGAACCTTAACTTCAGAGTTGGTGGAAAGCGAGGTGAAACAAGCGTTGGAGTGGCTACAGGTTGACCGGCAGGAAAACCGACGGTTTGCTTCGGTACTGTTGTTGAGGGAACTGGCCAGAAGCTCACCTACCCTTATCTACGGTTTCCTTAGCCAGATATTAGACTTAATATGGGTAGCTTTACGAGACCCAAAGGTTCTTATTCGGGAGACCGCCGCCGAGGCCTTAGGTGTTTGCCTCGGAATCATGAAGAACAGGGACCAGAAGAACCGCGATCAATGGTACGCAAAGATTTTGGAAGAGGCGAAATCAGGGCTGAGAATAGGCGCTACTGATGCCGTCCATGGGAGCCTTTTAATTCTTTTACAGTTATTGGACACCGCTGGTATGTTTATGGGCGCAAGTTATAGAGAGACTTGTGATATTGTCTTGCGACTAAAAGATAACCGGGATCATGGGATAAGGAAGTTGACCGTAAAGATGATTCCCTGTTTGGCCAAATATAACCCGGTGGAATTCGTCAGCGCTTATCTCCATAAGTTCATGATGCATTTGCAGGCACAACTTAAGAAGAAAGACCCCGAGGACAGAGGGGCGGCATACAAAGCTATCGGGGATGTGGCTTTAGCTGTTGGCAGTAGTATGGGGCCGTACCTGGATCACATACTGGCAAGCATCAAAGATGGTTTGACAATGAAAGGGTATTACTGGTTCATATGCCCAGTCCCATCCGTGCTAATGCGTGACAGGAGAAATCGAGCACAACGTGCGGAGCAAGAAGCACCTATATTCGAGTGCATCAGCATGCTGGCAACCGCAGTTGGCCAGGCCTTGACGAAGCATATGCACGACCTCTTAGACCTTATATTTGCTTGCGGTCTGAGTGTAAAGCTTACACAAGCTCTGGTCGATCTCTCCCACTACCTTCCGCCCTTGCTACCAACGATTCAAGAAAAGCTCCTTAACATGATCAGCATGGTTCTTTGTGGACGACCTTTCAAACCTCTAGGGAGCCCTACACCGCCTCAAGCTCCCACAACTGTTGCCGGGAAGCAATATAGAGATGGGCAAACCCCAGAGGAAAGGGATGCAGAAATCACCCTTGCTTTGCATACCTTAGGGAGCTTTGATTTTACTAGTAAGCCTTCATTACCAGACCCCTATCTAGACCTCCCATGATAGAGGGTGTGCCAGTATCTCCGGCTAATATATCAGACCACATTTTGAATGAGTTTGTTCGTGATATTGCCATGAAATACGTTGAGGATGATAATACGGAAGTCCGCAAAGCGGCGGCATTGACTTGCTGCCAGCTTTTTGTCCGCGATCCTATATGCTTCCAGACTAGTAATCATGCAATTCAGGTGGTTGGCGAAGTGATGGAGAAGCTTTTGACGGTAGCGATTGCCGATATAGGTATGTCAATTCTTATAAAAGCCCAAGCATGTTGCTTATTCGACTCCAGATCCGGATATCCGAAAGACTGTTTTGCTTTCTCTAGATGTTCGGTTTGATAGACATCTTGCTAAGGCCGAGAACGTCCGTTCCTTGTTCCTGGCTCTAAATGATGAAAATTTTGCAATCCGAGAAGCCGCAATAACTATTATTGGCAGGCTCACACTCCATAACCCTGCCTATGTTATACCATCCCTTAGAAAAACCCTGATACAGCTCCTCACGGAGCTGGAATATTCGAATGTTCCCAGAAACAAGGAGGAGGGCGCTAGGCTCCTTAGTCACCTTGTAGCAGCGTCACAGAAGCTTATCCGGCCTTACGTGGAGCCGGTGGTCACTGTGCTCCTTCCAAGGGCGAGAGATCCAAGCGCGGGTGTGGCGTCAAGTATTATGACAGCTCTAGGAGAGCTTGCAACTGTTGGTGGCGAGGATATGGTACCATATATACCGGAACTGATGCCCTTGATCATCGAGACACTTCAAGATCAGAGCTCTCCGGCCAAACGGGATGCGGCTCTCAGAACTCTAGGGCAATTGGCGAGCAACTCCGGATATGTTATTGAACCATATGTTCGGTACCCACAGCTTCTTACCATCTTAGTCGGTATCGTAAAGACCGAGCAGAACACTACTCTGCGAAAAGAGACAATCAAATTGATGGGTATTCTCGGCGCACTGGACCCCTATAAGCATCAGGTGTGATCCTATCTCCTATAACCGGGCTGGAAGCTTACTAACCCATATTAGACTGTTGAGAGAAGCTCCGAAATACATCTTTCAGATCAGGCCACTGCGGTTACCGATGTTTCTTTGATCATGACAGGCCTTACACCTTCGAATGAGGAGTACTATTCCACAGTGGTTATTAATTCGTTAATGAATATGCTTAAGGACCCCTCACTCGGGCAGCATCATTCATCTGTTATTGACGCTATCATGAATATTTTCAAAACTCTAGGACTAAAATGTGTCCCGTTCCTTGGGCAAATTATTCCGGGCTTCATCGCGGTTACGCGGGCTTGCCCGACCAGCAAACTAGACCCGTACTTTAATCAGCTGAGCATTTTAGTCTCTATTGTTAAACAGCATATCCGAACCTTCCTTCCCAGCATCCTTGCACTTATTAGGGACTATTGGGAGCCGGCATCGGGATTGCAATCCACTATCCTCCAGCTTGTCGAGGCCATCGCGCATTCATTAGAAGGGGAATTCAAGATATACCTTGCGCAACTTCTCCCGCTCATGCTCAAAGTTTTGGAGACAGCAGATCCCAACCGTCCTGGCACACCAGAAAAGGTGCTCCATGCCTTTGTTGTATTTGGTTCAAGCAGCGAGGAATACATGCATCTCATCCTACCCGTGATTGTCCGTATGTTCGAGAAGCCCGGTCACCGGATTCAGACCAGGAAAGTGGCAATGGAAACTGTGGCGAGGCTATCCCGGAAAGTCAACATATCCGATCACGCTTCTAGAATCGTGCATCCATTATCGAGGGTTTTGATGACGGCGAATCAGACAGGTAACCATGAACTAAAAATGACAGCTCTCGATACTCTGTGCGCTCTTGTGTTCCAACTTGGGCACGATTATGCCCATTTCATTCCAATGATTAACAAAGTGAGAAATACTGCGTCAAAGATACTACGCTCCCCATTTACTGATGGCACCTTTTAGATTTTACAAGTCAACAAGATACAGCACACTAATTATGAGCTTCTTGTGAGCAAACTACTCAAGGGGGAACCATTACCGCAAGACTTGAGCCCCGATGAGATGTATGTATATCACAGTTTCCTCACAACTACATTCTTTCTTAACAAAAGTAGGTATGGCGAAAACCCTGATGAGGTCTCTTTCGCAGACTTTGGGCCAAAGAAGCTGCCGGTAAACCAGCAACATCTGAAGAACGCCTGGGAGGCATCGCAGCGCTCTACTCGCGAGGATTGGCAGGAGTGGATCCGCCGATTTAGTGTGGAGCTTTTGAAGCAATCACCATCTCATGCCTTGAGGGCATGCGCTGGACTGGCGGGGGCATATTATCCCTTGGCTAGAGATCTTTTTAACGCTGCGTTTGTGTCATGCTGGACTGAGTTATATGATCAATATCAGGTGGGTATTCCCGTTACGGTTCGCGGGATGCGCTGTTATCTAAGCTCCTATCAGGAAGAATTGGTTCGGTCCATTGAATGTGCCCTTGTTTCACCTCACATTCCCCCCGAGATCCTCCAAATACTCCTGAATCTTGCTGAGTTTATGGAGCACGACGATAAAGCTTTACCTATTGACATAAGGACCCTCGGAATGTATGCGGCTAAGTGTCACGCGTATGCAAAAGCTCTACATTACAAAGAGTTAGAGTTCCTTCAGGAACCTCAATCAAGCGTTATTGAAGCGCTCATTAGTATCAATAATCAACTGCAGCAATCGGACGCGGCTATAGGTATTCTGCGGCGAGCTCAGTTATATAATGACGTTCCCTTACGTGAATCGTGGTTTGAGAAGCTGCAACGTTGGGAAGAGGCCCTGAAAGCTTACCAAGAGAAGGAAACAACTGAATCCAATTCTTTTGAGATAACTATGGGTAAAATGAGATGTCTCCATGCCCTCGGTGAATGGGATCATCTCTCTCAACTTGCCCAGGATAAGTGGCGACATGCAGGCCGTGATGTCCAACGCCTGATTGCCCCTCTTGCTGCTGCGGCGGCCTGGGGGCTGGGGCAGTGGGAGTTGATGGATGAATACATTATGGTTATGAAAGAACACTCACCCGACAGGAGTTTCTTTGGCGCGATCCTTGCGTTACATAGGAACCAATTCGATGATGCAGCAAAACACATAGAAAAGGCTAGGGAGGGTTTAGATACGGAGTTGAGCGCTCTGGTTGGTGAGAGTTATAATCGGGCATACAGTGTGATTGTTCGGGTTCAAATGTTGGCAGAACTTGAAGAGATTATCACCTACAAGCAGAACAACGATCAGCCGGAGAAGCAGGAGACTATGAGGCGTACGTGGACCAAGCGCCTCAAGGGATGTCAGCGGAACGTGGAAGTCTGGCAACGGATGTTAAAAGTGCGAGCACTCGTGATATCGCCGAAGGAGAACATGGATATGTGGATAAAGTTCTCAAATCTATGCCGCAAGTCAGGTAGGATTGGGCTTGCCGAGAAATCTTTGAATTCATTGCTTCCACAAAACGAGAGTATTGGGTCGATATCAGGCACCTCTGTTCCTCCACAAGTCACTTATGCACGCTTGAAATTTATGTGGGCCACCGGGCAGCAAAAAGAGGCCATCCAGCACTTGTTCGATTTCACGGATTCCCTATCTCATGACTTAAGAATCAACATGGCGAATGGCCACCCTCATGGTCCTCAGCAAACTATGGGAATAGCAATTGATGATGAGCACACGCGCCTCCTCGCGAGATGTTATCTCAAGCAGGGCGAATGGCAAGTAGCATTGCATAAGAGTTGGCATGCCGAGCCACGGATCTCTTCTAGGATCTTGGACTCTTACCAAAAAGCAACTCACTTCCACAAGGACTGGTACAAGGCATGGCACGCTTGGGCGCTGGCAAACTTTGAGGTGGTGACAGCAGCATCTACACAAGAAGGACGGGAAAGCGGCCGCCTAAATTCAGAAGTGATACAAAGCCATGTGATCCCTGCCGTCAGTGGATTCTTCCATTCGATCGCTCTTTCGGCTGGCAGCTCTCTTCAAGATACCCTTAGACTACTTACCCTATGGTTTGCTCATGGCGGCAACTCGGAGGTCAATGCGGCTGTCACCGATGGTTTCAACACTGTTAGTGTGGATACTTGGCTGGAAGTTATCCCCCAGCTAATTGCTAGAATTAACCAACCTGACTTAGTAGTGAGACATTCTATTCACCAACTTCTTTCTGATGTCGGGAGGGCACATCCTCAGGCTTTGGTATACCCGTTGACTGTTGCGGCAAAGTCGCATTTCTCAAGACGCCAGAAGTCAGCCGCTCAGATTATGGATAGTATGAAAGCGCATAGTCCGAAATTAGTCGAGCAGGCAGAGATAGTTAGTCAAGAGCTTATCCGAGTCGCGGTCTTATGGCATGAGCTCTGGCATGAAGGGCTTGAGGAAGCCTCTAGACTGTACTTTGGAGATCATAATATTGAGATGATGTTTAAAACCCTCGAGCCACTCCACGATATGTTGGAACGGGTATGTATTATGGTGTCAATTTATAGTTGTTCCAAAAGCTAATATGATATCAGGGGCCTGAAACACTGCGAGAGATCTCGTTCCATCAAGCGTTTGGTAGAGATCTTCATGAAGCCAAAGAATGCTGTTCTGCCTACAAGCGAACCGGGGAGGTTGGGGACCTTAATCAGGCATGGGATCTGTACTACCAGGTATTATACGTGTAACCCCGATCGCGACCCAAATTGATCTTCCCTAATTTTCGGCTATAGGTATTCCGTAAGATCACTAAACAGTTACCACAACTCAACTCTTTGGATCTACAATATGTATCGCCCAAGCTGCTAGGGGCCCTTGAGCTTGACTTGGCCGTGCCTGGTAAGGCACCCAAATTCTATGAACGGTTGTTATCCGTTATCTGACATTTTCGCAGGCACATACGCGACCGGCAAGCCCGTCGTGAAGATCATGAGCTTTGATCCGACTTTTAGTGTTATTTCATCCAAGCAGAGGCCCAGAAAGTTGACCATTAAGGGAAGTGATGGAAACCCATATCAATACGCCTTGAAGGGGCACGAAGATATCCGGCAGGACGAACGCGTTATGCAACTTTTTGGTCTCGTAAACACCTTGTTGTCCGTGGACTCCGAGTGTTTCAAGAGACATCTCAATATACAACAATACCCGGTCATCCCGCTATCGCAAAATTCAGGTCTACTTGGATGGGTCCCTAATAGCGACACCCTGCATGTGTTGATCAGAGAATATCGGGATAGCCGGAAGATTCTTTTGAATATTGAACACAGGATCATGTTGCAGATGGCCCCCGATTATGACAACTTGACACTTATGCAAAAAGTTGAGGTTTTCGGATATGCTTTAGACAATACTACCGGACAAGATCTTTACCGGGTTTTATGGTTGAAGAGTAAGAGTTCTGAGGCCTGGCTTGATCGCCGCACAAACTACACTAGGTCTTTAGGCGTAATGTCCATGGTTGGGTACATTCTTGGACTTGGCGACAGACACCCATCCAATCTGATGCTTGACCGTGTTACCGGGAAAGTCGTTCACATCGATTTCGGAGATTGCTTTGAGGTCGCCATGCACCGCGAGAAATATCCTGAGAAAGTGCCTTT
The DNA here is from genome assembly GCA_900010015.1 of Tuber aestivum. Taxonomy (NCBI): domain Eukaryota; kingdom Fungi; phylum Ascomycota; class Pezizomycetes; order Pezizales; family Tuberaceae; genus Tuber; species Tuber aestivum. Next base: position 65,431 of record LN891038.1, read on the forward strand.
CAGACTTACGCGCATGTTGACCTATGCTATGGAGGTTAGTAACATCGAAGGTAGCTTTAGGACAACGTGCGAAGCCGTCATGAAAGTGCTTCGAGAAAATAAGGAATCTCTCATGGCAGTCCTGGAAGCCTTTATGCATGACCCGTTGATGCACTGGCGTCTCGGAACAAAAGAGAGTCCAGCGGAAGTCGGGCCGGCAGGCATGCCAGGAGAAGGCGGCAGGCGCCGTAGTGTTATTGCTGCACTAGATCACCCAGACCTGCTCCGACTTAGGAACGAGTCTTCGGATGGGGACGAACAAAACGACTCATCAAAAAAACCCGAGGCGCAGAACGAACGCGCCCTGCAAGTGCTCGAGCGCGTCAAGGCCAAATTAACGGGTACGTCGGTTTAAGTTTCTCCTCTGCCCTCCCTTGTTATCTTCTACAGTCGATGCTGATACGGGATCGTTTTTCTTCTTCTTTACCTAGGCACCGACTTCAAACCCGGCGAAGAACTTGAGATCTCTAAACAGGTGGCGAGGTTAATCGACCAAGCTACGAACCTGGAAAACCTTTGTCAGCACTATATCGGTAAGTTGTTACCACCGCATTTTCCCTTTCCCCGTCACATTCTACTTTATTAACGCGTACTCTTTCCCCCAGGTTGGTGCTCGTTCTGGTAGTTCTAGACCTTTTTCTTTCTTTCTCCTTCATGATGGATTTCTTAGGTTATCAGGGCGCAGAATCTTTTTTTCAAATCTTTTTCAAACAATTCCCTTTTCTGCTTCTCTTTTTACTTTGTCTTTCATCTTTTCTCTTCTTTTCTTTGCCGGCCATGCATTCCTCGGCGATATTGTGCTAGGGACTTTTTAGGGGAGGAGAGAGGGGGTACGAAGACACCTGTTATTCTTGCTTTTACGGTAGCATATCGTAGCACAGTGATATTGGAATACACAATCTACCGTATCCTGTACAAGTAGTCACGATATTGTACTCGAGTAAGCCTTTGGGGAACATTTTTTTTGGGGCGATTACGGTACAGGTGCCATAATTTATAGCCTGTCATGATCACCGTTGTCAGGTACAGTACTCGAGTACAGTACAGTACACAGTATCACACCGGGTCGTTCATTTGGACCCGCTTATCCCATTGCATCTGTTCCACAGGGGGGGGGGGGGGGGGGGTCGGAGGGAGGGGGGTCTGCACCTTTGGTCACGTTCTAGGTGGAATGGAGTTAATATCAATGAGCGATGAGCAGGCAGGGTGGTCGCTACTTCGCCAACGACGAACCCCGTTACCGAACTGTTATGCCGTCAAATCTCAAATAGAACCGCGTGCCAGTGCTATCTCGTTTGAGTTGTCCCCTCTGGTAAGGTTTGGCGAACAACTCGCTCACCCCTTTTCCCTGGAAACCTTGGACCATCTTGCCGTACCTAACTTCGCAAGTATAGCAGCGGCCATCAAAATGATTGCCGTGACAAGGCCTAGTCCTGCACGAGTACGGTAGGGTACCAAACCCTCACCCCAACCCCCGGTGTGATCTCCACGGACACGAGAACCCAATCATTGTATTCCCCAAAGAAAACCGGGAAGGGGGGTAAATAGGGATGCGGTGAGAAGTCCTGACCACGCGTGCACGCACGCACGCACACACACACTATAAGTACAGCACTATATGTATAGCTGACAGCTACGGTAGCGTAGCGTAGGGTTACATTGTTATTATAAGTCACCACCACCCGTGGAATACCGGTATGCCACGCGTACCTGTGCAGTATTATACTCTACCGTATCCTGCTATGCATTCTCGTGCCTTTGGGGGCATTTGGCGTTTTATTTCTCAAAAAGATGGATTTTTGGGGGGGAGAGAGTATCGCACAGTATAGTAAAGTTACGGTACGGTGGGGGGGGGGGGGGTTCCGGGTCGGGCCGCTTTGGTACTTGTAGATTGGGGGTAGTGCTGACGGGCCCCTGGACCAAATTGTTCTGTGGCTGTTGATTGGTTCGGTGTTTGGCAATCTTACGGATAAGTCGACTCAGCTAAAAGCAACAGTGATCCAAGGGTGCTTGTGTATCGCGTATTTGGGCGTTTTGTAGTTTGGGTTTTTTGGGATGGGAAGAGCACGGTATCATAAGATGGGTTACTATATAGTACTGCAGCAGTTTTTGGAAAGAGGAGAAGGGTGGTTGGGCTTCGTTATAGCGCCGGGATAGGCTCCCCAGGATCCCAATGAACCTGGAAACCATTTGTTCCATTCGTCCTTGCCCCGGGACCTCTGGGTTAATAACACCTATCCCTGGAAAGCAGAGATCCGGCAGGAAGCGTTTATTATCTGCGTTTTTGACCAAATAAGGGACATCCGTCGACCCGTTTTCGAACTCATTTTCTTCCCTTCTTCCTTCCATTCCTGGCCGGCAGGGCCGCAGTAGGAGTTGAGATAAGAGGGAGAACGAGATCTAAATAGATGTCCCACCAAGCACGAGATGCCCAGATTATACTTTCCGATATGCACAGTATAGTCTGGTGGCTCGAGGGCAAGAGCATAATTCCCGGGAGGATTTCCAAATGAGCAGGGTATTTGCCTGCCTCGAGACCAGCACAGAATAGGAGACTTGAGTGATACTTTATGATCGCAATTGGGGAATGGCAAATAAAGGCCGGGAGTACCATACCAGGTAATTTCTTCCTGCTACTGCAGTGCTGCCCTACTGCAAGCAGGCCCAAGGAGTGGCGGTATCACTAGTTTGCTTTCATAACTGATTGTACTCATGGTTTGGTGCCAGCCTAACTTAAATTTACAATTGTGTTGTTGCTATCGCCCCCCCCCTCCTTCAATGCATCATGATTACCTGTATGGACAACATAGGGGCGTGGTTACCAGGTTCATATAACAAGCCTGAATGCCTCCAAATCCATAAATTGTACTTGTGTGATACTGTAAGGTATCATAGTCCCACCCGAATTAATCTTATACCCTAAGACTGGTACAGTTCTGTAGGGTAAATTACTAGTGCAGGCATGGCACAGTATATACAAGGAATTTGAGCGAGTAGGCGGGTATGCATGATGCTGTGTGATGTGCCATTGCGCTCATGCGAGTGTGATGCACAACAGAAACCTAATGAACGGTTAACTTAGGCTAAACGTCGGAAAAGTCCCTACCTTGCACCCGTTTTTTTTTTTTCTATCCCCAGCTTTACTAACTTTAATAAGAGCGATATCCATGGATATGGTAAAAATTTCAAATCACTCGTGTGTGGTCGGTCGTTTTCGAGGTTATTCCTGCTGGGGGCCGCCTTCCGCACGAGTGGATATGCATATACTCATACAGTACTTGAACATGTATGGTAGTTCGGTATAGTTTATAACTGGTGGCTGACTGCCCTTTGTATTGTACTGGTACTAGTACAGTACCTTCCGCGGTATAGGAAAACTATAGAATAATGGGAAAAAAAAAAAAATAATATGGGGGTGAGCGATTCATGTCCGGTGTTGTTGACCCCCTCATGAATTCTCGGCGTGAGGTTCAAGTATAGTAGCTGAGAAATCTACGACCAACGATCGAGTGTCACCGAATCTGTATTACCGTATGTGCTGCCATAGGACGGGTACCGGGTGAGATGTTTTCGCGCGAGATAGGGGTTTACATCGCCAGTAGCAGAGTGAGGAGGTAGTCTATTAGACTACTGGCACTTGGAAACTTCCCATGGAGCTTTAACTTTATGCCAGAACCAATTTTCTAAATTTTAGTCCGCTGTATTGCGGCAGTGGTAGAACAAAAGCCTGCGCTTAAGAGGTTGTATCAATCATACAAGCAGACACCGGTACCGCCTCAGTGGGTTATAGCAACCGGGTCAACCATAAATTCCAGGGCATAGATGAAAATATCATGTTTTCTGGCACGCCTGTACTGGAGGAAGATATTCATTGTGGGCCACTTTGGCCACTTCCTTCCTCCTCCTTCCCTGTTCCTTTCAAAGAGGGATTGAATATCATACGGCGCTCCCCGTTTCAGTGCCACTTTATATAACCAGGTGCCTCACTTATTCCCTCGCCGGTCCGATGGTACCACCGCCATCCCTCCCCTGTGCCTGCCTCCCTCTCCATCTCTAAATCTCATTGGTGAGGCACAAGTTTGTCTTACATATCCCCCTCCCCCTCCCCTCGCTCTCCCTACCGTTTGGCACCATACCGTACTCGATTTCGCTCTTCCATGCAGTACCGGTACAGATATCACGAGCTGTACTACACTGAACGCATCTAGACTTACCATCCACCGGGTCTGATATCCCCCCGCATTCTGAATGGGGAGATTTTTTACGGCTGCAATGGTGAGGCTTTTTTTTTGTGGGGGGGCTTATCTGACGGAGGGCGAGGGGTACTGTACATGTGGATATTTGACTGTGGCCATGTCTTATGGGTGCTCGAGTATTGCTGTAGGATTTTCTAGAATAGTAGCTTACCTGGTTTGTTCATGGAAGGAAGGTGGGAAGGATGGAAGGATGAAAAAATAGTCTACGCAAGGTCTGAGGGCGGGAGACGGTCTAACGGTTTGGGCTAGGCGAAGTGGTGTGTTGCGGGGTTTGTAATACGGGCGCTCGGGTATGTTGGGGGGACCTACTGTACCGCTGCTCCCTACTCGGATATGGGGGTAAAAATCGAGCACGACAGGGATAATATCAGGAACCTCGGGAATCGCATGGATGAGGAATCGAGCAAAAATGGGGGGGGGGGGCAGAGAGAAGTTAAAACCTGGAGCACTTATTGTACATCCTGGTCATCTCTTACCGACAGCTGGTCCAAGTAACACAACTGGATGGATATTGGCTATTACCATACTATTTCCTCTGGAGATATAAATGAATGGAATTGATAACTACGGGGATCAAAGTGCCGTATTTCTTAAACGTACAAGAGGCAGTACAAGTATCACTCCACCACCAGTTACTATCACTTGCACTTAATCCAGGTTCTTCAAGACCTCAACTTGCCGATCCTTTTCTTTATTCCGGCCAGCTCAATACTTTCCTGCAGTAACAGGGTCCTTTGCGTATGATAATAGATTCTTACTTCCATATCCGAGCACTGTACTCGGGTACAGGATGGAAGGGAGGTGGGTGGTTTAAGAGCTGTTTGGCACGAGATACGGTAGGTTATCGAAACCGTCCACTGGCATGCCTCAAACCCCGCTCACGTAACCGGTCTTTATGGGCCATTGTTGGTCATTTCGCGAACCACGGTTTGCGGATAAACTATCGTATCATTCCTGACGCCAAATAGCCCCTTAGTTTACTATGATAGCGAGGAAGGTGGGGATGAATCCTTGCTGGGCTGATTGGGTTTTTGGTCCCCGGGGGTGGTCTATGGTGACTTGCGGGTACCGGTGTGATACACTATTCTTTCTTTCTTTTCTGTGTTGGAGATGCAGTTATACGATGTCAGTACCGGTAGTACTGTACAGTACGGTCCCATACCCACGTTTCTAAAGTCTCACGAACGGGGAACGAACAGGTCATTCTTCTGCTATCAGTGGTGGCTTCATGGCGCCACTGTAGATTTTTGCGGAAACTACCGTACACAACGTTCCGGTGTTATACTAGTACTGCACAAGTTCTAGGAGAGATGTTTTCGCGCAAGACAGGGATTATTGTGCTGTTTGATCCAGATTAACCGCTCATTACTTTTTTTTTCTTCTTCTTCTTCGCGGTATGATACTGTACTCGAGTAATTGTAACTCACGTTCCGGTGACTTTTGGAAATCATCAAGTGCTGGTGGGTGGATCACCTCTAACAGTACGAGCTCATCAGGTGAGAGCCATGGGTGAGGATCAAGAGAATGACCTTCTAGACTACTGGTGTCATGTGCCTTTCAAAGCTCTGATGATGAGGTGAGAGGCTTGGCTGACTGGCGTTTGTGCAGTACTGTACCGTACCCGGGTAAGCAACTTGGCGAGCCCCTTGCTGCCGCCATGGCGGACAACTGAGCGGGCGAACGAGCATCGCTTCACACTGCAAGGACACTGCATACCCCACTTGCGCCTTACTGCGGCACAAGTGACTCGATAAATTGAGTACCCTATCTCCGCGCGGGCTTCTGATCTCCGTTACGGGATAAGAACTGCCTAGAAGGGGAATTGGGGGAAGATCACTTTAACTGCTGTCAACGAACCGCGAGTTCCCGTTAACCCGCCGGCGCAATGGTCAACCTTGAATTTTCCCTTGTACTGTACGAGTACGAGGGGATCAGAGTTTGCTAGGGCACTACTCAATTCGTCCAGCTAAAAAAGCTACCTTGGCATGCATGGATACTGTGGGGCCGGTGAGGAACGTTTTTCCGTGAGAGATTCCCCGGATTAGAAGGGTGCTTTGTCTGATTCCCTTCGCCTGGGTAGTATAGCCGAGACCACGAGCCCAGAGCAGGTATGATACACGCAAGGGCACTGTAGGTAGGGGGGAACCGGGGAATCTCGTGATATAACCTACACCGACACAAATAACCGATTACACTAAATTTACTAATATCACGGATGGAGGTGTGATAAGGCGCGACACATAAATACAATTGGCATGTCCCTGTCGAACCTCTCGCTACCGCAAGCTTACTGGCGGCCGGTATATCTGCCCAAGCAAGAGTCAGGCCAGAAAAGAGGGGCAGACCCGGAATCGTGCGGAAAAGATCCTCGCAGGGTTCATAAGAGGAGGTTGAAGATCGGATTGAATGCAGATTGGTTAGACTATGGGTAGTACCGGCACTGTACTCGTGCAGAGCGTTTTAAATCTCTCACATGGGATTGGTTTTCTTGCTTACGGTACTAGTTCTGTGGGAGGGATATGGGAGGGGTGGAAGACCGGTTGGCTGGTGGAGTTGGGTGACCCGGATTGGATTTGGGAGCTTGTGCCGGCGGGACAAGGGGTTCGGATTTTGGATTTTTTTTTTTCGGTGAGGGGTGATTGGAATAGGGAAGGGTTGCAAGCATTGGTTAGAGGGGGCGGGTGCTCGAGCGTAGTGCTGCGGGTGCGCTGTGGGGAGGATGTGTGGTTGAACGAATGAATACAGACTGGGGTTTGATAAATGATGGAATAACGGTGAATAGGCAGGTGTTACTGTAAACGAGGATTCCCTCCTTCCCGATTCTTCTTTGCTTGTCCTCTAATTCTTGTCCTTGACCAGAGGTACCCGGAAACAGGGATTAGGAAATATATGTTGAGATATCGTGTGCATACCAGAGTGCCAGCACAGGATGCGCCCCCCCGGTTTTTGGGAGCCTGTGGCCCGGTGCAGGTGCTTGTTTACTAGACGAGAAAGCGGCAGATCAAAAGGGCCCAGAGAGAGCAATATTTGACCTTTTCTGGCCTTTTTGGGTCCTGGAGGGGGTTTCTTGCGCGACTAGCTCTCTCAAGCTTGCGAGATAGAAGGGAGAAGCCGGCCTCAAAGCGGGATTCCATCATAGAAATACTCTTGTCCATGCAAAGGCAGAATCTCCGTTCCCAAGGTAGACTATCGCTCAGAACCATCTCATTATCACACTATTCCTATGATGGTTGGGTTTTGCGGTGTGTGGGTTACCCCCACTTGCACCACCTAAGCTACTTGAAGTTGCGCATTGTGGCGGGCTTCCTCAGTCAACCTCCAGCCAATCAGATTCCTGATGCCTTTCACTTAATCAGGGAGGAATACGCATATCATGCACTCTGAAATCACCTTTGATCCATCGGGGAGCTGGCAGGAGTGAGGCTAACGCATGTTGGCTGGCAAACGGAAACGGGCACTGGGGGCTTATGTCGGCTTGATCGCACGCTGGCAGAGCAAACCATGCTTCCCATTCATTTTGCCGCTCAATTCTGATATCGTAATTGAGTTCCCGGTTAAACATGGATTCGGCGATAGAAACCAGGGTCAGATGAGACCCTAAAAATAACAAAACTAACTTCTGATTACCCGAGTAGAAGGTTGCACACAAAGTTCAAGTGCTGAACTAAAACATGGAGCTGGGCTCTCTATAAAAAATAAATAAATCCGAATTGTATCACATCATACTCGCACGATACTTGAGCGCCACTGTGCCAGTACGATACAGTCGCAAAGTGTCGAAACCCTCCAAAATTGCGAAACCCCACACACGGAACGGTTTGCAAGTAGGGTGCCACAGAGCGCGGAATTTCCCAGATATTGGACAGCTGCATGGCGGCAAGGATTGAATTCCACTGCAGGCGGCCTGCGGGTTTTGTTCCAAATGGTGTACTCGTACTGTAGAGTACAGGTACGAGTACTCGAGTAGGTTCAAAAAGCCGACCTAAACCTACCCTTAATTCACCCGCAGGGGTCAGTTGAAGTGGCCCTTTTCCATGGGGTAGTGATCACCTGCGAGTCAACAGAATTCACTAGAACCCGATGGCTCCCACTATCTGATTGGACCCCCTCGATACTTTTTCCCTCTGCATGACTTCAAATCGGCAACGCGAGGGACAGGTACCCGGGGGGAATTCTTCGTGCGTGGCAGGGATTGTTTTTGCAGGTCGACATAAATTGACCATTCACGGGCTTTCTGGTGGATGCACTGACGCCACACCGTTCTAGATACAGCTTAACCGGATACCCCGCTGGACTGTGCAAAATATTTGGCTTGTCTGAACTTCCAGAATTTCGTTCACTGAAGTGGCAAGGGAGGGGTTTGGATTCTTACAACATTATGGGAAATCTTATCCGTTGTCCCCATACAAATTTTGCATGCGCTCCAGATGCTATGCTTGCTGCCATGATTGCTATCTGAAGTGGTAGAAGCTAGGGCAAGATATAAACGTGTTAAGAAGGAAAAAAAGAAGAGAGTAGGGAAAAAGAAAGGGAAGAGGGCATTGTGTGACTACGTAGGTAGAGTATATCGCTACTGCATAAATCATGGTAGTGATATGGGGGCGGGCTCGGAGGATGCTATGATATATGTACGGGTACCATTTGCACAACGAGGAGTGTTAAGATTGTCTGAATATGAATTAAGATCAAGCTTCTTACAAGAATGGGAAAAATATTTCGAGTACCACAATCTCTGGCCGGGTCTCTCTACTATTCCGGATATCCTACAGTCCTGGGTGAAAGTCATGAAATTTAGCATTCCGGAATAGTGTATATATATCCCCTCGGGTACGGTGAAAGCTCCCACGTAATGAGCCGGGCAAGGCTGATTAATAGAGCCCTTCAGCTGGATCGTGGGGGCTCTTTGTGCAATGTTTTACAGATCTTGGGTACTCGGGCACCAGTCTCGTTCGCAAACTCGCGGGTGGGAGAATAGCATAAAAACCTGGTAGATCCACCATCGGGAATCGAGGGCTGGCTGTTTTGCAAGGGGGGGGGGGGTGTGCCTGATGCTGCCAAGATATCGAGTGACCGGCCATGACCGCTAGATGAGGAATTCGCACATACTCTATCAAATCCAACTTGAGCCATGATAGATCTCGTATCAACTTAAAACATACCAGTAGATAGAATGTTGAATCGGCTAGGATCTATCATGACCCTGAATGTAAAACTGTAAAGGTGGAAGTTGTAGGATACAGAGGACTGGGTACAACTCCTGTAACTGAGGTATCAGCAGAGTTGCCAGGAGAGGATTGAAGATAAAGTGGCTATGGAGGTACAGCTCCTAGGTTTTGTATGTTCTACAGGTACAAGCAAGGGGCGCGGGCCTAGTCAGGGTATGGGCGCCGAATATGGGTAATTTCCAGTAAACGTTTCCTAATCCGTGCCGAAATTTTCCTAATTCGCAATAAGTACTCCCGCCAGGCGAACACCCCTTGCTTGTGGAACATACAAAACTTAAGAGCTGTACTCGTACCTCCGTAAGCAGAAGTCCTGGTAAATCTTAGTCAGCACATTAAAGAAGGACAATTTACAAGAATTAGAAGTGCACCTATGCTGATTTGCCAACCGTGATTATAATAGTGTCCAGTTAACCAGAAGGGACATAAACAAGCTCCTGGGAGTTGTCCAATACTGAAAGGGCATGATAATTGCCTTCTTCAAGTTCATAGTTTTTTAACAAATCATGCCAGTTTCACAATAGTCAGCCATCTATAAACAACTGCAAGAAACTTTTGCTAGTAGTATTTTAAAATGTAATGTCTTATAGTATAATTAGGATCAGAGTTATTTGTGATTAACTCTAACTATATATGGGTGCATTTCAACAAAAAGTACCAAGATTGCCAACAACTACAAAATAAGTTCAATGGCTGTAAGGATTTAGTAGAAGCTAGAGTAGTACCTAGGCTTCTTGAAAAATATTTAATTTTAAAATCCAAGCAATATTGGACCTGTAATGATTATTTTGAAATTCCAGGTTAAAATCTTGCTTTAGATAGAATTAAAGTCAATCTTTGAATCTACCTATATGTGAAATTTCAAATATTTTCAAGAGTAGCATCTGTGGTTATTATAAAGTTTATCAAAATGTCTTCACTTTCCTGAAAATTAACAGACATTATAAACCTGTATGAAGATGATTAAATGTAACAATAGTTGAAGTAAGTGTCTAGGAGTAAAGACTAAGATCCATATTAGTTTTGCTTACTCAGTCTTATAATCTTTTTTAATATATAATATTAATAGATAATCCTAATTTGAATCTATTAAGTTTATATAGGGGGAAAATTTTTTAGATAGAATTAAAGCTTCAACTTAAGTGATTCTTATTTGTATTTTGATATTGTTTACGCTATAAGTGGTGTGACTATTTCAATTTCTTGATCAAAAAATGTTTTCCTCTTTTTCTCAAAAGTGTCCTGGTTGCTATGTAAACTAAAACTACTCATAACTCAAAACTCCTAAAAAGCAATCTTACTCCTTTTCCCTGAACTGCACCCATATTCTACTGACAATAAACCAATATTATATTCTATTGGACCTTGGAGGGGGGGGATATCATTTTTGGAATCAATGTTTTCTTTTTGGATTTAGAAATATATAGCAATCCCTACTTGTGGCTAAGGGCTGTTACAACAACATCAGCAAAAATTTCACTTTGCATCCCGTACATCCCGTACATCTAACACAAGGGATGTCCAAACACAAACCATTAATCTGGACGTGACGTCCACGGGACGTCACATCCAGATTTGCCTTCCTCTTGTGCAACCTGCCCTGACCCCACTGGATGTGGATGCCGACATCACCTGCGTCCGGAGATTCCACGCTCTCTTTTCCTCCCGTCCAGAGATTCCACCCTTTCCTCTCCTTGCGTCCAGAGATTCTACGCTTTCTTCTCCTTGAGTCCTGACTATCCTTGTGATTCTTTGCTACTTCCTGATATTGTCTGATTCTCCTCCGTCCCATCTGACTTTGCCCACTCCCTGGCCTCGGACGTCCCAACCCTACCTGTAACTGGCAGCATTAATCGTGATATTTTAAACAACTCCTCTTAACTCTTGACATGACGACCTAGGACTCAAAGATCTGGATTATCTCTCGTCTAAACTAGTGGTCCTGATCTCTACTAGTATGCTCTGGAGACTTTTACACTGACATCCCTTATGCCCAGATCTTTCAACTTACGTACCGTTTGCATCCCCTGGTACTGGTATCTTGGCCAGATTCTCCCGCTACCAATCAATCATGATCCAGACCTTTGTGGCTCCTGGTTCTTGCTACCTGATATTTCATGTCACGATACATTGTAGATGTTTCCTCCTCATCTATACCTAACAGACTTATTTGCCTAATCTCTTGGGATTCTCTCCAGTTGACTCTGATGCTTTATGTATAATATTATGCTCTCGTGGTGAAATCCCGACTACGTCCTAGTCCCCTCATGCACACTGGCTCCTACTATGTCTCCGCGTAGTACCTTGTCCGATCGTGATTGCTCCAATCCCCCTTCACCCATAACCTAGTATCGATGTCATAAATTCTGCCCCTGCCTCTCCTATGTGATAAGCAACTACAATGGGCCACCCAGTCCGGTGGGATCCCTTTCGGCCACTAATCCGTGTTCCTCAGGTGACTACTCAAGACTAAGCGATAGCTGTGAGGCCGGAGGAGGGCTGCTAACAATCTCCATTGGTAGACATGCTACTATGTCTTGGAGGAATCCACTGATTGGATCAGAATCAAGCAATGCCAGCGCCAGGGCAGCAGACGTCTGACTGAAACTTGCAGTGACATCAGTATCCTGTGACTTATTTTGTCTGCCCTGTAGCCTCACTGGGATGAGCATGGGTAAATCAGTCACAGTGTCGCTATGTCAGGGGGGGTGTTACAAACTGTGACTAAGCAAGGCAGATTTCATATAGCAGGGGATTCTGAGCTATAGGTATGTTAGAATTTCACATGATGCACACTAGTGTGCCATAGGTTATTATGTTTACCTGTTCGAGACTCACAGTTGTGAGTCACATGATGTTATGATTTTTGCACATGACTCAATTTATGAGTGATGGGTTTCACTCAGGTGATGCAAGTTGCGCACCTGATTTGGTTATTATGTTTTAATTGGTTTTAGGCATGTTGCGCAGTGACTCATAGGAGTCGGCTGCTGGATTTCATATAACTCATGGTTATGAGTCACAGGATTCGCAAGACGAGAGGTATGAGTCATGCTAGGTAAAGAGCGACTATATAAAGGGTTACTAGGACCCCGAGTATGAGCTCTTTACATGTTCTTCTTGTTTATTTCCTACCTTTAAGTTATTACAATAAAATCTACCTTTACACTCTTTAACATTTATCCTAAGAAATCTGAGGACTGTCTTTCCTCTCAAGAGAGAAAACTGTCTCTCTTTCCACGTCAAACGAATAAGTCCTAAATGAGTACTTAAGAAGAATAGAGGGATAGGTGCGACAAAATAGAAGTCAAAGGACTTGACTATTGATATCGCGTAGGCAATGGCCTAAGAACTATTACCTCATTACAAATTAAGAATCATTACCTGTCGCATGCCCACGCCTGGTAGGATTCTTAATATTAGAACATATCTACAACACGACACTTAACGATTACACCATGGCTTTGTTCAACCCAGATTAAGAATGAGACTTGGACCTTCAAGATGACGGTTTTGGATTGGAAGACTTAGAACAAGCGCTAAGCGAAGCAAGTCATCACTTGGCACGAACTACAAGTCCAATCACACCCGAAAGAGTCACCTTCTCAGACGAGGAAGAAATACCAGAAACTCCCAAACCCAAAAGAATGTCAGGACCAGCACCACCCTCAGGTCCACCTCCGACGGGGCCAACACCTCCAGGGATGGTTTTAGCAAGCGATATGGAACAAATGATATGGGAGGCTATGAGAGGAATGGGGCAACAACCTAAAGTCAAGACCCCACCACGATGTGATAGGGAAAGAAGCAAGCTACAAGGATTCATGATACAACTCTTGACCTGCATCGACCCAGTAGGATAGATACAAGAAAATGACCAGGACAAAATATGATATACTCTCACCCTACTTGAAAGAATAGCTCTAAAATGGGTAACCCCTATCATGGTCAGCAATAATGTACCATGAACACACTGGGCTAGTTTTAAGGCAGTATTCGAAGACCAATTCACGGACATAGAATTAAGCCAATCAGCGCAGAACAAAGTGGAAGAAATTCGCCAAGGAACAAAAAATATCACAGACTACTGGTACCAGTTCAGACTACCCCAGTATGATGTGGAGTGCAATGAGGCCTCTGCTATGAGGTAGTTCATGAAAGGCTTAAGAAAAACCTATTAAGATGCATGGAGATACAGCAAGGAAAGATTTACTACAATAGAAGAAATGGCCCGCTAGGCCATTTGAAAAGAAATCCAGTTCGGACAACTAGACTGGATTCAAAGAAACCAGTCAAACACAATACAGAGCAACAATACAAACAACCACAGAATATCTAGAAACCAGAATAGAACTTTCAGAACCACCACACAAGGAGGAGATGCTATGGACCTGGATGCCACTTGAAGGAGACCCTCACTCAACCTATCCAATGAAGAATACATTCGGTGATAAAACAATGAACTATGTTTGAAGTGTAGCATGACAGGACACATGATCAAAGACTGCAGACGTCAAGCCAGTCCAAATCCAATACAAGGAAGAAATCCTCAAACCAATATGAGGTCTCCACCATGCAGCAATTTGAGAGAAATAGAGATCGAAGACGAATATGAAGAATTGGCAAAAGATGAAGGTCCCCAGCATTGGATGGTCTGTGGGACCCACCGAATGACAATCCCATCTCACTGGCCAATTATTACATAATTTTACGAACACACACAAACGACAATAACAATGATCATATTATGATCAAAACAAAAATATATAACAACAAAAAACAAGCTACAATAATACATGCAATGCTCGACTCTGGATTTGTTTTTTTTTTTGTTTGACTCATTTAAATTTTTGTTTATGGGACAAAAAGGCATATGGAGCGCTAGCTATGACGCCTAAAAAACCGCCCCCCCCCGGACCAGGCCGAACGACAGAGCTAAAAGAACCCTCTGGGGTAGAAAAAACTACTCCCGCCCGTAATCCTTCCCGTGAACTGCTCCACCTAATAACCCCCACCGCCAAGCGACAAAAGAAAGCTAACTACCCGACAGTGAACCAAGAACCCGCCAAAACCCCAAGAACAAACACCTAAAGGCAGAAACCCAAACCGAACCCCTAAGGGCCAACGATCACAACTCAAATCCAATATAGGAACCCCTAGGCCATATGACGAGGGCCAGGAGGAGGGAGCCGAAGCCCCGGACGCGAAGGGTATAAGGGAAACCACCCCGAAGGCGGCGACCGAGAAGTGAGGAGAGGAGGTGTGTGGCAGGCGTGCCAGCGACCGTGTGTCCTCCGGGACGTTCGACGATTGAGGCAGTAAGGTGCCAGCTTGAGAGGAGGTGGTAGTAGGGTACCAGCCGATCCGACCGTAGAGAGGAGCCCTAAGCAAAGCAAGTGTTTTACCGCGTCTCTCATGTAGTCCCTTGTTCTGGGAGAGATAGCGTCACTGTAGTGGAAGGGATCCCACCACCTGCCAGCCAAATAGGCTCCAAAGAGTAGAGGAGGGGTAGACCCAATTCCAACGACAACTATCGGTAACCGCGTTCGTGTCCGACTAGGCAGCCTCTTACGGGGGCAAGAGAATGGAGAGATCGACCGTAGCCTGTAAGCTGTTCTCTCCTACTGCAACTGTAGTCCCGGCCGTCTGTTGAAGGTGGAAAAGGGGTTGCCGACCGTGCCAACGCCTAAGCGAGGCGGGGTAGGAAGAGGGGAAACATCACGAAGATGGGAGCCCTCAACCAAGGATGGAACCGAGGGAATCAAGAAATAAATCAGGACCCCAAGGGAGAGGGGAAGCAAGCCCACCTCCTGTAGCCGAGGCTAGATGGAGGGAGATGGGGGGGGGTGGTGGTGCTGGACGATGAAAGCCACGATAGAAATCATGGTGTTGAGTTTTCAATCGCCGGAGGTGTAGCGGAGACGGAGGATGATGCTCGACTCTGGATGTTTTTTCTTTTTTTTGTTTAACTCATTGATTATTTGTTTAGGGTACAAAAAACGTATGGAGCGCTAGCTATGACGACAAAAAACCCATATCCCTCCTCTCGCCACAGGAAAAAGCCAACCCCCCAAGCCCCTCTGGTATGGAGCCAACCGCACATCTCGCCTTAAAGAAAAGAAACCCAAGCCCGGCTAGATGGACGAACAAGGAAATCCTAACTAAGAAGAAAGCAGGAAGGGCCAGGAAAACCCGCTGAGAAATCCCAAAAAGACAAAAGAAAGGTTAGTAACAAG
>LN891038.1:81845-116900 GCA_900010015.1 Tuber aestivum
GGTGTAGCGGAGACGGAGGATGATGCTCGACTCTGGAGTAACTGAAGACTTTATAGATGAAGAAGTCTGCCGGAAATACCAACTCAAGACCAAGAAGATGAAACGAGAAAGACAGATTTACCTTGCAGACGGAAAACTCAGCGCCATAGGATCTATCACCTATGTTTTTTCTTCTCCAAGTACCTATAGAAATCGGAGACTATAGGGAAGTGGCTACCTTCCAAGTGGCAAATCTACAATACTATATAATTATCCTAGGGATGCCATAGTTAAGACAACATAATTCTACACTTGATTGGGAAGAAGGAAAAGTTACCTTTGACAGTGAACGATATACGACATGGTATCTCAACAGTTCACCAGTAGTATACACAACTTCTGAAGAAGAAGTGATTGAAGAGAACTTAGATGCGAAGTTCAACCAAGGGCAACCAAGAAAGGATCAGAAGATCAAAGTCTAAAGATTAAGCCACAAGGCAAAGATACCCACAAGATGGTCCAAGAAGGCAGCAGGACATGATCTGTATACCAACGAGGAAGTCAAGATACTAGCTAATGGGCAGGTAATCGTCCCACCTGGAATAGCTATAGAGTTACCTCAAGGCACCTATAGGCGTCTAGCACTACCCAGTAGTCTTGCAGTCAAGCACAGACTCACTACCAACGCTGGAGTAATAGACACTGACTATTCAGGGGAATTAAAGGTTGTTTTGGTTAACCAGAATGACAAAGACTATAAGGTGGAAAAAGGTGAGAAAGTCGTACAACTAATAATTGAAAAAAGCTACAAACAAGAACTCCAAGAAGTGGAAAGTCTGACCAAGACCACTAGAGGGACCAAAGGGTTCAGCAGTACAGACTAAGAAAGTACAACCAAAGAAGATCAAGCAAGGATTGAAATCAACAGAATATCAGCATGAGCTTTCGGAAAGTTCTACTGCAAGGGAGGAACAGTAGGGATTCTCAAATGGGATTTCCAAGACACTGGAACAAGCCTAGCCAAGATCAACATTAGCACAGAGCTTGCAATAAGAAGTCGACTTCAAGCAAAAGACGAACAGCTAGATAAGTTGGTACTCCAAGAATACCACCATTATCTGGACTTATTCTAAGCAAAAGAATCCACCAAGCTACCTGTTCACCGACCGGGTGTCGACTTAGAAATCAACTTTAAAGAATGCAGGAAGGGGTTACCCTAGAAAAGAATATACCCTTTGGAAGAAACCGAACTTGAACAACTAAGGAAATATATTCAACAAAATCTGAAAAGAGGATGGATCCAGCCATCCTACGCCAACGGAGGGTCACCTATTTTATTCATCAAGAAGAAAGATGGGAAGTTAAGACTATGCATTGATTATTGAGCCCTCAACGAAATAACCAAAAAGGATCGGTATCCACTACCTCTAATAGGAGAAGCATTGGATCGACTAGCATCAGCTAAATACTTCACCAAATTAGACATTCGGGATGCCTACCACAATGTCAGAATCAGGAAAGAAGACGAATGGAAAATGACATTTGCTACGAAATATGGAACATACCAATACCTGGTTATGCCTTTAGAGCTAACTAAGGCACCAGCCACGTTCCAAAGATGGATCAACAGAGTACTCTACAAATATCTGGATATATGCTGCATCATCTATTTAGATGATCTACTCATATATTCCAAAGATATGAGACAACACCAGAAGGATGTCAGCAACATAATAGCTAACATCAAGAAATCTGGAATGCGATGCAAACCCAGCAAGTGTGAATTCCATAAGAAGGAAACTGAATACCTAGGATTCATCATCAATGGAGAAGGTGTCAGAATGGATCCTGTCAAAACTAAAGCAATATGGGAATGTGAATACCCAAAAAACAAAACCAACATCCAATGATTTATGGGATTCTGCAATTTCTATTGGAGGTTTATAGAGAGCTTTAGTCAAATGGCCAAGCCCCTATATAACCAGACCAAAAAGAATGTCAAATGGGATTGGGGGGCCAAAGAAAAAGAGGCTTTGGATGAACTTCCAACCAAGATTATCTAAGGACCAATCTTGGTATATTTTGACCCAAAAAAAGAAATGATGATTGAGACAGATGTGTTGAAATATGTATGCTCAGGCGTACTATCTCAAAAATGCGAAGATGGGAAATGGAGACCAGTGGCTTTCAGATCCAAAATGATGACCCCGGCGGAATGCAACTATGATGTCTACCATAAAGAACTATTAGCAATAGTTCAAGCCTTGAAGGAATGGAGAAGATATGCACAAAACAATCAAGCTCCTGTCAAGATACTCATGGACTACAAAAACTTAGTACCTTTCATGACCAGAAAGGAGCTAAATGGACGACAAATACGATTAATGGAAAAACTGAGTACTTACAACTTCAAAATCAAATACTGACCAGGAAAAGAAGAAGGAAAACCCGATGCCTTAACTAGATGATCAACAGACTGGCCACAAGACCCTGAAGATGAAAGAATTAAACAAAAACAATAAATGCTAATACCAAAGGAAAAATATTTCCAACCAGAGGAAGATGACAGTGGATACGAATCACTGAATGAGATAAACACTCGAACGACATTAGAAGAAGATATCATGAAAGAAAGTTCGCAGGACAAAGACATGAAGGAGATCAGAAAAAAACTGGCACAAGGAATAAAGGAAACCAAAGGCATGGCCTTAGGATTGTGCCAATGGAAGGATGATTACTTATGGTACGATAGAAAAATCTGGATACCGGATAAAGAAGAATCACATACCGAAATCATATAACACCATCACGACCCCCCATACAAGGGCCATAGAGGAACGGCTAAAACTACCGAATTCATTAGCCGACGATATTACTGGCCAAAGATAAGAGAAAACATCAAACCATATGTCAAAAACTGCCACATGTGTCAAAGAACCAAAGTGGTACAACACGTACCCTATGGATTACTCAAATCAAATGAGGTACTAGAAAAACCGTGGAAGTCCATCTTGTGAGACTTCATAACCGACTTACCTAAGTCAAATGACCAAAATACCATACTTGTAGTGGCGGATTGTCTGACTAAAATGAGTCACGTCATACCATGCAAGACAGATATTATGGCACGGCAATTTGCAACCTTATTCCTGAAAGAAATATACCGCTTGCACAGATTACCTAAAGACATTATCAACGATAGGGGATCGTTATTTACATTTGAAGTATGGAAAGAAATAACAGAAAAATTAGGAATCGAAAGACGAATGAGCACAGAATTCTACCCACAACAGATGGACAAATGGAAAGGATAAATGGCATACTGGAACAATATCTATGCGCATATGTCAACTATCAACAAGATGATTGGGGCGAATGGCTACTTCTAGCTGAGTTTGGATACAACAACGGAAAACAAGAAACAATCAAGACGATACCCTTCTTTGCAAACTATAGCCTACATCCTGAATACAAGACCATAGGTTATATGCTCCAAGGAAAGACAACAGATAAGAAAAACATGAGTCAACTACATGACACATTACAAACCGAAATGGTTACGGCAGCACTTCGACACAAGGAAGAATACGATCGCCACCGAAAACCTGATCCGAACCTGAAATCTGGAGATATGGTTTGGTTGCTACCATGTAATATCAAGATCATATGACCGACAAAAAAATTGGATTAGAGAAAATAGGACCATTCAAGATCTTGGCAAAGAGAGGAAGTCATGCTTATAAGCTCGACCTCCCACCTGCGATGAAAATATACAACACCTTCCATATCAGCCTCCTTGAACCATATCAAGACAATCCTCTACCTTCACAAGAGAAACCACGACCACTGCCAAGTGAAATAGACTGTGAATTAGAATATGAACTCGAAGACATAATTGATTCTCGATTACAATACAGTCGCTTGCAATACAGAGCGAAGTGGATAGGATACTCACCAGAACACGATAAAACCTGGTGCCCAGCTGAGAACTTCGAACATGGACAAGATGCAGTCCACCAATTCCACTAACAATATCCAAGTAAACCAATAACCCAGCGTCGAGGATGTACCCGAATCAGGGCATGTAACACCTACGCTATATAGAACAGACTCTTACTATTGGAACTACCAACAATTGCCAATACCCTCTGCCCTACAAAACACTCTGGAACACAATATGTTCAGACACATTACACGAATAAGCCCAGGGTATCAAGCCTTAACACCAGTCAAGGAAGAACCAACAGATGAAGACTGGGTAAATCTGGTGGATTTACTCCTCGCAAGAACTCCGACACCTGAAAGGGAACACGCGAACCTGTCATGGACAGGATGTTATAATGATGAGTGTTAAGTGTACAAAAATGAGAAGGAAGGCGTAAGATATTGGCCTCGGGAAGCAAACCGATAGCTACCCAAGACTTTGCCTCTGGGATCATGTGCGAGATCGCCTACCCCAGAGCCAGTGGCTCTGGTACAGTACATCAAACCGACTCTGAGGATGGAGTCGAGGAGGAGGGGGGCCCAAAAATCCAAATGGCCTAAGACAAAGAGAGCCAACAACGTATCTTGGCAAGAAGAGATGCCAGTGGAAGAAGCTATGCCAAGATTACCTTAGGTAGAGGATCAGCAGACGGTGATAGCCAAGTTGGAAAAAGACCTTTGGCTAACACAAGTGTTGCAGGAGGCAAGGAAGAAAGGAACCAAGTTGAGGGTAAGCTAATTTGAGAGAGAGCTGGCGAAAGAGAGAGGAGTGAGGAGCACGTTGGAAAGAGAGTTAGAGAGCCAGGTAGAAGAGGCTTGGAAATATTCAGATAGGACTGCAGGAGTGGTCCGCAGGATTAATTACAGCTACTACTATGGGGAAAATAGCTGTAGGAACGATTATGGAGGATGGAGCAATAAATGAAGCCCGAAGGGAACTCGGGCTAAGGGAGAGGGGAGCTAATGCCACAAACTGTGACTAAGCAAGGCAGATTTCACATCGCATGGGATTCGGAGCTATAGGTATGTTGGCATTTCACATGACACATACTAGTGCGCCATAGGTTATTATGTTTACCTGTTCGAGACTCATAGTTGTGAGTCACACGATATTATGATTTTCGCACATGACTCAATTTATGAGTCATGGGTTTCACTCAGGTGACGTGAGTTGCGCACCTGACTTGGTTATTATGTTTTGATTGCTTTTAGGCATGTTGCGCAGCAACTCATAGGAGTCAGCTGATGGATGTCACATGACTCATGGTAATCAGTCAGAGGATTCGTATGACGTGAGGTATGAGTCATGCCAGGTGAAGAGCGACTATATAAAGGGTCACTAGGACCCCGAGTATGAGCTCTTCACACATTCTTCTTGTTTATTTCCTACCTTTAAGTTATTACAATAAAACCTACCTTTATACTTTTTAAGATTTATCTTAAGAAACCTGAGGACTGTATTTCCTCTCAAGAGAGAAAACTGTCTCTCTTCTCATGTCAAATGAATAAGTCCTAAATGAGTACTTAAGAAGAATAGAGGGCTAGGCGCAATAAAATAGAAGTCAAAGGACTTGACTATTGATATTGTGTAGGTAACGGCCTAAGAACTATTACCTCATTACCAATTAAGAATCATTACCTGTTGTATACCCACGCCTGGTAGGAATCTTAACAGGGGGGGTGGCCACGATTCCAGGTTCGACTTCTGGCTCTCTAATTTTCCACTAACTGCATCTCAGTTGTCGTCATAGCTGTCTCATCAGTCTTGGTAGACTCCGCATTTTTGCATGATCTTGTTGGTAATCGTTTGATGAATACTCTCAAGAATACTCTTCTGGATTCCCTGCGGACATTTCCGCCATGTCTCCGTCTACCGAGCAATGAGGTCTCAAGTGTTTGGTAGAGAGGGTTAGCCAGATTTGTCGCACATGTATGCCTGATGATTCGGATATACTCACCTCCTACTAACTTACACTTGAAGTCTGTAGGCTCAGTATATGTACTGGTTTGCTACTACGCCCTAAGTGTATGACAGAATATAGCACATGTCAAGCAGACCATAGTACCATTGATCATGTCTAGGAAATCTGGGTCTACTATACCCTGCATTTTCTTCCCTGCGAAGTACTTACTATATATCGTCTCGGGGATCTGTGGCGCAAGAAATTGCAGTTTCATGCACTGTCTTGCAATGGCTGTCATCAGTAGTAGTTACAAGCAATTGTAGGGGAGCGTCATCTGTGGGAGTCCAACCTTGTACCCTTTGGGGTTGCACATAACCCTGTCTTTTTCCAGGAGATAATCAACCCTACGTACTGTACCCTGGGTATCTTCTAGTAGTTCATATAATGCTACAATGTGAGGCTTTACATGGTATATGAATTGTGTCCTTACCCCCAACTGCTTTTGGTGTATCTAACTGGATCAATACAATTTCCTGCTTTTTCCCATATCTAGCTGACTTTACTTACTAGGCCCACGATCTGCTCTGATGGTTCCATACACCCTACACCTGGCGTGTTACTCACCATCTCGTCCAGGACGCTGTGTATCTTGGCCGTTAAAGCAGCTGGATTCGGGATTGGGTTAACAAACAGAGTGTAATTGAGGATCAGAGACTTTGTCAAAACTACCACAGCAAACTCAGGTCCCACGAGTGTATTCTGATATGTGCTGGCTACAGATCAGCCATTGTCATGCGGTCTTGTATCTAGATAACCAGTTGAACTAGAACTTCTGATAACAGAAGAAAGTACACTCCCCTGAGCTGTTGGAGATGATATCCGAGCTAAACTCGATGACGGAAAGACTGGTGGACTGTATTCAGCCCAACGAACTATCCACGGCAGCACAGCTGGAATGGTCAGAGCCTTTTCTGTTTCCGGTGGTCGCAGGGTCGCTGATATATAAACAGTTCTCGGACCATTTCCATGGCAACTTTCCCTGACTTGTGATAGACAATGGCCACGGGAGAGAGGCAGGTCTGCGATATCGCTGTCTTCTGGATTGAGGTCAGTCGCGGATTTAGCTTCTGCCGATCCCTGTGAGATTTGGTACTCTTCACTGCTATCGTTAGACTGAGGTACTATTTCAAAATTGGCTTGCCTGTCGCATTCTATTTTGGGTTCTATATATGGTGCAGTCGGTCTGGTACTCCTACACACTTGTTTAAGTAGTCATGTTAGTTGGAGTGTAATTGGTGGGGGGGGTGGACGCCAACATGATGTCTGGTCATTAGTTAGAGTACTTGGAGAGCTATGAGAGTTCTTTGTATCCTCTCTTGGCCTCGATTTTCCAGATGCCATAGGGGTCAGTCCAATGGCCTAGGTATGTCAAAGAGGACTGCCTGTTTCGTGGGTTTGCGAACACCATGCATGGGCTGGTTCCTTAGGCATGTTGAGAGAGAGATTAGGTATTGGAGATGGTTAGAGATGTGGGAGAATTGTGTCGTGAGGTTGGAAAAGGTGTGGTGTTTGTGTAGGCTTTGTATGTATAGTAGGTCATGCTAGTTTTTATACACTAGGACCACTGGCAAAGGGTAGCTGGTGCAATCATAGACTATCACTTGGTATTCAGTTCAAAACTTGACTACAAAATGTCGCTTTGTAATTGTTGGGTCATTCATTTATAATTGAAACTCACAGTCGTTAAGCTTCATAGGACGTGAGTACCGTAGTCAGATAAAGAACTGAGAAAATAAATGCGCCAATCAGAGAGCAAGCGAAGCCTCATGTAGCCAGTTATGGTATAGTTTAGCGATGCAATTTCCCTACAGTACTAACTATGCCTAATGGGATTAGATAAATCTACGTTCATGTCCGAATGTGGAATCGCCGCAGCTAAACAATAGAAAAGCATCTTTGCGCCAGGCCTTTCTAGTGTCCGAGCACTGGAGATAGCCTGTCAGCGCAGGGCCTGATACTAGCAGAGAAGGCAAGGTAGACCAAATGTAGACAAATTTTATGCTAGGATACTCGAGTACAGTAGCTAAGAATGTGGTTCACGATGCTAACGCAAGGGGGACTAAAAATACAAGATGCCAGACCGGGGTAGACAAGTCTAACAATACTAGAGGCTCAAGCAACAGTGGTAGTAGTGTTTAGAGTGGAAAAATCCCCCAAACAAAAGAAATACAAGGGACACGGCAGGAACGGGGAACACACTGGTAGATAACCAAAAAAGGAGGAGCTGTAAAATGAAGAAAACTCTGGGCTGTGTCAAAAGAATTGACTGGGGACGAAGAAAATCTCCTAATGGGTTGAAGAAAAAGGTCCTAGAGATGAAGAATACATTGAGAGATGAAAACAGAAAAAAAAGAAACCCCTTGAGACGAAAAAACATCGTGATGCGTCAAAAAATAAGCTGGAGATGAAGAAAACATCGTGATGGGTTAAAAAGGACACCAGAGACAGAGAAAACATTGAGAGATAAAAACAGGAAAAAAAAATGAAATCCCAGAGGGAAAGGAAACACCGAGATACAGTAAGGCAGGAAAAAGAAACTTCAGAGACAAAGGAAAGAGCAAGTCTAAAAAAAGACAAAAAAATGTAAGTGATGAGATGCGTATTAGTCGCTGGCAAGTCGATGTGCTCTGCTCTGGGGTGCCTGGAGGGTCGCAGTCACGTCTTCGCAGCTAGCTGTATTGCTATTTGCCTTACTCTTTCCTTTTGACTTCATTGTCTTTGCTCCTTTTTTCTGTCCTTTAGGCGTTGTCACAGTTCGGGAGCCGGGAGCTGAGGTGATATTTGAGGCATGGGGGGGCACTCGCCGGAGTAGCAAAAGTAGTAGCACAGGGGGGGGCAGAGGGTGAGGAGGGAGAGAGTGGGAGTGTATCAGGTACCAGGGGGGGCAGAGGATCCAGGGGAAGAGTAGTGACCACACTGGCGGTCCGGGGCCAGTCGGCCTCACCAGAGTTAAGGGCCGGGGTGTTGGAAGCGCCGTCATACCAATGGCCTTGTTCAATCCGCGGGGGGCCTGCCTTGTCGGCTCTGGATGCATGGGTACTAGACACAAGTATTGGATCTCAGATCCTGTAGGAACTCAGCCATTCGTGGCTTGTGTATTTTAGGAGATCTTGCATCGACCGAAGCTTCTCTTCCTCCAAAGGCCTAAAAGTCTCAGAGCCAGCCTGCACGGAGGGACTTCGGGGATGGCAACGGGAGGGACTTTGGGGACGGTGACGGGAGGGACTTTGGGGACAGAGACGGGAGGGACTTTGGGGGCGCTGACAGGAGAGACTGTGGGGGCGGCGACGGGAGGGACTTTGTAAGTGCTGATGGGAGGGACTTGGGTTGCAGCGACAGGAGGGACTTTGGGGGCAGGCAATGGGAGGGACTTTGGGGGCACTGACGGGAGGGACTTTCGGGGCGCTGATGAGAAGGCCCTTCGTGTTCCTGGTGATGCCATTCTTGATGCCCAGTAGACACGGCAGCTGGAATTGCACTTCGTGCTGGCATTAGCGCCCAGGTAGAAGCAGATGGCTGACTGGTCATTCTGGTTGCTTGTGCTGTGGGGGCCGGGGATCGAGAGCAACGAGATACAGAATGCGTGGCGGAGTGAGAATGTCTACAAGCAACAGTGGGTCGGCGCAGGATTGTGTCGAATTTGGGGAAAGATTCACTCTCTGACATGGTTAGAGATTCTCGGGAGCATGGCGCATAGTGCTATGCGGGTAGTTAGCTCTGGAGTTTTTGCTCAAGTTAGCTGTACGCAGTATAGATTTTGAAACTTACATTGTCAAGAGAAACTATCTCGAGGCCCAGGATCGCCAGACCCTCCTCTTCCTCCACCCCCTCATACTCACTTTCCTCCTCTTGCATGGCCTCTCCTGGATCTTGCTCCTGGACCTGGCGATCCCAGAGACTCCGGTCAAAGAACGGATACCAGCTCCCTTCAGGCTCGGGCGTCTACCTCTCTACTCCCTCCTCACATGACTCTAGCACCAGCATATCCAATGGATCTTTAGCCTCCTGCTGGTTTACTAGGAGCCACGTCCAGATGTCATCATTTCTATACAAGACAATAACATCTGAGAGAGGGAGAGGTTTGGTGGAGTCCCAGTGCAAGACACTGGAACCGTGAGCAGTTGCACTGAGAAGATACCGGGGGTAACCGATAGCCTCCTCCACTCGTTCTGCCAAAACCATCCCCAGCAGATTTCTCATTCTTGACGATGAGAGGATACCCCAGGCCACACCCCCGTCCTGCGCGGGAGAGTACCAGGGGTGATCCCAGAATGGATGCTCAGCTGGGAGAGCACCCGTCCAGTATACCATCTGGATCCTTATTGCCCGAGGGCAATGAGAGAAGGTCCAATCGATTCTAGCCACTGGTGAAATCCTTAAGTACTATTGAAACTCAACATGTATGGTGATGAATACTTATCCTTTCCTGTGCCGCACCATATTCCCTGTCCTCCTCCACGTTATGATGCTCGATCATTGTCTGAAGCTTCTTGGCCATGTCCTTGACCAAAAGTTTTAGCTGATGATCGAGCTCGATAATGTCATCAGCACAATATTCCTTTTTCAGCAACTCGACCTGAATTGAAACAGCGGAGGGGGGTTGGTGAATGCCAGGACCAATTCCAATTGCATATCGGTAAGCTTGTTGGAGTCCCATGCAAGTGCGGTGATGTAGGCCTTCACCTGGTCACGCTATGAGAGGTACGCTTTGCTGGGGTGGTAGGGGTCTGGGAAACCGCACCAACTTTTCATGAAAGCAAGGTCACCGAAGCGACCTCTAAATGATAAATGTATGTTAATTCTGATCCTGCGATTTGCTCCCTTGCGGTTGACTTACTTGGAGTCCTCGGCAGCTGCTGTGAATGCAGGCCGCTCACTAGACACCTGATAATGACTGCATATAGATGGATCATTATTAGCTCAGTGTGTCCTTGTTTGCACTATCATCATGACTGTTTGATAGGGAGGTTTACTTATGTTCTTTCAGATTCCACTGCTAGAGCTGCCACATGTGTAAGGATCTTTCGGCGCTTGCTACTGGTCAGGTCCCCGGAGTGCGATTGGAGGGCCTGACACCTGATGGAATATTAGCTTTGGTGGCTCCACCGCGGGAGGAATATCTATACTGACTTTTCCTTTGCAGACGACATCGGTTTTGTCTTAGGTAGGGACATGGCCACTGTTTGGGGATGTTGTAGATTTAGTAAGCGTTTGAAAGAAAAAAGGACTTGATGGGGGATGATGTGCGCTGGGACGTAGCAAACTGAAGGAGTGGAGTTTGGTAGAGGGTAGGGGGGAGAAGAAGGACAGGAGGAAGCGAGTGGGAGAAGAAGGATGGGAGGAAGTGAGTGGGAGAAAGAGGGGAGGGGTAGATCAGACAAGGGACAGAAGGGAGCCAGCTTATACATTGGGGTTGTTCCCTAAATGAGATGCCGCGTTGATGGCCCCTGGTTTTTCCCCTTATCATGGCGCCAGAGACTGTAAGTCATGGCATCCCAGTATAAAGTAAGGTATAAGCATATGGGAAAGAGGTGCCAGCAGATCACTTGGTGTAATAGCAGAATCCTACCAATTCAGTAGTTTATGCCTGTCGAATAACTATTGAGATAAATGACGATCCTTTACCGTGACATGCAGAATCTATATCACATAGGTCTAGAGTTATCGTAGTAGATAGCCAGACCCAATTTCTATAGCCCCCCTCCTATCACTATGGTTGCCTGTTGGGTACGGTGCTCTTTAATGGCGGCAGACACTGCCCAATAACCCTTAATCCTGCCAACGTATCACACGTGTGCCTGCATTACATCACCCAGGCCAACAGTTGGCTGGATCTAACATGCACTCCTACACTCCATGGCGAAGGAAGACATGCACAGAAACCTATATAAAACAACACCATGTGTGCATACCTAAAGTACCTTACCAAAAGTCTTGATGAAATGGGCTTTTTACACCAAAAACATTGATTTTTCGCCACTAGTAGTTTAGGAACCACAAAAGATTTTACAACCTGACTTCTGGTATATAGTTACAATAATCCCACCCTACTCCTACTCAACTCTTAATAACTTTGGGGAAGAATTGGAGAAGTTATGCAGTCCTAAAGTTTTGATTTCACTGAAAAGCGTCATTTTACATACAAAAATGGCATAGCAATAGGTATTGTCAACTTTGAAGACTTGTAGTTTAGCCCCATAGAATAAATTGACAAAATAAATGGTGTCAGGTAAAAGCTGCAGTGAAGGTGAAAATAATTATATGGGTTGTAAGGATTATTTGAAGCAATTCCAGGTGGTGGGATTGATCAAACCTGCTAATTTTTGGTGTAAAAAGGTCATTTCAGCAACACTTTTGGGGAGCTACTTTATCTTGGTAAGGAAAAGCCAGGGATGATAAATCTAAACGAGAAACATTTTATATCTAGGTGCACATGAAGTCAAAGGCCCATTGGCTGGCGGTCCAATCTTTCGCATCTCCATCTGATGTGTCCCCATCATTGTAGCCCAGGAGCTGTCGCTTCTGTCCAGAGTAGTGACTAGCACTTTCCAAAGGGCTCGAAGCATGGCGCTTCAAGACCTTCTTGTTCTCCTGTGGAGGGAGTGTTGGACAGCTCAATTGTTGACCACTCAGGAGACTTAGCAGTTTAAGTTTCAGAAGTCCAGGGTTTGCAAGAGACTTTTCTGGTCCTACTACTACGGGCTTTAAAAACTGATTCCTTGATTCCATGTCACCCAAGTGTTCGTCAGATTGAATATCATTTATGGCTGGGCTAGAGAAGGATAGTATTGCACTCTTGTCAGGTTGATGCTGTTCTAGTTGTTTGAGCGGCTCATTTGTCAGCCTGCCATCACTGGCAGTAGCAGATCCAGAATTCGCCGCAGATTCCAGCTCAGATGTTGGGAATTGCATCTGACCTACCTGTGCAGCCTGACCTCGAGCTATCCAACCCACCGCATCTTCCAACAGATATGGTTGCCCCATCAATGCAGGCGTCTCTGGCTGTACATCTCTATAATCGCAGTAACAGTGGACTAGGAGATCCAGTGGGTCCTCATATACTGGGTTCGATAGCAGCCATGTCCAGAGAGTTTCATTTCTGGCAATGATGACAAATTCTACTAATGATAGAGGTTCACCAGGGAACTCCCAGAGCATTCTGCACCCTTCACTTGTGGCGCCAAGGATATAGCGGATACGGCACAATAGAACCCATCTCCTAATCATAGTGCATAATCCGTATATATCGCCGGTTTCTAATTCACTGAATTTAACTTTATGGAGATAGGGCAGATGCCAATAGAGAGAATGATAGTTTGGTGGTCCACTCGCTACCTTCTTATTCTCACTATGTAGGCCCTGTGCACCTTTTGATAGATGGACGCAAACAATATGTACTGCACGTGGGCACCCAAGTGGCGCGTTCCAATCTACGAAGTCGATGTTTGTAAGTAAGTGCTTGAATCTAGCAACTTTGAAGAACTACAGTCACTAGACAAAAGTCTTGGTGATGGCTTAGTCAGCAATAGCACATGAAAATACCACACCCCCAAGCAAGCCCTTTCACTTTACACTATCCTCCTAACAACCACAATAATTCTTTCTGAAAAAGCTAGGATGCCACTCCAAGAAAGGTCAGATACTATAAAAGACATTATAATTGGTCTGTTATGTATCTTGTAAATTATTTCCACTAATGACAAGCTTGTTAGATTGCTTTCTGTTAGCCATCCAAGTCCTGTTTCTATGATTCACAGTTATTGACAATTCCATGTTTTCTTACACAACTATTCAAGTATAGATATATGGATCTTATATCTTGAGCTTGGTGTCCTAGCTAGGGCTTCATGGACCATATGAGTAACTATATCTGTCAGCTTTCCTGGGAATCTCTCAGTATTGGTACAGTGAATAATAACTATTAGGATGGTGAATAAAGGGGGGGTATCTGAAGATCTAGTAGAATTTATAAGGGTTTATTCTTGATTTTTATCTTTGCTATTAATTCAAGATTTATTTTTTTCTGCTGTTGCCCTATAGTAGCTATTTAGCTCATACAATACTAGTATCTACCAGTACCCAGTCGTGCCAGTCAGTGCACAGACTTTGTCTTACCTGGAGCAATCACCAAGACTTTTGTCTAGTGACTGTAACTAACCAGCTGACAATGGACTCAATTGTTCTGGGGCATTTGGTAGATGCATCTGAGCGAGCGCTTCAGCTGAAGAATCACAAGGTTGATAGGAGTTACCACGATGAGCCTGAGGTCCTGTGAGGACATCTTCTCGGGCCCGTGCTCGAGGATCCCCCTCACCGTCGTCTGGTGGGCACTCTAGGAGACCATGCAGTGCCCATTTCATTCTTGTAGGGTGGTCATAGTGATCACCGTGATCTTGAATATTAGCCCATGCTATGGGCACCTGTGCTTGAGCTTAGGCCAGTTCAGCTTGACTACCGGGACCCTGTTTGCAGGTTGGGCGTCAAGGTGCATTCTGGTGCCCTTGCTTGGGGGGTCCTACCTTGGGCGCCAATAATCCCAGATACCAGTGAAGTGTGGTACTCTCTTCTGGGACGCCCTCTTCATGGGTATCTCCCAGTACAGGACCTTGATATGCGATCTGGCCATCTTCCCCATCTGAGGCCCTTTGCTGAGCAGGGTCTTGAGACAGACTCGGCCCTGCTTCCGCAGCTGGATCCCAGTGAGCCAGAGCTCCAGGCAGCTGCAAGGTCTCGTCAACAATAATATGCCATGGGTCAATTCGTGGCACAGCCAACTCCTGGTTCGTATCAGGTTTAGTCAGAATGGTAGGTGTGAGTTTTTTTCCTGTAACCTGAATGAGTTGAATGATGGCGTCGTCTATCTTCTGAATCCTTTGTATGTTGTTTGCAGCATCTGCTACTATGAGTAAATCGCATGCTGGACGCAATCTCCTCATCCCTTCCCAAATCTCGCGGAAATCCCCTTTGGATAAAGAGTTAATATCTGTATAGTTCCTTGCTGACAGTTGATCTTTGACAGCGTTGCACCATGCCTTATAGACAGGGTCATCCTGAGCAGTTCCGATGTTAAGAGATGTCTTATATTGATTTATATGCCAGCCCCCTAGACACTGAGCGTTAAGCTGCCCAGTAAGAGAAATGGCTGGAAATATGTAGACCCTGCTCAGCTGGCGCTCCGGTCCTGACCAACCTTTTTGTATATTTGTAGAATTTGGATTGTGGACATACCGGAGATTGCCGTTCTTTAATGCCATGTCGTCAGATTCTGTGCTGTGAGAAGGTTGATATTGTCAACACTGTGTATGTGGAATGTGGTGTTAGTTGTAGATATTTTGCTTGGTATGATCTCCTTTTGGCTCTGATCGATTCACTTCATATAGTAGAGTCAGAGTTCTTATAGTAATCTTGAACACCTCTTGAAATCATTTCCGAGATCATTTAGTAATTTAAACTTCAGACCTTAGACTCTTGAACTGTGGACGCCCATTGTGTATGTTCAAACCACATCCTTGATTACTATCGAACAGAACTGGAGAGACTTTCTGCTACTTTGAAAGTAGTACTCAGAGAATACTCCTAATACCAGGTCACGTGCACCTTCACTAAGCCACTTCAATGTTAGCTATATCTTCAAGCCCGTAAACCCCTTACCCTGCATTCCAACACACCGTTACGCGTGAACATTCCCTTTGGGCCATACAACATATACATTCAAGTTCGCTTCCCTCAATTCAGTACGTTACCTCGAGCTATGCCTATCAAATACTCATTCTACTACCGCAAATATGCCTCCTCAGGTCCTTGCAAGAAGCACCTACGAACAGTACATGCCAGCCTGGGTGCTGTTCTCATGTCCTGCCTAGTACACCAGCTTCTGCTCCACATAGAATCTGAACAGGACAATGACGGCGGCCAGCTTGGGCAGAATGATCTGATCGATTCCGACTATGAATCCGACGTGGGTCCCAGCCGATACGCCCCGAATCCTGTGCATGTCCCTGATGTGAAAGCACTCAATACCAACTACTGATCCCCTGATTCCATGGAAATAGTATATTATCCACTTGCTGGGTGATCTATTGGAGATATGATAGGAGTTGAGGAGGAGCACAGTATTCTGGTCAAGGATCCATGGGCACCATTCACGAGTGCACACAGATTCAAGCTCCTGTCTTAGTTTATTCAGAGCAAGGTGTCAAAGTCATGAATTAATAAATACTTTTCAAGTGGTCTCGGGGATACAGCCTCAGCTGACTATAGCTCTATGCATACGCTTGAGAACCACCTGCGATTGTTGGATCCGCACGGATACTATCTATGATGGTTCGAAGGCCAAGTTGACGATGGCAAGAGAACTTTGCCGTTTTACTACTGGAACATACTAGACTGTATCAGATATCTTCTGCGGCACGCTGCATACAGAGATGATCTGGTCTTCACACTGTGACAGGAGTATGACTACAATGGACAGAGGGTGTACGCAGAAATACATACCGTAGATTGGTGGTGGGATGTTCAAGTAAATTACCCACCTCTCATCAGTCATGCGAATACTGGTTAACTGGTACAGGAAACACTCCCGCTTGGTGTGACTGTTGTTCCGATTATTGAGATGTCTGATCAGACACATCTTACCAACTTCTCTGGAGACAAGAAGGCTGGGTCTGTATATATTACTATTGGAAATCTTCCATCGACGTGAATGAACTCCAGAGACAAATCAATGCCAACACACTCCAAGGAGTATTCGAACTCATTCTCAAGCCCTTCCACGCCGCAGCGCTCCACGGCGTCCCGATTGAGTGTGCAGATGACCAAGTTCGGAGGTACTTCCCTATCCTGGCCGTATGGATTGCAGACCATATGGAAAGCATTGTGCTACCTGGTGTAAAATTGAATGCCTGTCTTAAACGCAATGTCCCTATGGATAAGTTTGGTTCAGCTGAAAAGCAACCATATCCCACCTGGGATTATGTGAAATATGATCTTCTGGAACAAGATAGTCTGGATAGCGTTATGTACTCCGACTTGGAGGCAGTTCACAGCACCTTTCATGCTCTTGGCTTCAAGGTAGGGTGAAATATTTTTCATGAACTTCCACATACTTCGGCATCCAATCTGTATCAGCCAGATTTACTACATACCATTTATCTTGGACTATTCAAGCACATAATAGACTGGGTTCAGAGATTTCTTAAGAAGCACGGGTGACAGCAGGCCTGTGATGACGCCTGGAGCGCATTACCATCCTATCCAAGATTCTTCGTCCCCTAAAAGGCCTACAGTGAGGTTACATAGTGGCAAGGAAAGGAAATGAGAAACCTAAGAAGTTGCCTCTTAGGGGTCCTCACTGCGGCTCTCAGATAGCCTGACAGTATACAAGTAATGCCTTGCAAACGTGCGCTCATCTGCATCTAGTTATTGCTCGATTTCAGTTTGATGGCTCAATACTGTAGCCATATCCCAGAGACCATGGATTATATGGAATAATATCTTCCACGTCTTCATTCGACGAACAATATCTTCTTGGAGTTTCGGATATCCAAAAGGACACGAGAAAAGCTCAACCACTGACAAAGAGAGCAGCGATGTCTATGGGGGTGTATGGATCAATCTCTCCCCAAATCCAAGAAGTGTCGGATACTGGAGGAACATCGTGGGAAGGATGATGTCTTACGACTAGAACTGATCGATGTACAATCACATTTTAACTTTATTAAGATGTATCTCCTTGGCTATTTTCCGAATCATATATATCAGTGTGGCAACATTCAAATGTATTCAACAGAGTTTGGTGCACTTGCACATAAGGAACAAATCAAAGATGGCTGGTGGCATTCGAACAAAAGCAATGCCATGCACCACATCCTACAGAGCTACAGTCCACAGCACAGGATATATATGAGACTCTTGAACCTGGACCTGCTTCGATGTCAAGGCACAGATCTACCTCCGGAGGCCATTGACCTGTTGAAGGCAGAAGATACCACATCTAGGTCTATCACATGCAGCAGGATCCTAAAGGAAAGACAGTGTGATGTTTTGAACATCGTGGATTTGTACAAGGTGGTCGGAATTTCAACCGACAGTATTTGTAATAAATTGATCTGGTATAGCTGTCACAGCCTGCCAATGGAGCGCTCACTTCTCAATGATCCCGCAATACTTCGACTACTTCGGACTGAATAGATGACGTAACTTGAAATCCCCATTCCCGTGTTCCAGGAAACCAAAAGTTATGATGTCTACTGGGTGCAGTGTATGGGTTATCGGCTCTTCTGTAAGCAACAGAGTCATAATGATTTGGTTTGGGTGCAGGCAGGAGGGGAGCACATGTATGGTGCCCTCAGAGGACGTCTTCCCACTAGACTCAGAGCGCTGTTCAGGATCTGGGACTACAGGCACCAGGATAGGGTCTACAGACTCGTAATGGTAAAAATGACAAGTGTGGTTAATTCCGGGTGGCCATCTGATGCCCATGGTCTCATCACAGTAGAGGAGAAGACAGAGGCACAACAGTTTCCAATAGTTGATATTGGGACCATTGTGGGCCAGGCGCACCTGGTACCAGCTGGTGACAGGTGACAGCTGGTGAGTAGTAGAATTGATTTGAGGACGGTCAATGACATCCATTGAGATCGCATCCGAGGGAACAAATAGAGGCCCTGTGGTGTATCTTGCGTCGCAAGGTAGGATATACTATAGGGCTAGCAGGGAGCATCAGAATCCCTGCCATTGCATAGTAACTTAAACTGTTGGTAGAAATAATTGCTTAATAGTGGAGTAAAAATTAATGATATAGGATTCAAGTTGAACAAGATTGTGTTCAAAACCAGAGAATGTGTACTAGTAAACCAAGAACAGGGTGTGATAATATGTGATGTGGGCCTTGGTGGAGCTCGCATCAGCTTGAAGACAGGAGAAGATGTGGACATCACGATGGGAGCTCGGGTGTCAAAACTTTCATTTTAGTATCAAAAAGGTGACGCCATAGACTCAGATGTGCTGACCAGACGTAAACATGGAGGAAACGAGAACCAAGAGGTGGCCTTCAGAGATGAGGAATGCTGGGCCCAAGAATCAAATTGGTAGTTAAAACATTGCGGTAACGGCAACTGGAAACTAGCAATCAGGAAAGAAGCGAGAACAGAGCATCAGAATGTGGAGAAAGGTTGATCTCGCAGTTGACCTCAGGTCGCGTCGTCAGGACAATGACAAGATTGGATCAGAAACAGGAGGCAGTCCGGACATATAGGTGTATGGTGCCTGCTTGGAGATGGAGGGAATGGACAGAGTAAAAAGGGGGATGCAGATGATGCAGGGGGGCATTGCGCTGGAGTAGTGGACCCATAGGACGCAGGGGACACAGGGGACGCAGGAGACGAGCGCACTGTGTCGGGATGTAAGATGCGCAGATCTGACGTAGAATCAATTTTTGCTGATGTGATATGTATACCGGAGAATTCTACTAGAGTGTGCTGACACCTTAGGCACTTTGGGGACACGGTAATAGTGCCGGGTAACCTTTACAGAGAAGGGCATACTCATATTGGTCAGGATAACTTGATAGGGACGTTTTTAGTATAAGTCTGACTACTTAAAGATTATACGAGAACTCTCCTATCCCGACACAATCAACATCCTCTTGAGAGACCTTAATTGAGATAAGTTAGAGCTTAACAATATTAAGTTTTACCATTTACTTTTATTCTTTACACTTTGCAAGAGCTGTGTTTAACAGATTCGTAGTTTGGTGCCGTCACATCCTTAGAAACCATCTACCTAAGGATACTCCTGTTATAGTATATTATTAAGTGAGCTTCTTAATTAACTCTCCTCCTAATTTTATTTGATAGAACTGACGTTAATTCATCATGGCTGCTTTAGTAGTGACAATTGAAGAGGAAGCATCGAGTTCAGACAGCAGCTTTGGCCTTGATCACAACCCTTTAGAGGCCACCCTGTTCAGGGCCTGAGTAATAGCTTACACCTGAGGCATTGGTAGAGGAAGCGCAAAAATGCTACTTGATGCAGTGCCATTCAAAATCTCTTCAGATTGTGGGAACTTGGTCTCTGTGGACCCAAGCCTGGCAGCGCTATCCTTCATGAATGATATCGCTTTTGCTCAAAGCATTTCAGATATCCTAGATTCCTCACTGGCAGAAGATGAGGAAATTCCTGATGAACCCAAGAAAGCCCCTACCATTTCGGTCATGGTTTTTGCCCACAATTATGTGGAACCATACATTCTACATGAGGTGATTCCCCAAGTCACCAATGCAAAAAAGGAGCGGTGACATGGGAACAACAAGACCAAGAAACAACTTAGGAAACAAATTGTTAAAAGTTAGGTGTGTTGGATGAAAAGGCAGCAGGAGGCCTTCGTGGCACTATTGAAAAATCAATATGCTATGAAGATTTAGATAGATGTATTGGAAAAGGCTTGAAAGGAGGGATACCAGATTGATAAAGACAATAATGTCCCGATGATAGAGGTGGCTTCTGCACTACCCCTGGTGACAGACAAGCCTGATAATTTTTCTCAGCAACTGATACTATATGCTAAAGATGAGAGCTAGCAATCAGAACAAAGTCCATTGGATCTACGGATCTTGAAAAGTCTGAAGACAATAGAAGGCTGTGACATACCATCATCATTTGTACTAGCCACCTTACGATTGCTTTCTACCTTGGTAGCATGAAGCAACTCAGCAAGTCCAATTATTGGAACACGACGAAGAGCATCCCTGCGGGTACCTCGCCATACTGTCAATAGACCGATACAGTCTCCTTCTTCTTATATTACAGTAACGCCAGTGGCTCTGCTGTTATCAAAGCCAAATGTCCCCTCTTTTTATGCTACTTCCTTCGGCTCTGCCCTGACTCGAATACCAGTGGCAACTCTAGTCCCCACTACGTGGCCAGCAATAAACCCCGGTTCACAGCTTGTGGAAAGGATTGAAGACACGTTGGAAGGATTTCAACTAATACGAGCCTCTGCTCATCCTCCCACAGCCTCACAAGGTACACCTATCCCAATTGTGGCTACACCCTGTCACACCAGCTGGCCACTGATTCAAGTGCAGTCTGTACCAGTTAAACCTTTGGGTACTGCTGAATTTTCTAGTTTCAGGCCACTGCTAAATCCTATTGGGCAAGGACAATGGTGTCTTCCTGCATGCCCAGGTAGTGGGGGAAGACATGATAGTTTTTGTCTTCCTCCTTACCCCAAGGCACCGAAGGATAAGGGAAAGGAAATAGAAGGACCAGCATGTGAGTATTGTAGAAACAGAGGCCACAAGGAACCTCCAATACACCCAGAGACCTGCCCAGCTATTAAGAATTCTACTGGGCACTGAGATGCGATAGGTAACGATTCTTAATTCATAGCAAGGTAATAGTTCTTTGGCCGATAGATACGTGATACTGATAGTCAAGTCCTTTTGACTTCTATCTTATCACGCCTATCCCTCTAATCTTCTTAAGTCCTCACTTTCAGACTTATTCATTCGTCATGGGAGGAGAGACAGTTTTCTCTCTTGGGAGGAAAGATAATCTTTGGGTTTCTTAAGATAAATCTTAAAGAGCGTAAAGGTAGATTTTATTGTAGTAATAACTTAAACTTGAAGGTAGGAAATAAACAAGAAGAATGTGTGAAGAGCGAATACTAAGGGTCCTAGCGACCCTTTATGTAGTAACTCTACACCTGGCGTGGCTCATACTTTTGCATTACGCAAACCCTGTGACCCATAACTATGAGTCATGCGAAATCCATCAGCTGACTCCTATGAGTTGCTGCACAACATACCTAAAACCAATCTAAACATAATAACCAAGTCAGGTGTGCAACTCGCATCACCGGAGTGAAACCCATGACTCATAATTTGAGTCATGTGAGAAAATTATAATATCTTTTAATTCACAACTGTGAGTCACAAACAGATAAACATAATAACCTATGGCATATTAGTATGCGCCATGTGAAATTGCAACATACCTATAGCTCGGAATCCCGAGCTATGTGAAATCTGCCTTGCTTAGTTACAGTTTGTGACATTAACTCCCCTCTCCTTTAGCCCAAGTCACTTTGGGCTTCATTCATTCCTCTATCCTCCGTAATGG
The DNA here is from genome assembly GCA_900010015.1 of Tuber aestivum. Taxonomy (NCBI): domain Eukaryota; kingdom Fungi; phylum Ascomycota; class Pezizomycetes; order Pezizales; family Tuberaceae; genus Tuber; species Tuber aestivum. Next base: position 103,895 of record LN891038.1, read on the forward strand.
CTCTTCCAGCTACTCTCCCCGTGGTAGTAGCTGCAATTAATCCTGAGGACCACCTGTGTGGTCCTGTCTAAGTGTTTTCCAGCCTCTTCCGCTTCGCTCTCTAACTCCCTTTCCAACGTGCTCCTTGCTCTTCTTTCTTTCGCCAGCTCTCTCTCGAGTTGGCTTACCCTCAACTTGGTTCCTCTCTTTATTGACTCTGGCAACACTTGTATTAGCCGAAGGTCTTTTTCCAACTCCGCTATCACCCCCTGCTGATCCTCTGCCTGAGACAACCTCAGCGTAGCTTCTTCCATCTCTTCCTGCCAAGATACTTTCTTAGATTTCTTCATCTTAGGTCATTTGGATTTTTAGACCTCCCGCCTCTTCGACTCCGTTTTCAGAATCAGTTTGATGTATTGTACCAGGGCTACTGGCTCTGGGGTCGGGGATCTCGCAGGTGATCTCAAAGAAGAAGTCTTGGGTGGCCACCTGTTGGCTTCCCGAGGCCAATATCCCGCGCCTTCCTTCTCGCTTTTGTGCACTTAGCACTCACCGTTGTAGCATCCTGTCCATGACAGGGTCGCATGTTCCCTTTTGGGTGTCAGTGTTCTCAACAGGGGTAAATCTACCTGATTTCCCCAGTCTTTCTCCGTGGGTTCTTCCTTGACTCGTATTAGTGCTCGATACCTGCGCTTGTTAGCGTGATGTGTCTAAACTCATCACCTTCCGGAGTCTTTTGTAGGGCCAAGGGTATCGGCAATTGTTGGTAGTTCCAACGATAGGAGTCTGTTCTGTATAGTGTGGGCATTACATGCCCTGATTCAGATATGTCCTCGACCCTGGGTTGTTGGTTTATTTGAGTATCATTGGAGGAATTAGTAGACTGTATTTTGTGCGTGTACGAAGTTCTCGGTTAGGTACCTGGTCTTGCTGTGTTCTGGTGAATATCCTGTCCACTTCGCTCTGTATTGTAGGTGACAGTAGTATAAGCGAGAGTCGATTATTCTTTCCAGTTCATATTCTGATTCGCTGTCTATTTCAATTAGCGGTGGCACTGGTTTTTCTTGGAAAGTTAGGGGATTGTCTTGATAGGGTTCAAGGAGGCTGATGTGGAAGGTATTGTGTATCTTAATTGAGGTTGGAAGGTCGAGCTTATAAGCGCAGCTTCCTATCTTTGCCAATATCTTGAATGGTCTGATTTTCTTGTAATCCAATTTTTTCATTAGTTGCGTGCTCCTGATGTTGCGTGGTAGTAACCAAACCATATCTCCTGATTTGAGGTTTAGATCAGGTTTTCTGTGGCGATCATACTTTTCTTTTTATCGTAGTTGTGCCATGACTATTTCTGTTCATAATGTGTCATGAAGTTAGCTCATATCTTTCTTGTCCGTTATCTTTTCTTTGAGCATATGGCTAATGGTCTCGTGTTCTGGATGTAGGCTATAGTTTGCATAGAAGGGTGTCATCTTAATTGTTTTTTGTTTTCCGTTGTTGTATGCAAATTCTGCTATTGGTAGCCATTCATACCAATCGTCTTGTTGGTAATTAACGTATGCTCAAAGGTATTGTTGCAATATGCCGTTTATCCGTGCGGTCTGTCCATCCATTTGAGGGTGAAAAGCTGTACTTAGTCATCGTTCTATTCCCAATTGTTCTGCGATTTCTTTCCACACATCAGATGTAAATGTTGATCCTCTGTTGCTGATGATGTCTTTCGGTAGTCCGTGCAATTGGCAAATTTCTTTTAGAAATACCGTCACAAACTGCCGTGCCGTCATATCCCTTCTGCAGGCTATGAAGTGACTCATTTTAGTTAGACAATCCACTACTACACTGGCAAGTATAGCGTTTTGATCATTTGTCCTTGGTAAGTCTGTAATAAAGTCCAATGAGATTGATTTCCAGGGTTTTTTTGGTGCCTCGTTGGCTTTGAGTAATCCATAAGGTGCGTGTCGGACTACTTTGGCCCATTGGCACATGTCGCAATTTCTGACATCTTGTTTGATGTGTTCCCTTATCTTTGGCCAGTAATATCATCGACTAATGAACTCGATAGTTTTCACTGTTCCTCCGTGGCCCGTGTATGGGGGGTCGTGATGGTGTCGTATGATTTCAATATGTAATTCTTCTTTATTCGGTATCCAGAGTTTTCTGTCATACCATAAGTAATCATCTTTCCATTGGCACTATCCTAAGGCTACGCCTTTGGTTTCCTTCATTTCTTGTGCCAGTTTTTCTCTTATCTCCTTGATATCCTGATGTCACAGCCACCCAGCTATGGAGACGGAATATGCATGGGGTTTTGGTTGCATATATTCGTTGTAGTTTTCTTGGTTACCTAGCTGGATTTCTTTTGTATAAGTAATTGGGACATGTTACCATGCAACAGAATATGGCAGAACCAAAGGGAAGGATCGCGGCTGCGCATGATGCCAAGAACTTTCTTTTGTATTAGTAATTATAGAGGATTTCCTTAATATATACAGGGGTGTGCCCCTGTATAATTCACTTTCTTTAGGCAATCTGGTAATCTCCTTTGGACACCTGTACCTAGAAATTACACTCTCTTCTACTTCATATCCTCCATAACCTCTGAACCCTGACCCTGAACCCCTGACCCCGAAACCTCGTACAACTCGCTTCGGTTGTACCCCCGTCCTTAGATCTCGCCTCCGAGCTCTTGCCTGTCCCTGTCGTGGTGTGCCTTGGGCTACCCGATCCTCTGACCCTGCCCATTATACCTTATCCTGTGAACTTCCTTTCCTGATATCTTCTTCCAATGTGATTTAGGTGTTTATCTTTTTTAGTGATTCGTATCCGCTGTCTTCTTCCTCTGGTTGGAAGTATTTTTCTTTCTGTAGTAGTATTTGTTGTATTTGTTTGATTCTTTCCTCTTCAGGGTCTTTTGGTCGGTCCGTTAATAGTCTGGTTAGGGCATCAGGTTTTCCCCCTTCTTTTCCTAGTCGGTCCGTTAATCGTCTCGTTAGGGCATCAGGTTTTCCCTCTTCTTTTCCTAGTCGGTATTCCATTTTGAAGCTGTAAGTACTGAGCTTTTCCATCTATCATATTTGTCGTTTGTTAAGTTCTTTCGTAGTCATAAAGGGTACTAGGTTTTTGTGGTCCGTGAGTATTTTGATGGGAGCTTGGTTGTTTTGGACCTCTCTTCTCCATTCATTCAGGGCTTGAATTATTGCTAATCCTTCTTTATTATGGATGTCATAGTTGCATTTCGCGGGAGTCATTGTTTTGGATCTGAAGGCTACTGGTCGCCACTTTCCATCTTCGCATTTCTGTGACAGGATGCCCAAGCATACATATTTCAACGAATCCATTTCAATCATCATTTCCTTCTTTGAATCAAAATGTACCAGTATTGGTCCTTGGGTGGTCTTGGTTCTAAGTTTGTCAAAAGCTTCTTTTTCCTTGGCTCTCCAATCCCATTTGACATTCTTTTTTGTCAGGTTATATAGGGGTTTGGCTGTTCGACTAAAGCCCTCTATAAACCTTCTATAGAAATTGCAGAACCCCATAAAACATTGAATGTCAGTTTTGTTTTTTGGGTATTCCCATTCCCATATTGCCTTGGTTTTGACCGGATTCAGTCGGACTCCTTCTCCATTGATAATGAATCTTAGGTATTCAGTTTCTTCCTTATCGAATTTGCATTTGCTGGGTTTGCCTCGCATTCCTGATTCCTTGATGTCAGCCATTATGTTGCTGACATCCTTCTGGTGTTGTCTCCTATCTTTGGAATATATGAGTACATCGTCGAGATAGACGATGTAGCATATATCTAGGTACTTGTGGAGTACTCTATTGATCCATCTTTGGAAGAAGGCTGGTGTGTTGGTTAGCCCGAAAGACATAACCAGGTATTGGTATGTTCCATATTTTGTGATAAATGTGGTTTTCCATTTGTCCTCTTTTTTGATTCTGACGTTGTGGTAGGTATCCTGAATGCCTAGTTTAGTCAGGGCTTTGGCTGACTCTAGTCGATCTAATGCTTTTCCTATTAGAGGTAGGGGATACTGATCCTTTTTGGTTATTTCGTTGAGGGCTCGATAATCAATGCATAGTCTTAACTTCCCATCCTTCTTCTTGATGAATTAAATAGGTGACCCTCCGTTGGCGTAGGATCATTGGATCCATCTCCTTTCCAGATTTTGTTGAATATATTTCCTTAGTTCTTCAAGCTCGGTTTCTCCCAAAGGGTATATTATTTTTTGTGGTAACCCTTTGCTACATTCTTCGAAGTTAATCTCCAAGTCGACCCCCAGTCAGTGAGGGGGTAGCTTGGTGGATTCATTTTCTTGGAATAAGTCCAGATGGTGGTAGTATTCTTGTGGTACCAGCTTATCCAACTGTTCGTCTTTTGCTTGTGGTTGACTTCTTATTGCGAGCTCTTTGCTAATGTTAATCTTGGCTAGGCTGGTTCCTGTATCTTAGTAATTCTATTTACGGATCCCTGCTGTTTCTCCTTTGCGGTAGAACTTTCCAAAAGGTTGTACCGATATTCAGTTGATCTCAATCTTTTTTGGTTGTGCTTCCTTGATCATACTTTCTTGGTCCATACTGCTGAACCCTTTGGCCCCCCTCTTCGTTTTGGCTAGGCTTTCCACTTCTTGGAGTTCTTGTTCGTTGATCTTTTCAATTATCAGTTGTGCGACTGTCTCGCCTTTTTCTATCTTATAGTCTTTGTCGCTTTGGTTGACCATGACAACCTTCAATTCACCTGTATAGTCAGCGTCTATTACTGCAGCATTGGTAGTGAGTTGTAATGGGGGCTCCCTCAGGTAGATGGCTCCCAAGGATGTGACCGTACTAAACTTCAAATCTCTCAAACACAGCTCTTCCAAAAGTGTAAAGAATAAAAGTAAAATGGTAAAACTTAATATCGTTAAGCTCAGGCTTATCTCAATTAAAGTCTCTGGAGAGGATGTTGATTCTGTCGGGGTAGGAGAGTTCTCGTATAATCTTTAAGTAGTCAGACTTATACCAAAAACTCCCCCATCAGGTTACCCCGACCAACGTGAGTATGCCCTTCTCCGTAAGGGTTGCCCCGGCACCATTACCGTGTCCCTGAAGGGCTAAGGTGTCAGCGCACTCTAGCAGAAATCTCCCATATGCACAGCAGTTCCTGCAAGGTGTGTACCAATGCACCTGCTGGAGTGAAAACCTCTGCGCATCGGTGTCTCGCCAGTGGCTAACTGTCGAGACCCTTAGGAAAGCTAACTAAATGACTCTCTTCCCATATGCTATGACCTATGCAAGCACTCGTAGACATCAGCTGTCTTCCGGCTAAGCTCTATCTGTCCTGATTGCGAACTTAGAGAGTCTACGACGCTTCCCCGAAGAGCTGTGTCGACGGCGGGACCCATAGGCGCTACCCATGGTCCCTTACCCCCGGCACACCACTCACCGTGATAAGTGTCATGCTATTAGAGTCTTCAAACAACCCATAAAGAGTCTATGGCAAAGGGGCACCTGTAGGCATGATTGGCGTAAAACCTTCCCAGATGTCTCCGGCACTACCCGGGACTACTCTGAGGACCCTTCCGGATAGCTCACGCTAACTCCGTCAGTTTTGGTCCATTTTACTCCGTTCCTTTTGGAGAAGGTACCTGACCTTCTCACCTTGGCCCCCTTGTATATCCTGCGAACAGCTTCCGGTCGGACGGACGGCGACGACGCATACAGTGTTATGGACATGTCTTTATAGATATCATTTAACTAGCATAACGGCAACTCCACCCATTTTGGCCCATGACGCCCGGGGCGAACCCTGGGGCCGCAGGTACCTGTTAGGAATAATTCTACCAAGTTACAGCTTGTTCGGAGCACTATAGCTTCTTCCATAGTCATCCGATCAAAGTGCAATCAAGTGCCTGTTGATCGTTATTGCGTAACAAACAATCCTAACTTTTCCTGGAATTCCTCCGAGAACATTTCCGACGGAAGGTAGGGTAATAGTGTCCCAAAGGTAGGGTAAGTATGTCCATGGTGACACGAAACCAGTCTCCATGGTATGGTAACGTGACTTCCTTTGGTAGCGTAAACTTACCCGGCCTTCTGACCTATCCATAGGCCAGAGCGGACATTGTCACGTTATTACCAATACTTAGGTACACCTATTCCTTAAGTACCTTCTGTTCTTAGAGATCTCCGGACCATCAGACATCTCTCAGACATGCGCTTGCATACCCGCCTCGTCTACCATCTGACCTCTTGGTCTTATGTATGGGTGTAGACGTAGGTTACCATAGCTCTATATCGTAGGGTCGTTACATGAGTCTATACTTGACTGCGAGACCACTGCGTGGTGCTATACACTCATAGGTGCCTTGAGGTAATTGTATGCATCCTCCGTCTCCACTACACCTCCAGTCATTGAAAAATATTTCCTAATCAGGAACAACTCAACACCAAGGAATCATTACCACTTTTCTATAAGCCATGCACCCCCCTAACAGGGGGTACAGGCTCTTTCTTTCCATCCCTTTACCCATCGGTGCCTCTCTTCTGCTCCTTCCCTCGTCTGGCATCTCGCCTCTGCTGGATGGGGGTCCTCTCCTCACCCTGGGGGCCTTATCGTGAGGTCTCTGTCCTCTCTACCCCGCTTTTGCTTTACCTAGCTTAGCATCAGCACGGTCAGCTTTGGCGGCTTGGTAATGGCTGGACGGTCAGTTGGGATGGTGCTCCTCTGGGCTATTGGAAGTAGCCTTGCCTACTTCTGTGACCCTAGTTGCAGCCTCCTACTGTATTGTTTGGCTGGATCTTTGCTACCTTGCCCTCGTCCTCTTCTCTCCTCTGGGATCGGCTGGCACCCTACTGCCAGGATCAGCTGGCACCCTACTGCCTTGGCCTTCAGGCCCTATCGTCACTGAGGTGGTAGTACTTCGGCCTACCCCTCCCACCTCCCCTTCACGCCAGTATCACTTGGTGCTGCTCTCACTTCTGCCATCCTCGCAGCAGCTCTACAACTCATTCTTGGCTCTGGGGTCACTACAGGCACCATCCAACCTCTTCCATAACCAGGCTCCTCACGGCTGGGGTCTACCCCCTTCCTCCTTGGCAGTATCAGCTGCCCTTCTCTATCACAGGTTGCTGGCATATCTTGTCTGTCTTCCTCCCTCCACGCTTGCGGCCCGCCCCCAGCTGAACGACCGGTTGGCCTACCTTGGTATTGTACTATCTCCTGGGTTGAGCTGGCCAGCCCCGTCATGGCATTTCGCCAGGGTCCTACTGTGGGCCCGACAGCGGACTCATTCATTTGGGGACACCTGTAGAGGCACTTGGGGGTTGCCTAATCTATTCTTTCCTTTGTCGAGATGACGCTGAAGGGTTTTCTTCCCTCTCCTGCCTTCCCTGTTCAGGACGATTGTTCCTGTGCCAGGCGGGATGTGCGGTTAGGCCCATATCAGAGGATCTTGGGGGGGTTGTTTTGATCCCTGGGGCGCGGGGGAATGCGTTTGGAATTAAGGTTTTATTTTTACCATAGCTAGCACTCCATGCAGGTTCTTGTACCTTAACAAAGAATATATGAGTTAAACAAAAAAAAGAAAAAAAAAATTGAGGTAATTGTATAGCTATTCCAGTTGGAACAATTACCTACCCCAATGGCTCGTATCTCAACTTCCTCTTTAGTATACAGATCGTACCCTGCTGCCTTCTCGGACCCTTTTGTGGGTATCTTTGCCTCATGGCTTACTCTTTGAACTTTGATCCTTTAATCCTCTCTTGGTCGTACTTGGTTGAACTTCGCCTCCAAGTTCTTTTCGATCGCTTCTTCTTCGGGAGTTACGTATACCACTAGCGAACTATTGAGACACCATGTTATATATCGCTCGCTGTCAAAGGTAACTTTTCCTTTTTCCCAATTTAGTTCGGGATTATGTTGTCTTAACCATGGCATCCCTAGGATAATTTCATGGTATTTGTCACGAACTGTGACTAAGCAAGGCAGATTTCACATAGCTCGGACTTCCGAGTTATAGGTATGTGAGATTTCACATGACGCACACTAGTGCGCCATAGGTTATTATGTTTACCTGTTCATGACTCACAGTTGTGAGTCACACGATGTTATGATTTTTGCACATGACTCATACTTATGAGTCATGGGTTTCACTCAGGTGATGCGAGTTGCGCACCTGACTTAGTTATTATGTTTTGATTGGTTTAGGTATGTTGCGCAGCGACTCATAGGAGTCGTCTGATGGATTTCATAAGGCTCATGGTTATGAGTCAAAGGGTTCACGTGACACGAGGTGTGAGTCACGCCAGGTGAAGAGCGACTATATAAAGGGTCACTAGGACTCCGAGTATGAGCTCTTCACACGTTCTTCTTGTTTATTTCCTACCTTCAAGTTATTATCAATAAAACCTACCTTTACGCTCTTTAAGATTTATCTTAAGAAACCTGAGAATTGTCTTCCCTCTCTAGCGAGAAAACTATTTCTCCTCCCACGTCGAACGACCAAGTCCTAATCAAGGACTAAGTAGAATAAGAAGATAGGCGTGGATATGATAGTAGTCACAGGAACTGAACTATCAGGATCGCGTAGGCGCAGGCCTGAGAGCTATCACCTTATAGAGAAGTATCGTTACCTGTTGCTAGGTCCTACTCGGTAGGATTCTGAACATTAGAACGTGTCTACAACGTGACACTTAACGATTACACCACGGATCCTTTCAACAGAGATCACGAGGGAGACATAGACATCCAAGACGACAGTCTAGGACTAGGAGGGTTGGAAGAAGCACTTAGCGAAGCAAGCCGACACTCAGCAAGATCAACAAGTCCTGTCGTCCCAGAACCAATCACTCCACCCATACCAGAAGAAACTCCAGACATACCAAGACCAGAAAGAATGTCAGGACCAGCACCGCCATCAGGACCGCCACCAGCGGGATCAGCCCTGTTCACTCGTGAAGAAGTGCAACAGATGATACGAGAAGAATTCCGAAATAAGGATCAAAAACCGAAAGTCAAAACTCCACCAAGATACGATAGAGAAAGAAGGAAATTACGAGGATTTATGGTCCAACTCCTCACATACTTCAATGCAGTAGGATGGAACCAAGAGTACGATGACGACAAGATACGTTACACCTTGACACTACTCGAAGGAGCAGCCCTACAGTGGGTTACTCCTATAGTGCTCAGTCAGACACCAGTACCATGGACCACGTGGGATAGTTTCAAGACTATATTTGAAGTCCAGTTTATGAATATAGAACTGAGCCAATCAGCACGGAACAAATTGGAAGATATCAGACAAGGGACAAAGAATGTTACCGATTACTGGTACGAGTTCAGACTTCTCCAGTATGATGCCGAATGCGACGAAGCAACAGCAATGAGGTGGTTCATGAAAGGTCTGAAGAGGACCTATCAAGAAGCATGGAGATATAGCGAGAAAAAATTCACAACTACGGAAGCCATGGCCAACTGGGCCATTCGAAAGGAAATTCAATTTGGGCAACTAGACTGGATACAAAAGACTCAACCAGCCTCAACCCAGTCTAACCAAACATATACCAGAAACCAAAACACCGCTAGGAACCAGAATGGGACCTATAGGACCACCACGCAGGGAGGTGGTGCAATGGACCTGGACGCAACGAGGAAAAGACCGTCGCTTAACCTCGGAAGAGAGGAATACCTTAGAAGATGAAATAACAACCTGTGCCTAAGATGCGGAATAGGAGGGCACATGATAAAGGATTGCAGACGACCGGCCAACCCAAATCAAGGGAGAGGTCAACAAAACACCAGGGCAAACACTAGATTCCAACCCCGGAGCAACATAAGGCAAATCGATATCGAAGATGAATACGAAACGGTAGCAAAAGACGAAGGTCCCCACCAATAGATGGTCTGCGGGACCCTCGGAAAGACAAACCCATCTCAAAGGCCAACTACTATACTCTTTTAAGTGAGAAGAATAATAACGACAATGATCATATCATGATCGAAACCACGATATACGACGACAAAAAACAAGCAATCAGGATACATGCGATGCTCGACTCAGGAGCAACGGAAGACTTCATAGACGAAGAAGTCTGCAAGAAATACCAGTTAAAAACCAAGAAAACAAAGAAAGAAAGGCAGATTTACCTCGCAGACGGAAAACCCAGCGATATGGGGCCAATTACCCATAAAGCGCAAGTACCTATGAATATTGGGAATCATAGGGAAGTGGCGACCTTCCAAGTGGCAAACCTGCAACACCATGACCTAATCCTAGGAATGCCATGGTTACGACAACACAACCCTACTAGCAGTTGGGAAGAAGGAAAGGTTGCGTTTACCAGCGAACGATGTACGACATGGTGGCTCAACAGCTCACCGGTAATATACGCAACACCAGAAGAAGAAGCAATCCAAGAGAACCTAGACGCGAGGTTCAATCAAGTTCAACCAAGAAAGAATCCAAGAATCAAAGTCAAGAAACTAAGGCAAGAAGCAAAAATACCTACAAGAGGATCCGAGAGGCCAGCAGGACACGACCTGTATGCCAGCGAAGAAGTCAAGATACCGGCCAACGGGCAGGTAATTATTCCAACGGGCATAACTATTGAGTTACCTCAAGGAACCTATGGGCGTATAGTACCACGCAGCGGTCTCGCAGTCAAACACAGACTCACCCACCAATGCTGGAGTAATAGACGCCGATTATACAGGTGAATTGAAGGTGGTCATGGTCAACCAGGACAACAAAGACTATATGGTGAAAAGAGGCGATAAGATCGCGCAATTGATTATCGAAAAAATCAATGAAGAAGAACTCCAAGAAGTGGAGAACCTGACCAAAACCGCCAGGGGAACCAAAGGGTTCGGCAGCACAGACCAGAAGAGGCCGCCACCAGAGAAAGTACCAAGGATTGAAATCAACAGGATATCGGCGCAAGCCTTTGGGAAATTGTATCGCAAGGGAGAAATGGCAGGAATTCTCAAATAGGATTATCAAAACCAAGGAACAAGTCTAGCAAAAATCAATATCAGCACAGAGCTAGCCATAAGAAGTCGACTACAGACAAAAGACGAAAAACTAGACCAATTGGTACCCAAGGAATACCATCAACATCTAGACTTGTTCCAAGAAAAAGAATCAACCACGTTACCTCCCCACAGGCCAGATGTCGATTTGGAAATCAATTTTGAGGAAGCTAGCAAAGGACTGCCTCAGAAGAGAATATACCCGCTAGGAGAAACAGAACTCGAAGAACTAAGGAAATACATTCAACAGAACTTGGAAAGAGGATGGATTCAGCCATCCTACGCCAACGGAGGATCACCCATCCTGTTCATCAAAAAGAAAGATGGAAAACTAAGGTTATGCATTGATTACCGAGCACTCAATTACATAACAAAAAAGGACAGATATCCCCTACCTTTAATAGGAGAAGTATTGGATCGACTGGCGTCAGCCAAATACTTCACCAAACTGGACATTCGGGATGCCTATCACAACGTCAGAATCAAGAAAGGAGATGAATGGAAAACAACATTCGCAACGAAATATAGGACCTACCAATACTTGGTTATGCCCTTCGGACTAATCAATGCACCCGCCTTGTTCCAACGATGGATCAACAAAGTACTTCACAAATACTTGGATATATATTGCATCGTCTATCTAGACCATGTACTAATATACTCTAAGAATATGAAACAGCACCAAAAGGATGTCAGCAACATAATGGCCGACATCAAAGAATCAGGAATGAGGTGCAAACTCAGCAAATGCAAATTCCACAAAAAAGAAACTGAATACCTAGGATTCATCATCAATGGCGAAGGGGTCCAGATGGACCCAGTTAAAACCAAAGCCATATGGGAATAGAAATACCCAAAGAACAAAACAGATATCCAATGCTTTATGGGATTCTGCAACTTCTATCGGAGGTTTATAGAGGGTTTCAGCCGAACAGCCAAACCGTTATATAACCTAACAAAAAAGGATGTCAAATGGGAGTGGGGCATCAAAGAAAGAGAAGCGTTTGACGAACTCAGGACCAAGATCACTAAAGGACCAATACTGGTACATTTCGACCCAACGAAGGAAACAATGATCGAGACAGACGCTTCGAAATACGTATGCTCAGGCATACTTTCTCAAAAATGCAAGGATGGCAAATGGAGACCAGTAGCTTTCCGATCCAAAACAATGACCCCAGCGGAATGCAACTACGACGTCCACGACAAAGAACTATTAGCAATAGTTCAAGCACTGAAGGAATGGAGAAGATACACACAGAACAATCAAGCACTGGTGAAAATACTCAAGGACCACAAGAACTTGGTACCATTTATGACAAGGAAGGAGTTAAATAGACGACAGATAAGGTGGATGGAGAAGCTCAGCACCTACAACTTCAAGATCGAATACCGCCCCGGAAAAGAAGGAGGAAAACCAGATGCCTTGACGAGATGATCAGCGGACAGACCAAAAGATCCAGAAGATGAAAGAATCAAACAGAAACAACAAATACTGCTACCAAAAGAAAAATATTTTCAATAAGAGGACGAAGACAGTGGATATGAGTCCCTGAACGAAATCAACACACGAACAACATTGAAAGAAGATATCAAGAAAGAAAGTTCGCAAGACGAGGAAATCCAAGCCATCAGGGCAAAACTGGCACAAGGAATCAAGGAAGCAAAGGGGGTAGCCTTAGGGTTGTGCCAATGGAAAGACGACTACCTGTGGTACGACGGGAAAATCTGGATACCAAACAAAGAAGAACTACGCACGGAAATCATACGACACCATCATGACCCTCCATATGCCGGACATCAGCAAAAATTTCACTTTGCGTCCCGTGCGTCCCGTGCATCTGACGCATGGGACGCCCAAACGCAAACCGTTAATCTGGACGCGACGTCCGTGGGACGTCGCGTCCAGATTTGCCTTCCTCTTGCGCAACCCGTCCTGACCCCACCGGACGTGGATGCCGACGTCCCCTGCGTCCGGAGATTCCACGCTCTCTTCTCCTCCCGTCCGGAGATTCCACCCTT
>LN891038.1:129501-162835 GCA_900010015.1 Tuber aestivum
CTATTGAGATCGCAGTCCGAGGGAACGAATGGAGGCCCTGTGGTGTATCCTGCGTCGCAAGGCAGGATACACCACAGGGCCAGCAGGGAGCGTCGAAATCCCTACCATTGCGTAGTAACTCAAACTGTTGGTAGAAATAATTGCGTAATAGTAGAGTAAAAATTAATGATACAAGATTCAAGTTGAATGAGATTGTGTTCAGAACCAGAGAACGTGTACTAGTAAACCAAGAACAGGGTGTGATGATGTGCGACGTGGGCCTTGGTCGGAGCTGGCATCAGCTTGGAGACAGGAGAAGATGTGGACATCGCGATGGGAGCTCGGGCGTCAAAACTTTCATTTCGGCATCAGGAAGGTGACGCCGTAGACTCGGACGTGCTGACCGGGGGTAAACATGCAGGAAACGAGAACCGAGAGATGGCCGTCAGAGATGAAGAATGCCGGGCCCGGGAATCAAATTGGTAGTTAACGGATTGCAGTAACGGCGGCTGGAAACTAGCAATCAGGAAAGGAGCGAGAACAGAGCATCAGGATGCGGAGAAAGCTTGATCTCGCAGTTGACCTCGGGTCGCGGCGTCAGGACGACGACAAGATTGGATCAGAAACAGGACGCGGTCCGGACGTATGGGCGGACGGCGCCTGCTTGGAGACGGAGGGAATCAACAGGGTAAAAGGGGGACGCAGATGACGCAGGGGGGCGTTGCGCCGGAGTAGTGGACCCACGGGACGCAGGGGACGCAGGGGACGCAGGGGACGAGCGCGCTGCGTCGGGATGTGAGACGCGCGGATCTGACGGAGAATGAATTTTTGCTGATGTGTCCTGATCATGGTGTGCCTTGAGCTACCCAACCCTCAGACCCTGCCTGTTACACAGAGCTAGTGGCTCTAGTACAGTACATGCTACTGACCCCGAGGACAGAGTCAAGAAGGAGGGGGACAAAAAAACAGAAATGGGCAAAACTCAGGAGAATGAGGCACATCTCCGGGGAAGAAGAGATAGAGAATTAGAAACCAGAGATCATAATAATGAAGTTGTTGGCCGAGCTGGCAGAAACCAAAAAAGTGATCGAGTAGCAAGTAGAAAAAATATGATAGCTCCAGAGCGAGCTGAGAGAGGAGAACAGGATCAGGAAGGCTCTTCAGAACAACTGGAGAAGAGAAGAGAAGCAGGCAGAAAGGGCCCTGACAAGAGTAAGGAAAGTCAGCGCTTGGTTGAACAAGGAAGTCAAGTGGGAACTAACAATGGAAAGAGCATGGGAATTGGAGGAAAGACTGATGTAAGCCCGATGGGACTCAGGCTGAGGGAGAGGGGAGCTAATGTCACAAACTGTGACTAAGCAAGGCAGATTTCACATAGTTCAAAATTACGAACTATAGGTATGTTAGGAATTCACATGACGCACACTAGTGCACAATAGGTTATTATGTTTACTTGTTCGTTACTCACAATTGTGAGTCATACAATGTTATAATTTTCACACATGACTCAAGTTATGAGTCATAGGTTTTACTCAGGTGATGCAAGTTGTGCACTTGACTTAGTTATTGTATTTTGATTGGTTTTAAGTATGTTGCATAGCGACTTATAGGAGTCAGCTCATGGATTTTACATAACTCATAGTTATGAGTCACAGGGTTCATATGATGCAAAGGTATGAGTTACACCAGGTGAAGAGCGACTATATAAAGGGTCGCTAGAACTCCAAGTATAAGCTCTTTACATGTTCTTCTTGTTTATTTTCTACCTTTATATTTTATCAATAAAACCTACCTTTATACTCTTTAAGATTTATTTTAAGAAACCCAAGAATTTTCTTTCCTCCTATGAAGATGAAGAGTAAGTCCTAAGCAAGGACTGAAGAAGACTAAGGAAATAGGCGCAACAAGATAGAAGTCAAAGGACTTGACTATCTACGTTGCGTTGACAACAGCCTAAGAACTATTACCTTACCTAAGTAAGAATCGTTACCTGTCAGATCCCCACCACCAGTAGGATTCTTAACACATACTTTCTTCTAAGTTAGAATTTCTTAGTTTATCTTCTAGCTGTACTTGGGTTTCTTTTCTTTAAGGTGAGATGTGCAGTTGACTCCATACAAGAGGAGCTTGAGAGGTTGACTTTTTCCAGTGGCAAGAGGAGAGATATGGGTTTTTTGTCATCATAGCTAGTACTCCATACATTTTTTATACCCCAAACAAATAATCAATGAGATAAACAAAACACAAATTTCTCCAGCTTTAAGATATTATTAGCAACCAGAGAAGAGATCTTATCAATATATTCATTCTACTTTACTTCTATCTTTGCAGGCTTTCTTTATTATTTCAGAAATAAAGAATTACTGGGCCTAGTATATACTCACTTGTCTTTAGAGTTCCCTGTCCCCTAACAGATTCTGGCATGTCTGGATCCTAATCCCTAGATTCCTGATATCTGGATTAGGTCCAGCTTACAGTCTTTGAGTTCTGTCCCTCATTGAAACCGGAACTGGAGTCTGGTTTAGAGATTTGTTTTATGTGTTGTTTTACTTATGGTTTCAAGTATCTATTGAATGTAAGAAATAAACCTGAACACCAGATAAGAAAACACATGCTAATTTCCTAATCGTATCATGAAATATTAATGAAATATACGTAATACATACTCTAGCTGTAGTAATGTTTGTAGTTTAGAAATAATACTAAGTAGATGAATATACGATATTATCAAGAAGAATATATATATAAAACAAATTGAAAAATTCAACATATTTTACTTATGGTTTCACATATCCTTTGATACTTAGTTTGTCTTACTTGTAGTTTCAAGTATTCTTTGATACTCTAGTGATTTAAAATATTTTCTTGATTGAGGAACACAAGGGAAATTGTCCAGGCAGGATATGGACAGAAATATGTATTTAAAAACTACTAATTCCCCCAATAGAATAGCAGACTTCGACAGATAGTATTCTAATATACTTGGTTGAATGGTTACCTCTTCAAGTCCCTATTCTACATATTTCACTTGGAGTCTCTTTTAGTATAGTATGCCTACAAGTTGTAGATCCACTTGTGCACTACTTCTATTATACCCAGAAGTGTAACTAGTACCCCAGTGCAAACATGTTATACTTTTCCTCAATTCAGGTAAATTTTACTATTCTATTTCTTAAATATTGTACCAATTTGGACTAACTAGTAAATAAATAATAGTCATATTCTACCTACTATCAATAGTACTATGGTTATAAATAAGATACTTGAGAACAATAAGCCTATTTCATTATTGTCTAAAAGGCAGTTAAAACTACAGAAACTATATATACATTTTACTATAAAGTCTTCAGAGATAACTACAACTCTGCTTTTAGAACTCACACAAGCCTAAGCTATGCACTCTAGTAAAAGGTCTGATAATAGTTTTAAGGAAGATATCTACAGTAAGGTTCCAGAGAGAGTTTAAAAGGTTAAAAGCATTTATATTTCAATCACAGAAGAAAAATGTTAAGAGAAGTTGGAGATACTAAAAAGGAAGTAGGAAATTTAAACACACTTGAAAGGGACAAGTGGGTTTGGGTTTGATTCAAATATGGTGCTATTACAGCACCTGATAAGATATGGAAAATAGAAATCTGAAAGCTTCTAGCAGCTTAGGAATTTTATAACAAGCCAATAGCCAACACTTCTGAATTGGTAGAAACTCTTGCAGGCACTCAAGCTACTACTAGAGGCCATGTAATATACTCTAGTATCATATGAGGTACTGTTTCATGTTTATGTATAGGCAAATTAGATAGTCTGTTAATAGAGAAAATACTACTAGTAGTAAGGTAATTGTATAAGCTGGAAACTACTGTTAAGTAAAATTAAAGATTATTATATATACTTCATTCAAACTTATTATACTATACATAATCACATCCAAGTCCCTTCCTTGGCACCTCTAATATGTATATATATTGGTCCAGCAACTACTACTCAATTGAGGGTATTCAACTTCAACACGGCTGCTGGAGTATTTAAACACTCTTAATCCTGATTCCTGATATCTCCTAACAATAACACTATTGATGCTTCGCTTCGAACTACCTGCCTCATCGTATCAATTACTTGTTCCACCATCTTTAACCATATGTAAGTAGCTAGTCTAGGTAGAACTTGAAAGTAGTATCTATTATTCTGGTGCTAGTGGTTAGTGGTTGTTGCTTTCGTCTAAGAGGAGAAGGAACCACACTATAAACGGAGGATATATTGTGCCAAGACATCACCAAATAGGAAATTCCAGAGTCAAAAAGGCGAACCGAACATGCAATCATAAAAACTACAAGTAATTGAACTTATAACTCCTCAAACACCAATATTGTGCCGGCACCCTCCAGGCCAGCTAGATCAGATCAGGATGCTAGCCCTAATATGGTGATGGGCTTTACCAAATCAGTAAGCCTTCTAGCTGATTATTCAGCAATACCCTTTTTTCCCATTAGTCCCACACTTCACCTTCCCATACGAACACGGAAGACCTCTGGAGCCCAACTAGAAGATTGAGGAGGATTGAGGAGGAAATCGCTCCGAAAAAAATTTCCAGTAACCAATAGGAAATATTTACCCAAGGGATTTTAAGAATTCTATCGGCATTCGCAGATGTTGAAATACTCCTTGATGTTGAGTGTCATAAGGGAAAGTTCTAACGAACCGACACCCTACCGTACTCTCTCTCCCTTCCACTTCCAGTAGACCAGCCCATCCCAACCTCTTCCGCACCCAACACCCAACAAGTGTTGGAATAGTTAAGTAAATAAATAAACTACATATAAATTATTGTATAAGTAATCATCGGTTAGAACGAATCTCTCTTTTGCACCTCAGCGGGTGAAGCGTATCCCGGTGGCGGTGGTGATGGTCGTAGCGGTAGTGCTGGGAGTGGCGCACGAGTGCTTCCCAAGTAGGGTACGCTGGAATAGATATGGCAGGTGAATGGTCTGGCCCACCCCAGCACAGTCTGCATCGTTCTAGATGGTAGATCTCGCAAACCTTAGTCTTCCCCACGCTTTCTAATCGCTATCTTTTTTTCTTGCGGCGCGTGTATGGTTGTGTGTAAGAGTGCTGTGGGTGTGCGGGTGTGAGGGAGCGCAGATACAGTAGAAGAACCCCAGACCAAGGAGGAAGCAAGGTTAAACGGATATCCTGCTTATACCACACCCATACCTCCACCTTTTCCAACTCCCTTACCCCTTCCTACACCCTCCATGTGAGACTTACTTCTCTCACACTCTCTCACTCATTTGTCCATTCACCTACCCACCCACCCCCTCCTCGTCCCCCTCGTCCTCCTCTTTCTCTATTCTCCTAACTTGTACAGGCGAACCAACAAAGCTTGGAAAAGAAGGAAAATAAATAAACACCAAGAACCGCAGAAATGTTCACCCAGTTTCGACTTCCGCCAGCCGAAGATTATCGCGCCGAGGATGGCGGGAACGCGAGTTCCCGCACAACCCACCATTCCACTACAACAATCACGACCCGCACCGAGACTACTTCCTCTTCTCCAGCAAACCGACCTAGGGGATCCCGCGGCGTGAGGAGACCACTGAGCTGCGCTACGTGCATTAAGAAGAAGACAAAATGTGATCGAAAACTACCATGCGGAACATGCGTTAACAGGGGGGATGCGCTGCTTTGCTCCTTTGGCCCCCAGGGGACTGCTCTCCGTCAGGCTAAGGAATGTGCAGAATTACGCCAGAGATTACAGAAACTCGAAACCATGATCCAGGAAATCCTCGCTACAGAGAAGACTGTGAAGGCCGGCTCACCGCCGAACGGCGGCGGCGCTGGGAATAGCGATATCTCGTCACATATGCCCCCGCCACTGTCGCCGGCTACTAGTGCGTCGAGTACCCTGTCGCCTCCCGGGCATCATGACGAGGACGATAGGGACAGCAGGAATGGCCGCCCGAACGCCTCTCTGGAGTATGACACCAATGGGGGAGCTTCCTACGTTGACCAGTCGAGATGGGATTGCGTGTTATTAGAAATGAGCGACTTGAAGGCTTCCATACGGAATATCAGCGGAGGAGAAGTCGACGGGGAGGAAGGACCGGTGTCGAACGACGGGAATAAGCCACAGCAGCCGCAAGTAGAGAAGCAGACCCCCGCATCGTATTCCTTGTTCACAGCGCCGACAAACACGGATGCTGGCGAATTCATTCTTATGCTTCCGCCGAAGCCGCTGATTGACTATCTCGTTTCCCGCTACATCGAGGTTTTCGCGTCATTGTTTCATGTCCTCCATGAGCCGTCGTTCATGGAGGATTATCGGGTATTCTGGGAGTCGCCAAAGGATGTTTCGCTCTCATGGCTTGCACTTCTATTCGTTGTGCTCGGAGTGGGTGTCATGTCACTGGACGATAACGACGCGGTCCTCAAAGAGCATCTGCATATGTCTACAGGCAGGGGTTTGGATTTGAGTAGTTATGTCAAACGATATTGCGATCTAGCGATGAGATGCCTTGTTGCCGATCGGTTCATGGAGAGCTATCGCCTCAGCACTATCCAATGTTTGATTTTACTCATTTATTCAAAGAATCACTCTAACGATGGGGGCATGAACTGGGCATTACTGGGTGGGTTTCCATGATCCCCCATTTTTTCCATCTATTTCCCCTCTCTATTTTTGGGAGTTTCCCGCGTTCCCCCACCACAAACAACCCTAAACCTGTAACCCCGGATGCATAATTCTAAAATGTGACGCTTGTGTTGATTGGTGATCATAGGCTTGACCGCGAATATTGCCGCTGGACTTGGATGTCATAAAGACGGGGCGAATCTCGGGCTGGATCCGGTACAAACGGAGCAGAGACGACGATGCTGGGCAGCAATCCTCATGCTTGACGCCTTCCAGGCGTCTGCCTTCGGTAGACCGAGCATGATGAGGGCTACTCAATTTGAAACGCGCATGCCGTTAGATGTGAACGATGTCGACATCACCAGGACGGGGGTGCGGGAAGCTTCCTCACGCCCAACGCAGATGACTTATCTGAATCTGAAATTTCGGCTTCTGAATATCACGTCCAAGATATACGAAAAGCTGTTCGGCGCGGAAAAACCGGATTACTCGACCATCATTGAACTGGATCAGGAGATTCGCAACGAGCAGAAGATCTGGCCGGGCAGGTACTCGGTTGACGGCACGGGGCCAAACGAGCTGCAGGCCAACGATCAAGTGCATTGGTACATCCTGCACGGACATCTGCATCAGATGTTCTTGCTCCTCCATCGACCATACTTTCACAGATCGTCTGCGGAGAATCACCCTGTCGCTCCGGACTCGAGGAGGCAATGCATCGAGTCCGCGACATCGATCCTGGAAATATACAACATCTTAAATACGAAGCCGAAATATCAACCTTACAGATGGTACACCAACGGCCTTGCAACCTTCCATGCGTTCCACGCCGCGGTAGTGATATCTGTAGATCTACTATCCATGCATGACCCGAGTCAATCATCCACTTGGGAGACCCTCCAGCAGGTACACGACCACTTCACCAAGAACACACCTAGGAGCTCAATCGCCGTAAAGACCCTGCCTGTCATAACCTTCCTCCGGTGATCCCCCCTCCCGTCCACCCCCCGATAGTGAAGTATTAACACTAGGATCTTATCAGTAAAAAAATATCCGGCCGCATAAAGGCTGCTACCCCCCCACCACCGCCAGCAGCACTTCCACAACCCCCCACCCAAGCAATGGACACAACCTACGGACACCAAACCATCACTACCCCATCGCCACCCCACCGCCCCCAACAGCAGCAGCAGCAACAACAACCCCAAGTGTACAAAGACACCCCTCTCTACCCGACTCACTCGTTCGCCAATGCCCATCACCAAAACACATACCACCTCGACCCAACCACCACCGCCACACAAACGAGCATTATCCCCGAATCGATGTACTACCAGGCCCCGCCGTCGGCAGCGGTAACGAATCCAAACTTTGCGCCGCTGGGGGTTATATATCCGCAGGATATGGAGTTGGACGATTGGCTGCACGGGAGTTATATGCAAGATCTGAGCCAGTGGGTTTCGCCGGGGGCTTTTTGTTGGGTAGGTTTTGTTTTTCCCCCTTCTTCCCTCGCTTTCTGGGGTTAGTTTTGCTGATTTGAGGCTGGCGGGGTAGGATGAGATTAACCAACAACAGTGTGCCCTGTCCTTGGTGTAAACCTGCCCTATCCTATTCTATTCTGATCTGTTCGTTTAGAAGAGGAATAGGAAAAGTGATATGTTTTTTTTTCTTCTTGGTATCGTCCCTACCCACCGCACCGGAAAGTTATCCTTTTGCCTAAAGTTTCTAGCTAGCTTACTTTCTTATCTCGTCTTATTTACGAATTAGTTTTATCCATTCTCATCTGTTTTTCCACTTGTTTTTTCCATTTCTAGTTTGGGCAGAAGGAATAGGTGCTGTAGGATTTGAATTTTATTGCCTCGTATCTGATTTGACACACTTTATCTTTTATGCATCTTCAGTCTGCAAGTTAGTTAGTCGGTTAGTAAGCAAGCTTAGGCATGACGTTTATTCGCATTGTAAGCCACCTGAGACTAACCGCATACTTCTAAGTTCTAACAAAAAACTCCCTCAACAACCCGCCCAACCCCCTCCAGGTCCTCCATAACTAGCCAATGCCCCACCTCCTCGAGCACAACCAGCCTAGCCCCAACCTTCTCAGCAGTCTCCCTGGTGGCGCTGAGCGGTGCAGACTTGTCCTCATCGCCCGCAATGACAACCTTCTCACCAGAGACCCTCAATCTGTCCCAATTGATGCCCTCTCCTGTGAACCGCGCGAACGCAGAGCAGCACTTGGCGTAGCCCTCCACGTCGTTCCCGCGAAGTATGCACCGGCTGAGTGTTACAGCCAGGGGATTTGTCGCGCGAGTCTTTCGCGAAATAGCTCCAGAGATGATTATTTCTGTGACTGGGACCATGCCTTCTGCACGGACTCTGTTCGCGCGCTTCAGGATGAGTTCTGCAGAGGCTGGGTTGAGGGGTATGGGTACGGGGCCGAGGAGAATCAAGTTTTGGAGGGGGTGTTTGGAGGCGTAGGTTAGGGCTATGAGGCAGCCCAAGGAGTGAGCTACCACGGAGATCCTAGGGGCGGGGGGAAGGGGGAGAGAGGACATCAGGTTTTCGAGGTCGTCAACATAGGTGGGTATGCTGGTGATGGAACTCGCTGTTGTGGGTGTCTGACCAAGACCTTCTAGATCGTAGAGGATTAGGTTATGCTTTAGTAATGCTGGTGATAATAACGGGTGGTAGAAAGCCGTATTTGCACCGAGGCCGTGGATAAAGACAATGATGTTAGAGGAGGTTTTGTCGCCGTGGCGCTCAACATAGACCTGCTTCCCATTACGGAGGGTAGTCAATTGGGTAACAACGCTCTTTGAGGCGGGTGGCTGCTGCTGAAGAATTTGTGGTGGTCGTTTGCCGGGGGTGCCAATCTTGTTGGTCAGTGTTCCGAGGTTACTCACACTAACTTGTATGACGTCCCCGGGCTTTAGGTACGCTGGGGGGGCGTGGCCGATCCCAACCCCTGCGGGTGTTCCGGTTGCAATCACGTCTCCTGGCCGGATGGTTTGGCCGCTTGAGATGGTGGAGATGAGGGTGGGGATAGAGAATATTAGCTTCGAGAGATTCGAGTCTTGACGGAGCTCATTGTTTACGCTCGTTGTTATTCGCAGGGATTGGTAGTCCGGGAGAGATGTTATTGGTACGGCAATCGGCCCCTAGTAGTTGTGAGTGATTGGCTATGTCTGGGTGAGGATTTAGAAGACCGAGGGCTAACTCACTATTGGACAGAATGTGTCTGCAGACTTCCCAAGAAAGAATTGCTTGTGATCCCTCTGCTTTTCCCGGGCCGTTACATCATTTACGATCGTAAACCCCCTGAACCACAAACAGGCATTAGCTTCCAAGACTTTCAGAGGAACATGGGTCGAGGAATATCACTTACCAAACGTAGTCCAAAGCTTCGCTTTCTAGAATTCCAAACCCCTCCTTCCCCAGAATTACCCCAATCTCCCCTTCGTAGTCCAAAGTTTCTGTCCATCCTGTGTGTGGGAATATCTCACTACCGCATGCCACAATGCTTGTGGCCCGTTTGGTGAATATGACCGGGTGTGTCGGTTGGTCAGCCTTGTCGCTCGAGTCGAACCCACTTGAACTGAACTCTTTTGCGTGCTCGGCGTAATTCTTTCCTACAGCCAGTACATCCCGACCCGATATCGGTGGGAGAAGAGTGACAGAGGAGAGCTCGAGGGGAGATTCGAATATGGAGGTCGGGATAAATTGGGCATTCTTGCCAGCTGCGATGACCTCGTAGAGGTTTGTAAGAGGAGTTCCCGATTGATGAGAGAGAGGTGTTATTGTCCGACTATCAAGATCCAAATGTCCAATCCGTGGCTGTGTAGAATTGGGAGGGGTGTATGCCGCGAAGTTAGTTAGGGGGGTTGAGGCCGGGACCGTCATGATTTAATCGGGTTGTTACGTAGGGGTGGATGGGGGGAGGGAGCCCAGAGTGATACGGTAGCGTCCTCCTTCCTGGATATCGTCAGCACTCTCTTCCTCTTCGGAGATCCTTCTTCCCTTTAATAGTCCTTTCTCGATCCCCAAACCATCCACCATTCCTCGAAATATGTGCCTCTGCCCCCTCCACCGAGCCAGCCCTAACATAATTACTCGTACATTACCGAGATCCGAATTCCCAGAGAAACAGGTACTGGGATTTATATCTCCGTACAAATCCGCGACCATGTAGCCATTGCATATCATACGCTGGATGGAGTTTCACTGGACCCACTCATCACTCGACTTGAAGAATTGAGCGGGGAGCCCGGAATCGGAGATCACGGAATTGCTGGAAAAAGATGGGTCCACTTCCGTGATTTGCACAGGGATCCTTTCTTGCTTCTCACACGTCAAAGATCTAACATCTAACGAGCGGAACGGGGAGCATCTTTTGCACCGTGCCCGACAGGACGCGGTTACCGTACCAGCTAACATGTTTAGGTGAGAAAACTTTGGGTCGGTACGGCGAGTCTAAGCTAGCCACCATCGACTCCCGTTATTTTCTACTGGCTCAATTGAGCCCCACCTACACACAGTACCGGTACTGTAATTGCCTATCGTGTAAATGCGTACACGGCGGACCAGGGTGAGACATGCGGCAGACAAGAGGGAAAAAGAGACTAATCAAGTCCTACAATTCAGTTTACCGAGATGAATAAGGGAAAAAGAGTGGATACAGTACCCACAATTGCGGCTACTGTGCAATGCGGGTCAAATCCCTCTCAGGTATCTGCTGGAGTCAACGTGACGGAGGAAGGCCATGGCTCACATGTCCACCGGTAGTAACATAATCCGAGTACTCGAGTGCCCGAGCAAGGTAACTTTTTCTGTATGGGAAAGAAAAGTGGTTTCGCTGCTAGGTTTGCTTTTTGGGGGTAATCCTGACGGATCGAGGAGAGCTCATCTCCGTTCTCCGGAATGCCTTATGGATCTGTTCCATTCGCGATACTGATGTAGTCATCGGATTTGAAGTCAGGGCAAACTTCTCCGGAGTTCGGAAACACCTAATTGGGTTCTATCGTTTGTATGACAGGCACATATCGTTGGCTGGATCGCCCTATCCTCCGTACCGGAATTCTAGGAGGCATCGCATTCAGTGCACCAGGGACTGTGGTTGCGTCTGCAGGTGCCCTTTTCCGCAATGTGGTTCGTAATTGGAGATAGATACTCCATTGGGAAGATACGGAGAAGAGCGCTGTTTGTGGGAAAGCCAATCAGCGTTCAGCCAATTTATTGGTGACAAATACATCGAGAGATTCGGTCAAGAGAAAGAAATGTGCTCATCGGGCTCGCAGTCCCGAGTGAGATCCCATGACCACCTATCCCTATCACCACCAGGTATACCCCTTTGCCCAAGCCATATAGTTCTTTGGCTCGGGCCACCTGTTTTCTAACCCTTCCGCCCGACCTATGCGCAGCTTATCCTTGAACTGCTCTAGGTGGCTCTAGGTATGAAACTTCCAGAACTAACGGAGGCTGTCAGCACCGGACTACGCACCATGATTCCCGGAGATGACTGTTGAAGTTGGAGGGTGAAGATTTACCTGCCACGAGCAGTCCTGACCACCAAAGTATTCGATTATCTCTGCCCCACCTGGATGCTCTGTAGGAAATGTGGTCACATCGTAGACTATCCCGTCGATTACGATCCCTAGGAAGGGCGCGCGGCGGTCAGCATTAAACAGTCATTGAAAAAAATATGGGTGGCTAGAATGCTTGGGTAATCGCAAAAGCTCCCACAATTAATGTAAACCGCTAATAAGTGGCCATGCTTAAAATTCATATGGAACCAGAACTCACAAATGCTACCCGCTTCGACAGAAGTATGTTTGGCGACGACTTTCGGTTCCAGGAAGGGAACCCTCTCTCTCGAATACAACTTAACATCCAGAGTCTCTGAATTCCCATCAGCAGCATCTTCGATATGTACCATCTCTACAAGGTCTCCATCCTCCCCATCATGCTTCCTATCCTTTGTTTTTCGCATCCAACCCATCTCGATCTCGGATGTTTGTTTTGGTATTTCGCGCCGGCTGTCGATGAGGTGTCAATTTAGCTGAGCTCCCGCAAAATGTAGCGTCAGGTAGGGGCGAATGCACCCGCACGGACTCAGAGGTTTTGTGTGGTACGGTTCCTCGAGTAGACTATAGAAGTTCCTGTGCGTACACACCAGCTGTGGAAGTCGAGTGAAAATAGCATTGGCATTATAGATAAAACACCCTCCTTCTATGTCCATTTAACTCGGGGGTTCGAGTTCGGAAACTCTCCTCAGGTTCCCTCCACCTCCGCCTCCATCCCTACCCCACACCCCGCCTTTACAAAATTAATTATCTCACTACGGTGCATCGCCCAGATGTCTCCGTTGTTTGCGAACAGCTTAACCCGGGAGGACCAGATGGCCCTGTGCTATTGCCGGTCTCGGTGTCTTTATCGGAACTCCAAAGGACTATGATACCGGTAAATTACTGCCTCTCCTAGGTTGCCACCAGTAATCGTCGGAAATGGCGGCATCTCCCCACACAAAGCCTTCAAGACCTTAGTTTAGCCTCCACTTTCTCCTCGCATGTGAGCTACCGAAATCCTCCTGAGCGGCAGTCTCCAGCGGGGTACATTGAAACTTGCAGGATCAGGAACCGGAAGCGTGAAGATTTGTCCATGTTGCAACGATCGGCTCTGGTGAGGGACCTCTAGAGTCGGGAAGGCGGACATTGGTCCGTGCTTAGTGCAAGTATGTTAGTGTGCCGAGCCGATCCTTAATATGGATTAACCGATTGGAAAATGTCCATCAATCGTCTGTGCTAGGGAAATTAACAGTGGTTAACATGTCCTTGACACCCTCCTGCTCCGGCCAAAATTTAGACCTACTTTTGAACCCAATATCTCTGTGAAAACCGGAGATGTTTTTATCCTCTCGCTATCGATATGTGGGAAATTGCCCACTTTATCGTCTAATAGAGCCATAATTCTCATCAGGGTGGTTGTCGCAAATCCTTTGGGGACTGGAGTTGAGCCGTATTTTCCTGGTAGAATTCTCGGGCTACAGACGTCCTTCACCATAGACCATTTCATCACTCCGCACCCGACCGCGAGCGTGCACATTCGCATTGCACTTTGCATAATGCGCTCTGTATGTGTTTTTATATTTTTAGGCTATTGGATGCTTTACCCCATCCTTTGTATGGTCATTTTTTTCCCCCTTTGAATGGTGGGGAGGTGGGGGAGATGGGGTCGGGTGATGGAGGAGGAAGTTGCTGAAGCCTTGTGAATGGAGCTTTCGGTATTAGTACGAAGGGAATGGAGAGGAGTTGCTTCTTGCTAAAAACTATTTCGCCCATATCGTATCTCGGTACACAAAACGCCTTCTTTCCCTTTCCTTCCCTCTTCCTCTTCCTCCGAACCACACACCCCATTTATTGCGTCAGGGTTGAGTAAAGGTTAAGGACGGCTACTATCATTCTCAATTGTCTTACCTGTCATGGCCGAGAACCCGATTGCGAGCACCGTCAACGGGGTGTCGAAGAACCCTCTACAACCAAAGAACTACGAAATTGCCGGAACTCATCCAGACAGCCGAATTCTATTCCGTGATGTTCGTATTCTGGATTCCACTGGGAGGGAACCTTATCCGGGTGATGTTCTGATTAAGGGTTCGTTTGCCCCTGTCCTGTTCTCTCCCTTGCCACCCCTCCCCCCAGCGCCATATAATGTAAAATGTAAAACTAACTGAGCACTCATCACAGGAGAGCGTATCGTGGAGGTCGGCACAGTATCCAACATCGAATCGCTCATTCGCGACCCAACAGTCCGGGTGTTCAACGGCCGCGGGAGAACATTGATGTCGGGGCTATGCGATGCCCACACCCACCTCACCTGGAACGGGGGTAACCTCAGCGCCCTTGCTGAGCTCGGTATCGAAGAGCATACCCTCCTTACCATGCGCTCTGCCCAATGTTTCCTTGACTCGGGGTACACCATGTGCTGGGGCGCTGCCTCTGCGAAGCCGAGATTGGATGTTGTCATCAGAGATGCTATCAACGCTGGCGATATCTATGGGCCAAGGTATTTGGCCAATGGGCAGGAGCTCGCCAAGGTGGATGGCGATTTAGTCCCCGGAATTACTGCGTATGCGAATAGCCCGGAGGAAATTAGGGAAGTTATTCGTGAGCATGTTAAAATCGGGGTGGATCAGATCAAGCTAAGTATTTCTGGCGAATCCGTAGGTTCACTCTTCCCTGATCCTTTCTGGCGGATTGCAATGGTAATGGGAGGGGAGGGGAGCTAGGTTACGGAAACTAGGGCTGCGACAGACTGCTATTTCACTGCGGAAGACATGGAAGCCGCCGTTGATGAAGCGCACAAGCATGGAAAACGTGTCTGCACGCACGCGCGTGCGAGGGAGTCTGTCAGGTTGAGCGTCTTGTATGGCGTAGACGTCATATTTCACGCTAGCTACATCGATGATGAAGGAATGGACCTTCTGGAGAAGGCTAAGGATAAGGTTGTTGTTGTCCCAGCGTTAAATTGGCTGTATGCTACGCGTGCGTCTATTCTTACCCATTCAGCAGAATTAAACATTGACAGCTAGCAGTTTATGAAGCGGCAGCATTCGGTTACCCCCAAGCAGCAGCCGAGAAAGCGGGCTACGGAGTCGAACTTGAAACCGCTATCAAAGGGTTGAAAGAAATGCGCCGCAGGGGGATCACCGTTCTCCCCGGAGGGTAAGGCGGCCTTCTCCCCTGTCCCCCATTCCCGCCTATTATTACCCTATCTTTTGCTGATACTCATAACCTAGCGATTATGGCTTTGCCTGGACCCCCCACGGTACATACGCCCGCGACCTCGAGCACTTTGTCAAACTCCTGGGGTTCACGCCTATGGAAGCAATTATCGCCGCAACGGCTGAAGGAGGCAAACTCTTCATGCGCGAGCACGAACTGGGCAAGATCCAGCCAGGTTACTACGCGGATTGCATTCTTGTCAATGGGGATCCACTGGAGGACATCACCATCTTGCAGGACCATTCGAAGCTGGATGTCATTGCAATAAATGGGAGAGTGCACAAAAGTAGTCCACTTGAGCACTACCGTCCTATACCGATTGCCGGGGAGGACGGAGGGGAGAATGCCGTTGTTCCTGATTTCAAGTTCTTGACAGTTGAGAGGAAGCCGCAGATTGATTTGTGAGGCGATGGGGGGTGGGAGTTAACTGATACCCGTTATAGGATAGTCCTCTTTTTTTTCTTCTTATTCTCACAGATTGGCCATTCCGCATCACTCTCTAGCACACCACAGTCTATTTCAGGGAGATGACTATATATCCTGTATTATGGTATCTGTGAGAATTTGTGTATTTAAGGGACCTGTTTGTCTCAACTGGGAAGTCGGATAACTTGTTTTGCCGCTAATACCATATTCTTTTAACTCCTGTTTATCTGAATTAACAATATCGGAAATCTGGGTAACGTCGAGTGAGCCCCTGTGCTTTTCCGGCGCTTGCTTATTCCGACAGCCGGCAGCCCACATCTGAAGCAGTAAACACCCGGAAAATCGCAGCAATTCCAGCCGCAGCATCCCCCCACTCTCGTCCTACGCAACCTCACCCCAACCCGGGAAATCGGACCCGCGGGGCAGACTTGGAACGGGTGGTACAAGTAATAATCGGGTTAGTACGATACAATTGCGTTGTGGGCTGGGGTTGTGTTTTTCTCGATGATGTAATTGAAGATTGCGCACGAGCGGCATCTAACAAGCCTGGGGGGGATTACCGTAAACTATATTGTCCAAGGTGGATGCGATCGATGCACCGTGCGGCATCGTACCTTGGGGAACCGCAATAGCTGAAGATAACCACTGTTTAGAGTAGTGAGGGAGGAGGAGCTTCCGGGGGGTTCTATTTCGGTAACTTGGTTGAGGCGGGACCCAGCGTCCTCGCAAGATTTCTCGATTCCCCCCCTCCTCTCTCTCTCCGGCTCTGTGCTGTGTGTAGTGTACTAGTTGATACAAAAGATTTTCGTATGATAGGAGGGGGTATCAAACCTGAGCTATATCCTGTCAGAAGCCAGTAATCTACCAGCGCCTCCCTGCTCCTCTCTACCACTACCTTCAGACATTCTCTAACGTCAATAACGTGGGATGTACTCATATATATTAAGTTCGTGTTCCCGTTTCGCAGGATGGCCAAGCAAATCAATCAATCGATCAATCGATCGATCCCCGTCCGTCGTATCATCTGTTCTTCCGATTCCTATCTTGTACTGGGTGATCGGTGCTCGGATTTTGGACACCCAGGATATGTTTGCGGGGTGTGGGTGAGCTCCCGGTATCGTATCCGCGTGGCAAGCGCTTTGTGTGGGGAGGTCATATTGCGCATGAAACCGTCCGGGTTTTGCGGTCTTCTTTTTCCTTTCTTTTCTTGGGCAGTGTGTGGTGGTGTGCCATTGAAGACCCTCGATTGATGCGAACGCGGTAATGGTGCCGGTGCAATGCTACTTCTGGTGGTGGTGGTGGGGGAAGCTTGATATAGTTTGAGTTGTGGAGGTGTAATGATATATCTGCCTGGATTGATTGGTTTATGAAAGTGGTGATTTATGTTCGTAAGGGAAAGTGCTCGAGTGGTATTATTCGGCGGGAGTCGCGTTGAGTACTGCACTTTCCTCTGGTTTCTGGGGGGGGTATTGTAGGTGTTCCGGGGGATATAAAATTGGGTGGCGGTAAATGTTGTCACTACTGTTATAGACGGGTGATCAAGCGCAGCTGCAACGCAGACATAGTTACACAGTAGGAGAGAGAGAGACAAGGCGAGAGAACCCGTAGGGGGAGCTGGCAAGACCCGTGCTTTCCATTGTAGGATACTTCGGGAGGGTGAGATGAGGGCTAGGTAGTCGGTGTTGATGTATCATATAGGAGTGAATAATACAAAGTGTAGTGCGATATCAAGGTGGTATATCTCTGACCTTCCCATCAAAGCAATCATCTCGTGCATCATCTCGTGCAAGAGGTTCGATAACAAAGTGAGTTAATTGATAATCCAAGAGATGGCGGATAAGGGAGCTAGAATAATAAGTAAAACAGTAACCCCCCCCAGAGAATCACGGTGCCTGAACACAGCTAGAGTGGCCAATAAGCGCAACAGTACTCTTGCAAGATAAGATCCATCGGCACATTTCCGAACTCGTCACTCTGCAGATCTGGCGTAAAGGAGGAATGCCCGGGAACGGGCTCCAGCAAGCAAGTAGCTTGCAGATTGCCTTGAACGAGTGAGTTCTTGTGAGTAACTGCTGACTCGGGTTTATTAAATGGGTGTGTTTATGGCTAAAGCTATTCGGACAACACACGATTTGATTGATCCGTACTACGCCATATCGTGTAGTTTTACGCGTCGGCTAGTGTGACACGAATTTCTATCCTACTTGCGCGGTGAGAGTCTCATACAGCGCATAGATATGGAACATTTGGGCTAATGAAGTTCCTGAATTGTGGAATAGGGCATGCGCTCCTCGCTGAAACAGATCGTTCTCCCTTTAGAGGTGACTCTGCTGTGATGCTTGCCTTCTAGTTAGGTCTCCCACTTTATTCCGCGCAGCGGACCTGGTCCTCCTTCGAGGCCTAGCGAGGCCCTGGCTGGGAAGCATCTGCCGACCAAGTGTATATACTTGAGTAGACTTTTATGGAATGGCCTCGAGTGGTCGTTACCGCCATCACAGATGCCATGGTATGGCGACTTGTGAAGTTGGCGGGCAAGCTAAAACCCAAACTCGAACAGACACGGCCGAGTGTTTCCGCTTCCGACACTTATCACGGCCAACGGGGCGTATACCAACCGGGAGGAGACTAGTCCACACCAACAGGTATGAATCGAAAACTTGCTCCCACGACAAGTCACAGGAACGTTCGAAAACATGGGCGGGTGCCCACCTGGGGCGAGTGAGAGTTTGTGATTGACAGAGGGTCCGAATGCCCCGCGGTTCGTCCAAGGGTCAGGCCGGGACGGGGTCCAGTTGCTGATGGGGGCACCAGGCGTGGTGGAGTTCTGCGGTAGGGGTATCGGGAGTCTTGGTGCACCAGGTGGGATATGACATGTAATCACGTACGTGGGAGCCCGTGCAAACATGGGAGACGGCACCTGCACTTCGTCGGGTATCGGTGGGTAGCTCGGGGTGGTGCTTTGCTGCTTGAAAGTAGTCTTTTGGCGGGAATTGTGGAGTCCATTTGAAGCACTGCACTGTGAGAATTTCCACAGATTATCACTCGTAGATTGTATTGGTGACTGTTATGAGCGAGAAGTAGTTCTCATGAAGCCGGAGCTAGGCGGGGTTTTTTGTTATGTTTCGTGCTATGGAATTGAGGTTGAACTGAGGGTGTGATGCGAGTGTTAACCTACAGGTGGATTGAAGAGGCGACAGAAGGGGAGAATCGGATTCGGAATTGAATTGAACAAACAACGGGAACTTGCCATGTTCGGTTGAGGATATTGACTCCAACTCGCGATTCCTAGCGCTTATATCTCGTTATTGTCGGTTGGTGGCCAAGCTATCGTAGATGTCATACTCGAGCCAGTCGTTGGACAAAGGAGGGGGTTGCAGAGGGAACTTATTACTGCTTGCCAAGCCAACCATCGTCCACGGATCGGGAGAAGAGGGAAAATTGATCGTGATGGAGCCGCACACAATCAAGAACTTCCTAGCAATCTTACCTTCATTCCCCAACCAATCTATGGTATCATACTCGTACAAGTCGCACTCTTTTGGGGGAGGTTGGTCTCACTGTTGGGGTTACCCGGCACACCATCCAACCCTAGCAACAGGCGCTAACCATAATCAATCTCCACCTTGTCCCTACCACCCATTCAGATCCACAACGCGACCCTACCCACAGTCACCATCCATCACCCACCAAAAAGAATGTCTTCCGCAGACCCCGCCAGCGTAGCCCTCCAGGCCGAGGAAAAGGTGCCCATAGCTGAAATAGCCTCAGTCGCACCCGTCGCACCAGTCGCACCCATCGCACCCATCGCACCAATCAACACAACCGCTACTACTACAACCACGACATCTCCACCCCTCGAAAGCAAATCGGGCGGAGTCGACATGGGGGCCGGTCAGGAAGAGGAGGAAAAGCGGCAGTCAAGAAGGTCTTCGACTCCGCCTAGCGATGACATGCAGGACACCGGCTATCAATCGTCCTCCTCGGCGTCAGAGTATGAACCGCCCGACTCCCCGGAACCGTTCGTCAGGGCACCAAAGTTTGCCAAGACCATCAAGTCCGCGGCGGGGTCGGCTTCGGCGTCCGTGCCGAGATCCTCCTCCTCCTCCTCCTCTGCCACGCCCGCCACCGCGGATGCCACTAGCAAACCCCACACCCCAAAGCCGAGATCTCGGACCGTCAAGTCTGGTCGTGTGGAGAAGTCTGGCTCGGCCTCTCCAGCGCCCACAACCCTCAAGTGCCCGGTTAGGGGCTGCGGCCAGACATTCACTGGCAGGAATCCGAGGCAATCACTTTGGCATCACCTGAAGTACTACTCTACACGTGGCCTTCCTGACAAGGAGGAGTTCGAGGCTGCGCATGGAGCTGCACACGCAGCCATGAAGGAGGAAGCAGAGCCGAAGGGAACCCCAATTGAACGCAACCGTCTGTCTTCCTCCGACTACCGCAAGAAGAACCCCGAGAAGGCGAAGACTTCCGCTCGCCTTGCGAATTTCTCGGCTAGGGCGCGCAAGAAGGGGATTACCAACGAGAAGGAGATCCAAGAGAAGGTTTTGCTGTGGGAGAAGGAATGGCAGGAGAAGCAGGCTAAGGAGGCTTCGGAGTATTTCTCCAGCATCCTTTTGTCTGCTTTCGAATAGCTGAGGCAAACGAACAAATAAACAAACAAATGACGAAAAAATCAAAAAAAATCAAAAAAAAATCAGGCCGGAGACGATAACCCCATCTGTTCTACCCGATATATTGCCACCACCACCACGCTATCCGAGCAACGAAATGCGACGGCCACCAAAAACACTTCCCTCCCCTTCCTCGAACGGAGCGCATGGACTAAGAAGAGAAAAACCTCACCACACTTTCAGAAGTCTGCTCTGCTCCACCCATGACACGGACAGGAGACAACGGCAGCCCCAATCAGTGTGGAAATCGTCGGTGTTTGTCTAATAAGAGACCCGTGTTTCCGGGTTTTATCTTTAACTTGCCCCTTTCTCTCTTCTTCTCTCTATCCCACCATACTTTTTTTATTCGCGGGTGATTCTCCTACCTCTGTTCCTTATATTATTCTCTTCTTCTTTTTTTTCTTTTTTCACAACACAATTTTGCCGTATTTTCTTTCACTTTGGCGCTAGCAGGTGTGGCAGTGGGCGTTTAATAAAGCAGACTGGCAAGCGGGCGGGCGACAACATATTCGATTGTGATGCCCGGATATCAGCGGAAAGAAAGGAGGAACAAGTCATCAATGCTCGAGATATCTCGACCTCGCAAAACAAAAGTTCGCCGCACGTAACTCACATCCAACCCACTATCACCACCCCAATCGAAGGGAAGAAACAAAAAACGAAGGCAATGTATCATAAGCCACTCTCGATTTCTCTGGAGTTATTTCTTTTTCTCAATTTCTTTTTTCCCTTCTTTTCTTTCCTCTTTTTTTTTTTTTTACTTTCTCTAGGGATGGAATAGGTATGGGTACTTGCGTTGCTCGCACGAAAAATGCTTTTCATAGTTTTCTCACCCGCAGGAAGGGTGGGTGGATTGGTAGGGGGTTACTTCAACTTACTATTAATCTATCTGCCTACTCAATAGACCGCAACTGATGAATTGAGCCGAGTACAGTACTGACCGATCTTTCGATGTAGATGGCAGTGAGTGCTTCCGGGGGGAGGAGGGGGGGTTTCGATGTGTGGAGTGTCGCTTTGATGGTGATATTGGAACTAAGGAGAGGTCAGATTTGGGGATTGCACAGTAAGTTGAAGGAAGGGGGCTTCCTGGTGGCTGGGGTGTGGTTTAATGGGAGGAAGGATTGGTAAATAGGTATGTATAATATGGCGTTGTGGACTAGGTGTTTATTTGATTTTCTTTTGCACATGAGTATGATACTATTATGTGATGGTGGAACCCCCGGATACCGATGGGCAGACGGGTATGGTACCGGTATTGAAGAACCCACTACGGTATCATAGCAAGGGGTAAGTCCCCCGAGATGCCCCTCGCGGATCATCAGTGGTGCACACCACCACCCCTGTGCATACGAATAAAAGCTCTGCTCCGGAATAAATAGAGGCGCTGGCAAGTATCAGAACAAAGCAAGCCATCGATGGTTGTATTCGGTCGGGTTGAAGCCGGGATGTGAAAATTACTTTTGCATTGTAGTGGAGGTTCCTCGCGCCTCTGGCAGTATCATAGAACAA
Source organism: Tuber aestivum (assembly GCA_900010015.1). NCBI lineage: Eukaryota > Fungi > Ascomycota > Pezizomycetes > Pezizales > Tuberaceae > Tuber > Tuber aestivum. The sequence continues at coordinate 151,491 of LN891038.1, forward strand.
ACATATCTTATACCTTTCTCTGTAACCCCTCCGGGGAACGCAATTCTGATATGCACAATAGGCTCTCATGGTACCTACCTGGTGTAAGCTCGGCGTGGGTTTCTCTGGTTCGTGGGGCAGTGCTGGGAATGGGTTTCTGGTATAGTTAGGTTGGTGATTTATGTACCATAGGTATTTGCTAGGTGGGGAGGGCAGGCGGTGATGAGTATGACTATATTCGCGATAAAGTACCCACCCCTCCAGTGTGTCCTGAGTCTTAGCTAACATGCGTAGGAATTTTGACGTGCCCCTTCTTCCGATCCGGCAGCGGGAAGCCATACCTAAACCCTACCTTCCCAGTTTCCGCCTCCGTAAGACACCACTTCCACCTACCGACCTCGATCACCTTCTTCTGTCGCTTCCTCTCATTAGCCCTCTGATTCTCTGCCTCGCGCCGCCTCTTCTCCAATCGATCCCGCTCCCCCTGGCGTACGATCCTCTCCTCAAGCGGCACGTTCTCGAAGCGCTCTTTAGCAAGCGTGACGAGGTCGGGATGCGGGACCATCACATCCGCGGCCGGCAGTCCAAACTCCTTCCCGGCATCGGCCCTGGTGAACTCCCTACTCTCACTCGTCGGAACAAAAACCTGTCTCCCGGCCAGCGAATGGATCGGCAATTCCTGGATATCCTCAAACGCCCCCCCGCCGCCACTCCTACCCTTGCCATCGGTGGAGCTGGGAACATCGATTACGGGCAACATCTGATCCAGAGCCTTGGTCAAAAAAGTACTCAACCTCCCACCCCTCGCGACGTGCTCCTTCTCCACCTGCTTCAGTCGCACTACCGCCGCGACGCGCTCGATGCTGACGCTTAGCGCCGCGGATACCTGGCGGATGGACAGGTTGCGGTATTTGACGCGGGCGTAGATCTCGTTGCGGAAGGCGTCGGTGAGCACCGGCTGCGACTTGAAGTACCGGTTGAAGGGGTAGGGCTGCACAAAGGCGTCCGGATTCCGGTCCTTGTCTTTGCGTTCCCAGGTTGAGCGGTCGTAGGAGGAGATGTATTGCGGTTCGCCGGTGGGCTGTTTGAAGACTGCGCCGGGACCGGAGAGCCAGGCAGACATAGCGCCGCGAGCGCTATGGGGACCTTTTTGCAGGGGGGTGCTTGTGCCGAAGGCTCTTTTGGCTATTGTTGTCATTGGGGGTGGTCGAGCGGGCATTGCTGGGTTGTGGTTATGTATTTGGGTAATGGCGGGGACAGAATGGGGTGTGGAATGTTTTGGTGGTGGGGAGGGTAACCACGGAGGGGTCGCAATCTTGTCGGTTGGCGAAACCTTGATAGCGGATAAGCAGAACGGTTGACGACCCACAACGAATGATGATTACGAGGAATTATTGGTTCATAATATCGTACACATGGAGAAATTTTTTTCCAAACACAACAACACCGAGATATAAGAAAAACCATTCTAGAGTTGAAACCTCTTCCGATCCTTCTCCATCTCCCCCTTCCACTCCCACTCAACCCCCTCCTTAATTCCCCTCTCCACTCTCCTAAGCTTCAACGTAAACTGCGGCCCAAGCTCCTGCAACCCAACCCTGATCGGAATACTCTCATCTCCTTTACTCCCGTTCCCGCCATCCTTGCCCCCATCCTCAAGTCCGTAGCCCACCGGCTTTTCCGTCTCGCGCCTCTCGCGGAAAACATACCTGTGCCTGCGGAAGAAGATGTAATCCCGCTGATTGTGCAAGGTAACGACCTGCCTTCCACGGATCTCGGGTTGCCTCGGAAACATGGACTGGAAAAGACTAGATGTAAGCTTCCCCAGCGGAGTGAGGAAATTGTTCAATATCAACTCGGGCACGTGGTCTGTGGGCTTCCCGTGCCCGCTGATGCGCTTCGGGGGAACGTAGTTTGTAAGACTGAAGTGAAAGGTTGGTCCCGCGGGGAGAACGACGATTGTGAGCGCGTTCACGATCTTCCGGTCCTCATTAACCACCATCAGATGCGTGTATGGCTCACGCGGATTGCCGGACGGGGTTGTAGTCGTTGGATTCGAGGCGAATGCGCTGATCTCCTTGATGGAGAACTTGTGTTCGCGGCCGCGGGGGATATATGTCGAGTTTGGGAATAGGTGGGTGAGCTGTTCGGCGGGTTCATGGATGTGGCAGTTCCTCGAGGTGGTGATCAGGATTTTCGGAGTGGAGATGCCGGCCGGTGTCTCCAGTGTTGGGAATAGCGCCATAGTCTCTTGCTCTTCTGCTTTCTCGGCTTGCGCTTTCTCATGCGCTGCCAGGAGTTTGGCTTCTTCGTCTTCTTCCTCGTCATCTGCTTGGGTCTTTCGACGCTTGCTGGCTTCTTCCTCCCCTTCTACCAATGGCTTCTCGATACGGTTTGGAATTCCGCCATCGACTCGCTCGTCCCATACCCGCTTCCTCTCGAGGGTTGCTGGGATATTCTTTTTCAAACGCTCCTCGCGAAGGGCCGGGTTTCGGTCTTCGTCCTTCTTTCGCTGGAATCGCGCTTTGCGCTTTGCGGATTCGACGGCGGATTTTACTCGGGCATAGTGTGCTTGTCTGTGGAGCTTATTTGGAATGGTGAAGGATTTCGAAAGGGACTGCGAGGTCGATGCTTCCCCGATTTTTCCCATGGCTTAATTGCTGGTAGGAATTTTTTTTTTCTGTCGGCAGAGCAGAGCACTCCGTGGCTATAAACTTGACGGTCGTTGCGCTCTATTTTTTTTTTTTTCAGATTGAGGTACCGTCATAGATAAGCGGCTCCGCCAAGTGCGAAATCTTGGCGCTGCACCTAAGCCCACTAAACTCTGCCCTCACTTTTTGTTTTCTGTCTCCAAGGGGAAGAAAAAGTGGGACCCTCTCTATTCCGAGTGTCCTTTAGCCAACTCCCCCTCCCCGACAAACTGCAACGAAATAAACAATTGGCCTTGTCGATGATTACAGCAACGACTTGGGTGCCCCGCGGCTTTGCAGCCCAATTCCCGCAGCGTTACGATATTGACGAGAAAGAGTTTGAGCGGATAGCGGACCTTGCGAGATTACATCTTGAGGATGCGAAGGAGGATTTACAGGAGGCGAAATCCGCTGGTAGTGATGCCTACAAAGGAGAGGAGAAGGGTGGAGAGTCCAATGGTCCGGGGGTGGAGGCCTGTGACAAAGATGAGGACATGCAAGAGGTTGGCGATGAAAAGTATGTGCTCTCGGTAAATGAATAAGTTCTGGTTGTGAGGAATGCTAATCTGTAATAGAGACGATGATGATCTGAGGGAATATGATTTGGATAAGTACGATGAGCCGACCGAGGCGGAAGTTGTCGACGGCGAGAGTTTGTCTCCCCTCTGTCTACAGTTCTAATTGTTCACTGACAGACGATTTTTCAGGCATGGGCATGTTTGGCAACATCAAAGGTCTAGCATATTACCAGCCTGGCGAACAAGACCCCTACATCACCATGGACCCAGTATGTATTCCCGCGCGATCACACGGCCCACAAAACACTAATAAACATCCGATAGCAAGACGCCGAAGAGGAGCGAGAAGAGCTTCAAGTGCTGGGAACAGACAACCTCCTCCTCGTTGCTAAAACTGAAGACGACATCGCCCATCTGGAAGTCTACGTCTACGAGGATGAAGCCGACAATCTTTACGTCCACCACGACATTATGCTTCCCGCCATCCCCCTCTGCGTAGAATGGCTTGACATACCCGTCGGTGGCACCAGTGCTGCCGATAGCAAAGACGCTCAAGGCAACTATGCTGCTATCGGGACTATGGACCCGGACATTGAAATATGGAACCTGGATCTCGTAGACTGCCTCTTCCCCAATGCAATCCTTGGCACCGGCAGCGAGCCTTCGCCCGCCTCCGCTAGCAAGAGCAAGAAGAAGAAGAACAAGAAAAGGAAGTCCCCCAAGGTAAACGATAACTACCACATCGACGCAGTCCTCTCTCTTTCCGCCAACCGCCAGCACCGCAATCTCCTCGCCTCCGCATCAGCTGACAAGACGGTGAAACTCTGGGACCTCTCCACAACCAAGTGCGCGAAAAGCTACAACTCCCTGCACACCGACAAGATCTGTGCATTAGCCTGGCACCCAAGCTCTGCAACAACTATCCTAAGCGGCAGCTACGACCGCACAATCGTCTGGTCTGACATGCGCTCCCCGGACGCCGCCAGCACAAACCCACGCTGGGGCGTGGACGCTGATGTGGAAGACGTGCGCTGGGATCCGCATGACGACCACTACTTTTACGTATCCACCGAGTCCGGGAACCTCTACTTGTATGACTCCCGCCACCCCCCTCCCGCCTCCATGCTGGCACAATCAAAGCCAGTATGGACGCTGAACGCACACGATAAATCGCTTTCTGCGTTCGACGTCAACCCTGTAATCCCCGGGTTTATCGTCACCGCGTCCGTGGACAAGTCCGTCAAGCTGTGGAACACCCGGGCTGAGAATGGGGGTGGGGGGCCGGCGATGGTGGTTTCGAGAGATTTCGATCTAGGAAAGATCTTCTCCACCAGGTTTGCACCGGATAAAGAGGTGGGCTTTAGACTTGCAGTTTCTGGGAGTAAAGGTATTGTGAAGGTTTGGGATACCAGCACAAATGCCGGGGTTAGGAGGGCGTTTGCCGCGAGGGTTGGTGGGGTGGCTGGAGAGGAGAGGGAGGAAAGAGTTGTCGGCGCTGCGGAAGATAGTAGTGATGGTAGCGATGAAGAGGGGGAGGGTGGTGTTGCGGTGGAGGGTGGGGATGGCGAGGGCCCGGATGGGTGGGAGAGTATGGAAGAGGAGTAAGGGGTGTATGATATTGCACTGCTTTTTTATTATTATCATTGGGGGCGTCATAACAAAAGTTTTCGTAATTTTCACAAAAGCCGTTGTAGTTATAGCACCGGGTCTGTTATGAAAGGTGGGTGGATTGTATGCACAATATCACTCGACTGATCAAAGAATGATGCTCCAAAGTGCCTCGATGTGGTAGTTTGAGGCCGTAAAGAGACTCCTAGAGTCAGTTTTTGAGCTCCCCGCCAGACGTTCTGTATGCACTCCGAAGTCGTATAATTTCTTGTATGAGGCTGACAAGAGATAACTTTCCACCAGGTTGTAGGGGCGGTCTTTTCTACACAAAGCCGACATACAAGTAATTTATAGAATATTTTCCATCAAGTAAAATATGCCCCGGCGGGGGTCCACGAAACCTCTATCCCTTGGGCGGTCTGAAACGGTCAAAAATCGTCCCAGGCGCTTTAAGGCCATATTTGGCAACAATCAACCGAACTTGGTAAGAAAAACTGATCCTTGTCCTTTCAAGGTCTCAAACGACTCAGCACTTTTAGCCACCCTAAGCACGCTCAGAAAACCAGAAAGCTCGAATCATTCTGGGACAATCAGAGCATGTTCGCTCTACTTACCCTTAACTACCGGTTACAGCATTGTGCCGGGACCTGTGCTCGAGTACTGTATTATCATACCTGCTATTATCAAGTTTTCCGCCAAGCGGGCGTGACTTAGGGTTGGACGGTGTGTGGAGTCTAAGACCAGCCCTTTCGATACTCCAGTACTGGTGCTTCTGCTCGCATGGCTAAGAAAAGCGTGCCCCATGAAAAAACGCCAAGATCATGCAAGCACAGGAGGCACTTTGAACCTCGAAAGATGCTAATAGATGTTGAACATGTATCTGTTTTAGCTTTGTTTAGAAAATGTCACTCTAGGATTAGGTGCTACGAGTATTGGGTTTCCTATTTTGGTTTAGTTGGCTAGGAGAAAGCCTTCCACTTTCCACTGACTTTTCTGCTCTTGTCCAGCCAAACCTCCATACCTTCGCCTGTATTTTGTCGCTTTTTAGTTTCCCTAGAATCTTTTGAAATTAGGGGTTGTTCGAGTGTCGTAACTGCGGAGGTACTTTCTACTGGTCAGGTCACGGCAGGAGCTCCATAGCCATCCACCATTGGTAAAGATCTAAGGTTAACTTATTATACCATTACATCTGAATTAACTTTAGGAATACCGGAGTATCCCCTGTAATTCGGGCAATGGTATTATTGGCTTGCTGAAAAAATATTCTACAGATGAGGTAGGGCTGGTTCGGGGAGGACGATATAACCTCTCGGTTTTATGGAGGCATCTGGCTTGGTGAGCTTGGGCGAGGCGCTAGTACCTATGGTGGGTTTGGGCTATCTCGGAGCATATTGTCAAGGAAATCAGATGCTTTGCAGTGTTTGCTGCGTGGCTATAGGCGTTTGCGATGTCGCGGAACTTGTTCGCTTCCCACAAAAGGCAGTCTAGTAAACATGGCCAAGCACAAAGCAGACGAACTTGAAGATCCCACCGGCAAACACGAACATAAGACGACCAACTGTACCAAAGAGGAGATTATAGAGGGATCAGCTCTGTTCCAAAAGGTATCAGTTGAGTGGAAAAATAAGGTGAAGAATTCTGGGGTGACCCCCGCCGAGATGAGGGGCGAGCTCATGAAACTAATCCAAGCACTGGAGTACAGGGAAGCTTTGGAGAACGATCCATTTTTCCAATCAGTTAAGGCTTTGTATTCTAACAGTGGCTACTCGTATATTGTTTTGTTATCACGCATGGCGTTTCTATTTCTCACATATTATATTAGCTAGACTGCCGCACTTGAGTACTGTACTCGTACTGTACTCGCATCGGATGTATTCATTTGTCTCTTGGAATGATAGGCATAAGACGGCGTGTCCCACATGGCCTAAACTGAGCCAGAGGAGAATGGAACAAGTTGGCAAGACTTCACTTGTAGTGTTCTGGGTTAGTCTCTGCTCCCGAAACGCCTAAGAGTATGCTATGCGCATGTTCTTATCTGCTCCATACAGAAGGCGAGAGGCAATTTAAAGCGACCAAGGCCAGTTGCATTGTATCTTTTGAATATATAAAAACCCTAGCCTTGTCACCTACCACAGGGCTGTGGAGGGAGCGTCAGTTGCTGCTCCGGTCGTGCAGAGAGAAATCCCGAAAGATATCCCAGGAGATCTGAGGGTACCGTAAAAACCCTTTCGATTCGCCATCTCTGCCTGTCACGAATACCCCTGTATAATCGGGAGATCAGCCCAAGACAGATTTAGGTTGGCAAGTTAACGGAATTGCGACAACTAGTTAAGGAGATCAGCACAGCTGGATGGCTCAGACTATCCCGTATCAGGAAGGCGCTAGTCCTTCTTAGGAACTTTTGTCTCTGAATACTAGATTAGCGACCTCACGGAGATAGCGAATTTTTCTTCTTTGCTCTCAAATGGGAACTCGTGAATTTCACCTGCATCCTCTCCACTTACTAAGCAATGAATGCTGCATGAGGGTGGGATGAGGGTAACCGTAGCTCGGCAGCACCCCTATTTGAGCAGGAAATCTCTCTATCTTCTTCCTACCAAACTCAACTAGATCAAGTACTCCTTCATCAAGCAAAAATCTTATCTCCGTTCATCAAATTTTCTCTCATTTCATCGAATCTTCTCTCCCTTCATCGAATCCCCCCCCCTTTATCAAATCTTGTCTCTCTTTCAAGTAAGTCGGACATGCATCTTTCACTCTACAAGACTGATAAAGCAATAGAATGTCTACCTCCTTCAAAGCTTTTGGGACGAAGGTTTTGACTTTTATGGGGGACAACGGCGGGAAGCAATTGGGAAGCACAGTCGCACCCTGCTGTCCCGGACCTCGTTCTCCCGGATTCTTCGCTGTCCCGGATGAGCTTCTATGAATTATAAATTTCTTCACACCGAAACCAAACCGGTTGTCCCGGATAACTCGCTGTCCCGGACGGATTCTCAGGATTTTGACCGTCCGGGACAACGGGGTGCGACTGTATACAAGACTTATGGGCTGTACCTTTGTATGGAAATTGAGAAGTGGCCCGTAGGTTAACCAAGTCTTGCAGAGTGGGTGAAAAGGAACCAGCGTACTCTTATTATGGCACCTGTCCCGACGTCTATCATCGTCGCCGATGCGCGGTCCGGTCGCAAGGATGCGAAGGGGGACGCCAAGAATCTCGAAGAGAATGTCGACCGTCTCGGAAAGGCGCTCGCCCACACCAACAACATGATCAAGGAAATGGACAAGAGGCTCACCCTTGTTGAGCACAATCGGAATTTTATGCAAGCGTTCGCTTTGCAGTCCGCCGTCAAAATAATGAAGGCCATTTACAGCGGCGACACGAGCGACAGGGAGGAAGCAAAAAAATTTATTAGAGACGGGGAGGAGCTCATGGGATGTATGGAGCGTGGGGGGGAAAGGTGTGTGTGGGGGGGGTGAAGTGTAAGTTATAGAGTTCGACTCTAAGTGGCATATATGCTGACCGTGGTTGAGATAATAAATATTTTTAGGGGCGGGAGGGCGTTTATGGGCGGTGGGTGGGCGTTTAGCTTTAATCAAAGTCTTAGGGGCCGTTTGGCGTTACGGTTTTGGGTGGTTACCAACCATGGTTTGGCCTCAAAACCTGCTTATATAATCCATTTTAAGGGCCATAATTGGTCAGTTTTTATGCTTTATGGGCAAACCATGGTTGGTAACCACACAAAACCGTAACGCCAAACGGCCCCTTAGTTTAGTGGTTTACCTATTTTCTCGTCGGATTAGCTATCTCCCCACAGGGTTCCGATCTCTCCACAAAGGGGGCTATGACCTCCTAGTCTCGGGGTCGGGGCCTTGCCCGGAGGTAGTCAGTCTGACGAGAAAATACGGTAAACCAAGAAAGTAACAAAGATCGCCCTTTTTTAACCAGGCTCCTATACCGAATTTGTGCCGACAACTTTCTAAAAACTGCCCAAGCAGTAATACCGTTAACCCCAGAAACTGATGAGAAAACCTATTAAATACCAGCGAATCTCGAACCCTCCCTACATAATACCATCCATGTTTTTTTATCCCAGCAAAAACGTAACGTTTCACCAACGGCCAAGAAAATAATACCCCAACCTTTAGGTGTGAAAACACAATCACAATAATTTATAACAATTTAGGGTGCGTCTGGTCGCCTTCGACTTTCCAATATGCTAAAATCAGAAAATACAAGTTGCACCCTGCAACTGTAGTTATTCCAAGTCAGCGCCCGGGGATGGATCATTTGGTAGTCAGCCACCAGGCCGTGGGCGGCAGCGATGAGCCCCCCTCTGGTTTGATTGCAGGGTCTGGGGGTGGTTATTTGCTCAAGAGGATCAAAAAAGAGGATCCCAAAACACTCCAAAGAAGCATCTAAGGCACCACTTTTGGACCGCCGTGATGAAATATCACTCGATTGTGTGCCTTATTGATCCACGACCTCAGTGGGTGTACCGAAAACCATGGCGCGAGCATGAATGGGATAACCAGGAGGAACCGGAGGTTGCGCGCCCGCAACAGCCTGAGCAGCGAGCAGCGAGCGTGGCGAAGCAACATAAAAGTATATAAGAAACGGCGGCGGCGTTGGGGCGACGGGGGTCTCATCCGCTCCGCGAGGAACGGCTTACATCAATCTACTCGTGGGAAAGGAGCTTAAGGAGTTCGTGTACGAGATCTCAAAGATGGATACAGGGTATTACAAGTTACGCGAGCACAATCGGCGAGACTACTCCCTGGCCACCCCGGGTGGATATGTATTGTCCGCATGAAATAGTTAGTCCTGTTGAATAATGAAATATTTCCTAGTAATGAAACACACGTGATCCCCTGAAACATCGGCCTGCGGGTGACCCAGGCCGGGCCCTGCTTTGGCTTGGAAAAGCCGCTTTCCCACAGTCCGGCCCAGCCGTCCATGAAAAAGCCTGGGCCAGTCCAGGCGTACTCAAAGCCGGACGGACTGGCCGCCTGGGATCACTGCTAAGGAAGGCCTCCAGACACACACGAACCCAAGTATCTCACTGGGCCATGCGAGCTCAATTGGAAAACTCCAAAAGACGGAAATGAAAGTCTGAAGAAGGGAGGATTGAGTTTGAGGTATTTTGTGCATCATTCTTCGTAGACAACTTTGTGTGGTATGATACCCGGTCGTCCCCCCTCTAACACCTCTATCGACAATGAAATTTGCTGGGTTTATGATGGCCGGGAAGTGGTTACTATTACCAACTGAGTATGTCGCAAGTGGAATGGATGGTCACGATCATAGTTTTGAAAAGAGAAAGCTTTTAATAAGTTGTATTTCAAGACATCAGATATCACTCGCTGACCACAAGTAACTTTCATAGTTCCCATGGGCAACTTGTCCACATACCATGACCCGAGGGGGTCTGGCAGCTCGGGAAACGTCCACTGGGGGGCTAGTGCTAGATTGTATAGATCTCAAGTTATGGATAGAGTCGCGGATTTACTTATCGATAACTATCGTTTCCCGGTATTCGCTGGTTGATCAAGCTATGCAAAAGTGACTACCTAATAGGCATATCATATCATCTGGTATTAGTTGAGTCCTCTCGTCTTTGTGCCCTCTCCGGATGGGAACGGATCTAGGGATTAAGTATAGAGGCTACGAGGACGTCCCATGAGCTATCCGGGAGCTTTACTTGCGCACAGACCGGAGGAGGGGAGGGGAGCGGCATGAGGGTAAGATGACCGAAGGGCTTGTATCAATAAGATCGAGCCGAAAAGTTAAGAGAAATGGAGGGACGGTGCTTTTGGGAAAGGACCCGGAACCGGAAAGAAAGTCTCATGGGGGCGGTGCGGTACAGTACACTAGGGTATGGGAAACAGCCTCTAGGGTTTATAAGGGCGCGGTCGTATCCACGTACTCTAGTATGATACAGCAGGCCAACCGAAAACTCGTCTACTATCATAATAATTGAACGCGTTTTTTTTAAAACCTACACTTGGGCTTTTTTTGCCAAGACGAGAAAAACACATTTGAAGTGTGGCAACCAGAAAACATAATTCCAAGTAAATCAAGTTTTAGTTTTCCTCCAACTTTGACATGCTACTACTTTATGAGAAAAATATTTAAAAATATTATAAGTACATGGAAAATATCAGAATGAAATAGCAATTATTTCTATGTAAAGAAATCTAACTCAATATTATAGCTATAAAGTATTGTTATTACTTTAAACAATACATTGTTGTCAGGATTTTGTAAATTTTAGGCTTTAGGGGTTCCATTTTTAGTACTGTTTTATGATGTTGTTTGTGTAACAAACCTTTATAGAAAAAAAATGCAACAACTTTAATTCAAAATACCACAAGAAGCAGTTGTCCAATTGAGATGGGATTTGGTGCTACTGATGCTCAGGAAGTGCAAGATATTTTTAGTGCAAAAAATGCATTTTGGTATTTTTCACATTTTTTGGTTCAGAAGCTGCAAATTACAGTATATAAGGCTCATGAATATTTTTTGAACTGATGAATATATACTCTACAT
>LN891038.1:167374-178423 GCA_900010015.1 Tuber aestivum
AATCGCTTCGTCCCAGAACTGTGGTTGGTCCCGTTTACTTACGTCCTACAACACCCAGAGACCCAGAGGTCAGAAATTGCTTCGTCCTAGAGCCGTGGTTGATCCTGTTCACTTACCTTCTACAACACTCAGAGAGCTAGAGGTCAGCAATAACCTTGTCCCAGAGCCGTGGTTGATCGTGTTCACTTACCACCTACAGTGCTCAGAGAGCCAGAGGTCAGCAATTACCTCGTCCCAAAATCGTCGTTGATCCTGTTCACTTACCTTCTACAACACTCAGAGAGCTAGAGGTCAGCAATCATCTTGTCCCAGGGCTGTGGTTGATCGTGTTCACTTACCACCTACGGCACTCCGAGAGCCAGAGGTCAGCAATTGCCTCGTCCCAGAACAGTGCTTGATCTTGTTCACTCACCAACTACAGGATTCACAGAGCCAGAGGTCAGAAACCGCCTCGTTCCAGAACAGTAATTGGCCCTGTTAACTTACCTCCTACCATATCCAGCGAGGCAGAGGTCAGCAATTACCTTGCCCTAGAACTGTAGTTGGCCCGGTCCGCCTACCTTCTACAGCACTCAGTGGCCACGGGTCAGCTATGGCTTGTTTTCAAAATTCGCCTGGTTTGGTTACATACAAGCTATAGCACCCCGCAACCTAGTAATTAGTTATCAACTTCGTCACCTGTGCTAATTTCCGTGTCCTTTACCTCCTGTATCACCCTACAGATCAGAAAACCTGATTCTGTTATCTGCCTGTACTGAAAACCACAACCTACGCTCTGCCGTCATACGTTGATCCGGAGTTAGCCAGGTCGGTTGCCAAATATCTCTCATGCAGTTCGCTTACTTTCTGTAGTCACCAAGCCCCCGACATCAGCACCATGTCAGTGCGAATTTGAAATGATCAGGAGCTTATATTTGCCTTCTGTAACGTAAAACAGGTTCTGAATCAGCTCTATCGCTCAGTGATGACCGCCAGTTCACGCACCGTCTATAAAGCCAAGTTTAATTCTTGTCAGTTATGCTTCAATCGGCCAGGATCAAGAGGCCTCTTCACTTGCAAGATATTATACTCCTTCCCACCTATGTAAGCCTTGACGCCCCTGTGCAGTAGCATTCTGGCGATATCATCGTATTTCCGATATGCTGCTATGTTTAGTGCGGTGCCATATCGTTTAGATCGGGCATTGATATCTCCTCCACCCTCCAATAGCCGCCCAACTACTGCCCCTTGCCCAAACCATGTTGCCATCATCAGATGTGTCCAATCCTCTGGGAACCAACCCCATCTCTCGAAATTGAACCAGTACACCTGAAACCATCTCAGAAATCGTTGAGACCCAGTTTCACAAATTATCCGTGTCAATTCGAATAATTCCATCTGCTGATCATGCGAATCCCGAAAGTGGTCTGCCCAATATCTCGCTGTATAATCGAGAAAAGGATATTTCAGAACATATTTCTGCACCGCTTCCACTTTAACCTCGTCGGGAACACCGGTTTCTAGCGAGCCGTTTTCAAACTCCTCTAATGAAAGATAGGTCAGACAAATGCCAGCCAATGTGATGTTAGAATCCTTGTGACACAGGGTATACTGCCAGTTTCCTTGGCCAGGTGAAGGTCCCTTAATGAGGAACTCCCTAGCGGTTTGGTGGACGAGGTAGATTCTCGAATCGATAATCCGCACGAAATGTCCACACAGATTCTTTACCGTTCTTTCAAATCCGGGGGGAAGTTCTCGGAGGTCGTTGACTCTGTCGCAATCTCGTCTAATTTTGAATGCAACATTCATTTCCTGAAGTGTAAGAGGTCTTGCGGCTGCCACCACAATCTTCAGGATTTTTCGGGCTTTATCGGGGTGCATGCTTTTATCCAGAATTTTAGTGTATAAGTCTCCTAGACCGCATGGTGCAGTGGATACAATGTTAGTAAACTCCTCTTGCGAGTCATCCTGACTATCCTTCAAAATCTCAAGAATAATAGAAACCCAAATGAATGTCCGATCGGCGGAAGATTCGAGGAGATCCCGCAGGTAACCCAGCCCCCCAGGTCGCCCCCAGTACGACTCTAGGTCCTTAACTCCCTCATCTATGACACGGGTGACATCCGCAGTAAGAGCCTTGACTTCATCCTCCCCTTTAAGCCGGATCGTGGTTGTGGGTGAGCTAAGACCTCTTTCAATATTGTGGTAGGGGCGGCTTGTAACAAGGAATTTCAACCGCACGTTGGAATGTTGGAGCTTAGGGAGGTTTGCCAGGTGACGGATAAGCCGAGCTTGAGTCACCTCCTCACACTCGTCCAAGGCATCCACCACACAGACTACATCACCGCATTCCCCCTCCGCTACTGCCTTGACCAAAATATTCCACAATGTATCCACCTCCTCTGTGAACCTCTTGCCTTTCGCCTCAAATTCTTCCTCGGCATACACACAGAGAGACTTTTTCCGAACAAAAAGCTGATGAAGTATTGCGCAAAGAGCAAAATTCGCGCTCTTCTGGTCCTCAGAGTCGTCCTTGAAAAAGAAAAAGCAAACGATAGTGTCGCTCCGGATGTTCAAATGTGTTACGAGGAACGATGCCATGACCGATTTTCCGTAACCCGGGTCGGCCGATAGCCAGAGGAGACCAGATGTCCCTTTCCCCAACCATTCCTTATACCTAGGATGTCCCGTAACCCAGGAGCATGTTCCCTCGACTGGCTCTTGGACCCGACCACGGTGTGACCCGTAATCAGATGTGTATAGGCATTGCAAAATTCCGGCATGGTTCTGGCACGAGCCTGAGTTCGTGCCCTCATGGTTGAAATAATTATTGGTGGTATTATGGGAGTTGATGTCATTATTAGAACTTGAGTTGCCGCTACCATCTCCGTGAATATAGCGATTGTCCACGGTGTTAGAACCGTGGCTACTGATATTGATGATTAGTAGTGCCAATATATGAAGCAGAACTTCCGGGAGAATACATTTGGGGTAAGGGAAGGCCCTCATACTGTTTGTCCGGTTGTCGATTGTCCATAGGATCGATGGCTGCTCGGCTTGGAGGATGTTGTGTGTTGAGGGTGGAGAAACTGAACGTGTTCTTCGATACTCGCAAAGGTAATTTTCACAGATCTAGGAAGGATAGAAGAAACAAGAGGGTAGTATGGCGATGTCCTTCTCTCGAGAGCGCAAGGTACGGTAGGGAGCGAGAAACCCTATAGTCTAGCCCCGCTTCCCCACAGCAAGTTTGGTCTCGCACCTGTGTCACCACCTGCCAAGCGGTGGGAAACTTTTCATCTGATTGGCAGATTCTGTGTACAGTACCGTACTCTAGCACCCACCTATACAAGTACCTATTCTACAAGAACCACCCAGACACCCACCTGCAAGCGAGATTCTGCCTTATGGCGCGCATTGTTGGGAGAATGTATAGTACTAAATATTAGAGACTAATGAAGAGAGCGGCTTAGTATCCCAGAGTTATCCGCGCGTGTTTGATACCCTCTACCGGAAGGATTTCGAAATCCTCTAGACTTGTGGTGGGTGCTGTACAATAGAGGTGGTTGTGCTGATGGTAAGTTAGCAACGTAAATAATCGTAGGATGCAATGGACACGGATGGGTAGTCTAGGTGTCTGAAATATCCTTTTATCATAAATTCCCGTAAATATTTAGAAAGAAGCGATGTTTTATCATTCACACTTCAACGTTGCATGCCTCCCACATCAGATATCACCCTATGTCCCGCCACTCGGAAAGCCCCCATGGCTGCCGCTAAGACAACCTTTGACAACTCGTGACCCGAGGGATGTCTGATGGCTCTCAATGATACCGTTGGGGACCTGCGGGGGATTATAAACTTCCAGCTCTGTATACCGAAGCGGCGTAAACGCGCGCAGAAGCCACCGGTACCAACAGAGTGCTGTGGACTCTCTAACAACATCCCACAGGTACATGCATGTGAGCCTATCGTGACTTGATGGTTTTGGCACTGCAGCGGCCACTACCGTGCCAAATACACGCATCATTACCTTACCTCTTATTCACCGAGTTCCCCTAGCTGTCTTGTGCCCTAGTCTAAAAGTAGTTACAGCTCGCGGCACAAGTATTCAGCGTGAAAGTTGGGAGGTATCCCCACTAACCGCTGGAGGATGTTTGATTACACAAGACCGGTGGGGGAGGGGAGAGGGGAGACATACGCCAGAAGACGACCGCGAGGTTTGCGCCAACTGACATGTCCGGAACATCGGGGAACGAGGAGAGACCGGGTTTTCAAGAAAGATCCTAGAATTGCGAGGAAAGCACCGCACGAGCGGAGGAAGCGGGCGCGCATCCCCACCCACGGATAGTACCCAATCGCTCGCCCGCCGAAGTATGATACCGGCAGAATTCCCCTGGCAAGCACCATTAGGGGTTCTCCAATGCCCTTACCACCACGAACCCCCGCCCAACACCACCAACCTATATAACTTTAATTACGAATCCATCCAGTCAGTGCTAGTACAGTACTAGCGGCATCCAAGTGTAATTAATTGTTAATATAGTGCTAGGAGCCGTGAATGGGAAGTGTGTAGTAGCCCTCCCAGGCTTGATTACCCCAATTGGCAGAAGGTAGCCAACCAGAACATTTTGGAACCAATGGATTCAATACCCACACGAAAGCCACTCTGTGGCTGGGGTGATTACACACATTCCCCGTGACTTTCGGGGCCATACAACTACAGAACTCAACCGACAGCATCGCTCAGGAAAACACAGCTACCGTAACCCCGCTTACGCCTTGTTACGAGCATTGCCCAGAGAGCTTGTATCTGGTGAGTGGGGAATATATTCTCCTCTTGGCCGACAATCCCCCTACCAGAAACAGAGAGATAACCCTATTTCTAGGAATTCCCCATTTCCTAGGAGGATAAGAGAGCACGCAAAATGAAAGACCTTTTTTCATAATTTCCCCGCTATTACCTCCGAAAAACTATCCCCAATCAGGATCCCATCTTATTATAGGTTTACCCGGAACCGGCTTACTATTACCTACTTTTCACTTTTTGTACTGCCATCATACACTTAGTTTATCAAGTTGTCTTATTGGCGATTCGGTCACTAACTTATGGCTGTAGGGACCTATATTTTTGTAAAACGATCAAATGCTAAGGATGCCAGTACAGGAGTAACAGAAACCCCATAAACCACCCAGGGCCGACTCGTAAAAATTCCCACATCATAGCATATATATCATACCCTTCGCTGAAATAGAGCCCCGTGATAGTCTGATAGAGAGCCGGATATGGTGCAAAAAAGACCAGCGTGGCTTCGAGCTAGTAAAGGTACTGAATAAACACCAGGCTTCCAACCAATGGCCCACTGTAGTAGACGCCCAATCCCCCGTTCCACAACATGAGTAATCCTGCCCACCTACCCCCTACAGCCCTCGGCTGGCTAGAGGTCAGCAATTGCCTCGCTCCCGAACTGTGGTCGATCTCCTTCACTAACCAACTACAACACACGAGCTAGGAGTCAGCAATCCTCTCAACCCAGAGCCGTGGTTGTTCTTCACTTACCCGCTATACTACCCAGAGAGTGCGAGGTCAGCAGTCCCCCCCCCCCCCTCAGCATTCTAAATGATCCTGTTTACTTCTTACCTACAAAATAAAACTGTTTCAGGCCAGTAAATGTCCTGTGCAGGGGTTGTTCCTAAACCTCCTGCAACTCATCAAACCCCATTCTATTATCATCTGGTGCTATAATGGTTGACTTACATTCTATGCTCATGTGCCAGCCCTAGTTAATCGTGATGATTATCCAATAAATACATGCAGTTTGCTTAATATCTACAGCTCCAGACCACCTGTATCAGCAACACGGCGCTGAGAAGTAGACATGATCAGCGACCTCTACCTACCCTCTATTCCCAATCTGCCGCACCTCCCAGCGATGGGAGCAAAACCACACACGGTCTATGAAACAAGGTAAACCTATGGTTAGTTATGCACCACTTAGCCTACACCAGGGGATATTTCACATGTAAAATGCTGTACTCCTTCTCAGACAGTTGGGCATCGACGCTACTCCGCAACAGCATCTTAGTTATAACCTCATCTCCCCGCAGCATGCAATTGAGCTGAGGAATGGCCCTCGAAGTGCCCGCTTGACCGCCGATTTTCCTCAAGACCGATAGCTGCCGAAGTTCTCTACCGTGGGCGCAAGGACCGAATGCGCTCCTCAATACTCGCAGGGGTGGCCGCCAACAGGGCAAGGCAGAATGGGAGAAATATAGGCACATACCCGGCGGCTCTGCTGATCCCGCCCAACCCTTTCACTCACACCACACCCGGACCCGCCCTCGCCAACCCGCGGAGAAACTCCCCACCTAACCGGCGGATGCAGAACATCTCCTAGCCCTATTATACTTACCTATCCCCAGACTCCCATACAGTAGAGTACACTATCTATTTTCCACCCCATTGTGCAGATTATGCCCCAGAGGGACTGCAATAGCTCGACTATGATGAATGTGAAGTTAGCTGCAGAAAAAAAAATATTGCCCGAATCAGGAGCTCAGCTAGCCTAGCGCAGAAATAGTGTATTCTAACACTTTAGGTAAACTCCCTACGATGTTAGGCCAACAGCTTGATTCCCGTCCGATCGCTCACACAGATCCCGGCTCCCAAATTCATAGTTACTATTGACCCCACCCTGACTCTATGATATCGTACCTCCTAGAGCCACTAACTTTAAGCCCGAGCCCACCGGTATGCAATAACCCGTATTCCTAAATACACTGAAACAGAAACAACACGAAAGTGACTTTGGCAACGAAATTCTCCTCCTCCCCAAAATTTGAGGTATCATAAGATTTATGTTCTCGAGTTATTGAAACACTGCGGCCCATCAATAACCCCAGGACTTAAATAAACTCCCAGGCCTCTTCGATGTCTGGGGCCTATCACGGCCCCAGTGGTGTCAGGGACTCGGAGTCCTTAATCCCATTGCCGGTTGTCCTCTAACTATAATATACAAAAAATCCTTTCCTAGAAGCCGAAAGGAGTGCACACTGATGTTTCACTTGGCATAGATGTCCAGAGATAATGAGCGCCACGGGGTAGGACCTCCCTACCAGGTGATGCAAGCAGAGTGTTAAATACCGAGAGGCTACCAGTAATCAAGAGAGAAGCCCAGTGCGCAGGAATTGTCGGTCACACGAGGTGATTTCAAATTTCTCTGGAGGCTTGTGGCGGATACAATGCAATAGAGGTGCAGGCGCGCGGACAGAAGCACTGAAAATGGCCTTATAAAGAAATGGAGATCAATAGGTTGGTGGCGGGAACTTTTTTGTAACTATCTGTTTTTTCCAAGCATTAGTTAACTAAGCTCTGCCGGAGTTATCGGAGGTCATATATGGTGTAAGAACGTAAGTTAAGCCCAGCGAAGCAAGGATTGACCCAAGGTTATTGACCCAGAAGTATAATAGGGGGCGTTACTGTTATTCTCCTTACTTCACCCTATACCGTAGAAACTCCAATAATCGGCCCATGTGCTATGTCGTTGAAAATTCCCTACTCTGGAAAAGGAGCGAAAAATACAGCAAAATGTGAACTTCTCAGCCCCTTTGAGACATAAAAAAACAAAAAAAATACCAGGCCTTACCAGAGGAGGCAATCCCAACGACATAGCACATACGCCGATTGTTGGAGTTTCTACGGTACAGCCCCACCCACACACCCGCCCTGTCGGCAATGAAACCCCAGGGGATTCATAAAGGGTAGAAAGCAACCTCAAATCAAACGAGAGTGTTCAGCGGAATACCGTAGTAAAGTGCACAGTGACATTCCTAAGTGGTTTAGAGAGAAACAGTTCTCACCATCCATGCCTTCAACATTTCATCCCTCCCACACCAGATAACACCCGGTACTCAGCCGCCCAGAGAACCCTCACTGTCCCCAACAAGGCAATCTTTCACAACTTATGACTCACTGGATGTGTGATGACCCCCGATAAACCCACCGGGCGCTGTTGTAAGATTCCGCAGACATCCGGTTATATAGATGGATGAAAGCACTGTGAATGCCAGTGAAAGACCGCGGAGACAAATGGATGGCCTCGCGGATTTCCCCCATCAATAACTATCCTTTCCCATCGCTAGTTGATTGATCAAACCCTACCTACCAAGTGTGCCGATATAATATACACAGTAATTACCATCTCACCTCTTATTCACGGATGGGGTAACGCTTGAATCCAAAGAGATGAAGGGGGCGGACCGCCCTTCAGCGGAATAATCCAGGGCCAGGGGGAAAGTATGGTAGGAGCGGTAAGATTGGGCACTAATTTACATCGGAAAGCTACCCCGAGGGTTTACGGGGTACCGTACTATACAGTACTGCCTTATTCCACATATACCATCAGAAAACCCCCCTACGAACGCAGAATACCAAGCTTTCGGAGAGGGTCTCTCCAAAGCACTTCTATCACGGCTATAAATTTACCTTGGCCTAATTCCACCAACTTACAGACCTTTACTCCAGAAACCTACCGAGGCGGGACCGGCGACACTCAATAGTACCGGCACCGTAATTGGTAATGTGGCTACTGAGCTTAACACGACGTTGTCACCAGTGCCAAGCTTGCCCGCGATCACTGACAGGGAAGCACGGTGATGTCCTGTTGTGAGGTGTGTACGAGGGGGTTGTATTGTACTTTTATACATAAATTTATATAGGGGGGTTTAAGATTTTACCTACCAAGCTCCACCTCCGGTATTTTCCTGACCCCGCTCTTTGCCTCCCTATTCAGGAAGGCGCTTACAGGGTTAAACACCAGATACACTACCCGGCAAGTCCAAACCTGGAGCTTCATAGGCTTATGGGATGGACTTTATCGTGAGCAAAATACTATGGCTAGCACCCTACTGCTACCTACTTTACTCTCTTCCATAGCTATGACTTGATCTCATAGCTATGGAAGTTAGGGATTACAACCCTGCAAGACTCTATGCCAGTCATGCTGTCCTATTATGAACAAGCCAAATACCTCATGGATGGTGTGGTCTGGTCGGGGGAGGGAATAAGGCATTTATTCTTCCTGACTTGTCGTCAAGGGGAAGAAGGAAACTGGCCGGATGGCCCAAACTGATGATTTGTTACTTGGTTTGTTATGTTATTGATTGGTTTTTCTTTTGTTCTCGAAGTTTACTGGTGGTTTCTTTCTCTTCTGCCTGCCTCTCTCGGTTCAGAGGAGATTTGTCTTTGCCAGGTTTGAGGAGGATGTGCGGTTGGTTCCATACCAGAGGAACTATAGGCTTGGAGTACATTGGAATGCATGCTTTTGGGCTTTCTTGTCATAACCGAGCAGTTGCATACAGTGGTTGTGCCCTTAAACAATCAAAGGATTTAACAAAATATATATATAATAATATTATTATTATATATTTTACTGACTGGCAGTGTCTCTACTCGTACCACGGGCGTGCAAGTGGTGATCCAACCATACTCACTGATACCCCTGACTTTACGACTAGTTAACTAGCATAATAATTGTGGCTAAAATAAACGACCGGTTTCTACTGTTCCCCCACTAAGAGTATTCGTCCTCATGCACATGTCGATTTCATGCCCGGTCTTGTCCACCTCCCTTCTCTTCTAAACTCCCGATTCGACGTTTATTCCCTTCCTTCCCCTTTAAAAACAGACCTCCGATCTACCATCTCCCAACGCCTATCTCAAGCTAGAGCCCCATCCTGCCACTCACATGATGGTTTAATGTTACTTACGTGAGGATCTAAGGCCAGTGACCGTTGGCGGCACCGTGTGCTACTGCCATAAGCTTAGCTTATTAAGTTACAATCTACCAAATTAAATACCCCAAGTCAAACTTCAGCCACTATGTGATGGATCTGAAGGGTGATATTGTTAGGAACGATCAAATTCTGAAGAACAGAAACACCATAAACCACCTACGACCCCCACAAATTCCTAAATCCTATTACAGATATAATTCCCCCCACGGAAACAAACATTCGGGGCAAAGTATTACTTGAGGTTGGAAAAAGAGTGCGCCCTCGAGCCAGTAGACCTATTAAATAAACGACGGGCTTTGAACGAAAAGCCTGCTGCAGACATTTAACCTATTATATAGTTAGTAAAATGTTTAGGTATTCACTAAGAAATATAAAAAAAGGACATAATGCTCACCGGAATTGCCCTGGGTGGGCAGGGAATGCGGGTCCTGCGTGTCCTGGATGCAAAACTGACGGGAAGTCAATAGCAACTCAGATTGTTGGTGAAGATATGACTCACAGGCTGCGAGAAAGGTTAACAGATATACATTGCTGACATGGCTAGTAGCAATAAAAAGAAATTACTCACTATCTGTGTTGCCCAAATATTTGTGAGGCAATGCGATTTAGTGGGTGAAGCGGGACGAGAGAACAAGAGATTTACTAACGAGCTGTAACACAATACTAAGTGTTAGTTAAAACCTCAAGAAGGGATAGGTATGCATACAAACTAAGACGGGAAAGAAGTAATTAGTTAGCATTCAGAAGGGTAACAATCTGGCGGTTTACAATGTTTACCTCCTATCGAGGGGAGCAAAAGCTACGTTAGTCCTGAGCGATCGGCATCAACAAAGGCCCCGGGGGTTGTGGGTTATATACTATCTGCAGCCGCGCGAGAGATATTAGCAAAATGCAGAACAAGATACGATTGAGAGCGTGAAGGTCAGCTTACCTCCTGAAGGAAACAAAAAGCCGGGCATCAGCAATCTCCCCGTCCCAGAGCCGTCGTCGGTTCTTTTCACTCACGCGCTTCAAGGCTCAGCAAGCCAGAGGTCAGCAATTGCCTCGTGCGAGAACTGCGGTTCATCCTATTCACGTACTGGCTATAACATGCAGAGAGCAGAAGTCAGCAATTGCTTCGTCCCAAAACAGCGGTTGATCCTGCTCATTTACCCTCTACAACACTCAGAGACCCAGATGTCAGCAATTACCTCGTCTCAGAGCCGTGGTTGATCCGGTTCACTTACTATCTACAAGATCCAGAGAGCCAGAAGTCAGCAATTCCCTCGTCTCGGAGCC
>LN891038.1:183094-265710 GCA_900010015.1 Tuber aestivum
ATCCTAGAGCCGTGGTTGATCCGGTTCTTTTACTCGCTACAACACTCAGAGAGCCAGAGGTCAGCAATGGCTTCGTCCCAGACCCGTGGTTTATCCCATCCCCTTACTTTCTACAACACCCAAAGAGCCAGGTCAGCAATTGCTTCATCCCAGAACCGTGGTTGATCCTATCGACTTACCCACTACAACACTCAGAGAGCCAGAAGTCAACAACTGCCTCACTCCGGAACAGTGATTGATCCGGTTCATTTACCTCCTACAACACTCAGAGAGCCACAAGTCAGCAATTTCCACCTCCAGTAACCGCTGTTCATCCGATCCACTTACTTGCTAAAACACTCAGAGAGCCAGAAGTCAACATTTGCTTCGTCCCAGAACAGTGGTTGATCCTGCCCACTTACCCACTACAACACTCAGTGAGCCAGAGATTAGAAATTGCTTCGTCCCAGAACCATGGTTGGCCCTATCCACTTACCCACTACAACACTCCGAGAGCCAGAGGGTCAGCAATTGCCTCATTCCAGAGTCGTGATTGATTCTGTTCACTTACATCCTACAATACTCAGAGAGCCAGAGGTCAGCAATTGCTTCGTCCCAGAGCCGTGGCTGGTCCTGTTAACCTACTAAGGTCTATAGCACTCAGAGAGCCACAGGTCAGCAATTGCTTCGTCCCGGAACCGTAGTTGATCCTCTTCACTTACGGCCTGCAACACCCAGCGCGCCAGAGGTCAGCAATTTCCTTGCCCTAGAACCGTTGTTAGCCCGGTCCGCCTACCTCCTACAGCACTCAGCGGGCCACGGGTCAGTCATCGCCTGCTTTCCAAATTCGCCTGGTTTGGTTACTTACAAACTATAGCACCCCGCAACCCAGTAATTAATTATCAACTTAGTCATCTGTGCTAATTCCCGTGTCCTTTACCTCCTATATCCCTCTACAGATCAGAAAACCTGATTTTGTTATCTAACTATCTTGAATATCACGACCTACGCTCTGTCATCATACGTCAATCCAGAGTTAGCCGCACGGGTTGCCAAACATCACTTATTCAGTTCACTTACAATCTATAGTTCCCAAGCCCCCGGCATCAGTCCCATGGCAGTGCGAATGTGAAATGATCAGGAGCTTATACTTGCCTTCTGGAACGTAAAACAGATTCTGAATCAGCTCCATCGCTCAGTGATGACCGCCAGTTCACATACCGTCTGTAAAACCAGGTTCACTTATTGTCAGTTATGCGTCAATCGGCCCGGATCAAGAGGGGTCTTCACTTGCAGGATGTTATACTCCTTCCCATCTATGTAAGCCTTGACGCCCTTCTGTAGTAGCATTATGGCTATATTATCGTTTTTCTGAAAAGCGGCTATGTTTAGTGCAGTACCATATTGCCTAGATCGGACATTGATATCTCCTCCATCCTCCAATAGTCGCCCAACTACCGCCCCTTGCCCAAACCATGTTGCCATCATCAGATGTGTCCAATCCTCTGGGAACTCATTCCATCCCTGGGAACCGAACCAGTACACCTGAAACCATCTCAGAAATCGTTCAGACCCAGTTTCACAAACCTTCCGTGTCAATTCGAATAATTCCATTTGCCGATCCTGCGAATCCCGAAAGTGGTCTGCCCAGTGTCTCGCTGTGTAATCGAGAAGGGGATATTCCAGAGCATTTCTCTCAGCCGCTCTTCTTTTAACCTCGTCAGGAGCACCGATCTCTGGAGAGCCGTTTTCAAACTCCTCTAACAAAAGATAGGTGAGACAAATGTCAGCCAGTGTAAAGTTAGAATCTTTGTGACACAGGGTATACTGCCAGTTTCCTTGGCCGGGTGAAGATCCTTTAATGAGGAACTCCCTTGCGGTTTGGTGGACGAGGTAGATCTTCGAGTCAATAATCCGCACGAAATGCCCACACAGATTCTTTATAGTTCTCTCAAACCCGGGGGGATGTCCCCGGAGGTCCTTGATCCCATCGGAATCCCGCCTGATTTTGAACGCGACATTCATTTCCCGAAGTGTAAGGGGTCTTGCGGCTGCTACCACAATCTTCAGTATTTGGCGAGCTTTGTCAGGGTGCGTGCTTTTATCGAGAATTTTAGTGTATAATTCCACAAGATCACGCGGTGCAGTTGAGACGATGGTAGTAAACTCCTCCTGCGAATCATCCTGACTATCCTTCAACATTTCAAGAATAATAGCAACCCAAATGAATGTCCTATCGGCGGAAGTTTCGAGAAGACCCCGCAGGTAACCCAACTCCCCAGGTCGTCCCCAGTACAACTCTAGGTCATTAATGCCCTCATCTATAACACGAGTGACGTCGGCAGTAATGGACTTGACCTCGTCCTCCCCCTTCAGCCGGATCGTTGTTCTGGGTGAGCCAAGACCTCTTTCGATATTGTGGTAAGGGCGACTTGTAATAAGGAATTTTAATCGTAAGTTGGAATTTTGAGACTTAGGGAGACTAGCCAGAAGACGCATAAGTCGAGCTTGAGTCACCTCCTCACACTCGTCCAAGGCATCCACTACACAAATAACATCGTCGCACTCTCCCCCCGCTACCACCTTGACCAAAATATTCCACAATGTGTCGACCTCCTGAGTAAATTTGCTACCTTTAGCCCTAAACTCCTCCCTTGCGAAACGAATGAGGCGCTCTCTCCGTCTGAAAATCTGATGTAGTATGGCGCAAAGAGCAAACGTTGCCCTCTTCTGTTCATCGCTGTCATCTTTGAAAAAGAAATAGCAAATAATAGCGTCCGTTTGCATTTCCAGATGCTCTACCAGAAACGAAGCAATAACCGATTTACCGCAACCAGGGTCCGCCGATAGCCAGAGGAGACCAGGGGTGCTTTTCTCCAACCAGTCCTTATACTTTGGATGCTCCGTAACCCATGTGCATGTTCCCTCGACTGGCTCCCGAACCCGACTTTGGTGCTCCCCGTAGTCAGATGTGTAGAGGCATTGCAAGATTTCGGCGCAGTCCCCGGGCGAGTTCGTGGACGCCTCTCCGTAATAAGTATTGTTGGTCGTGTTACCCGAGTTCGTGATGTTATGAGAACCGGTATTGCCACTATGATCGCCTTGGATGCTGGTGTTGATCGCAGGGCTAGAGGCAGAGTTACTGACGCTGACGATTAGAAGCACCAAAACAGAGTATACAAGTGACATTGCAGGACCATACCGCTGGTGTGAGGAATTGTCCTCAAAAGGGGTGCCTGATCGTCGGCTGTTCATGCTGTCGATTTGTTCTTGAATCGCGATAAGTTGCCAGCGGGTATTGTGTGTGGAGAGAAAGCATCTGATACTCGGCAGGATGGTTTACAACCAGTGTGAGGAAGAATGGAAAAAACAGAAGGGGAGCCTAGAGACCGCACTCCCCAGAGATTGTAGAAGAGCAGGCATGGAAGGCAGCGTCTTGGCCACCCCACGCTTCGCTATTATACAAGTACTACCAGTGCGAGTATCCCTCTTGTCACATAAAACAAGCACCCCCCCACTTGCAGTTAACCCCACATCTGACCTGCAGATCCCGGAAACAACCTTCGAACCGCCAATAGATATTTACCCACTCACTTATCACACCCAGGCAAAGACAGATGATATTCAGAATTAGGAAGGGTAAGAGATGGTTAGGGATGGAGAGAGAAGAAAAAAAGGTCTTGGCCCGCATGGGACAGGAGATGAATCGCCAATAGTGGGCACTACTCGAGTAATGGAACGGGGTGAATCTTCAGACATTGAGACTCCGACAAAGCGCGGCGAATATGAGATATGAGTTCCAAACAGGACCAAAGAGAAGGCAAGAATAAACCCAATAGGCAGCCCAGGTCACGGAACGGGATGCAAAAAAAGCAAAACAAACCACGACACCCGCATTCCTACGTGTAGACTATCAACCAATAATAGGACTCCCGCACCTGTAGCTGAGCCCATACGTACTCGAGTACACTACTGAACCCTACCAACATAACATATACCGTATCCACCCCACAACTGCCGGTATGATAACCTATCTACAACCAATACAGTGCCATCATCTCTCTGACCCCGATGCTCTGGGAACATTAAGACCGCACTAACTTGAATTTCTCCATTTTATCATACATAATGGCCGACCAAGGGAGAGCTCACTTGCAACGTTTATGTATGGACTATCCTCCACCCGAGTAATTGCACTCGTGAAGTGTACTCGTACTCAGCATGGCCCCACAAGGCGTCGAGCACAAGCGCCCGCTCAAGACTCCCGCTAGTGTCAGTTCACAGTAGTGCTTTGCCCTCCGCACCCGTACCGTAGTCCTTTCCTTCCTCTATGCCTGCCTTCCCCGCACCATCCCATGGCGGTCACGTCTCCGGCGCAGTGGGCACTCCCCGAGACCAGACCAAAGAGCATAATAACGTATGGCGTCGTGGGCATAGGACAGCGACCTCATCAAATAATCCAGACATACTTTTGCTTCCTTCCAGGACAGCACATAGTCCTTGGGTATAGAGACCCCCCAATTCACCATAATGAGTAGTCTGGAGAATCACGCGAGTGTAGTACCGGAACCATACCGTACGACCACCGGCCCCCGAGATCTCAAGAGCGCGGAAAACAGTTTACCCCATTCGTAGCCAATATAGCGCCCACAGCCATAACACTCGCCTCCGTAAACGTAGAGAGTTAGGAGGAAGCCCCCTTTCCCTCCTTCGCACCCCCGACCAGTCGCAAAGACCTCAGCAGCGATCACCACAATACCCAATCGCCAGTTCCCAATAGCACCGCATCCACAAGTAGGTTCCATCCCGGTAATAGCCACAATCTCCGATAACACCCAGACATCCCCCTCTCCTTTACGCGAATGGCCAAATTCGGTGCCCAGATTGGAGGACTTCCCCGTGCGATAGGAACCAAGAAGAAAAATCTAGATTCTGTAGAAAGAAATAAAGAAAAGGAAAAAAAAGATGTTTTAAATTTCTAGATCATGATCATTACAAGTAAAAACAAAATTACACATATCATGATACAAGGAGGAAAATGATTTTCCATCGGCTTGCGTCCCACCAGCTAGCCAGCCGCGGCACTAGTCCATAACTTTTCGGTTCCTCCAGCCCGTGTATCATACGATACTGGGGAAGAATCCTCACCGTAAACCAATTTCTGGAGAATTGTGGCCTTGTTCGTCGCCAGTAGGACAGAATTACATTTTAGAAATTAACTTATGCCAAGACCACCTCGGAATCCCTTTCCGGATAGATCCTAACGGGAATTCTTCCTATGTCTCGAATGCGCACGACTAGAAGAGGGGGTTGTGCAACCACTCCCCCCCAATACCCAGTATTACCAGAGCCAAGCCTGAGGTGCCGATCCAGGTGATGAACGATACGATATAATATTCAGACCCAAACCAGGAAAAACAGAGGATTTCGGCAATTATTCCATTATCCTACAGAGATCATACCCTTCACCGTACGAGCAGCAACCACGATATTCACACCCAATCTTTTCGAGAGAAACACTGTCAGCCAGTCAATCCCAATTTCTCAAAGCGATCGATTGCAAAGATGTCGACCAAAAGGACGCAAACAAAAACACTTCGGAATAAATCCTTGAAATTCCTATTTTTTCTCTTCATCTTCCACCGCCCTGCGTATCGTACAGTATGTCAGACATGACCCGCGTAGGTCCCGCACAACCCAGATTGGGAGCCTGGAACACGATCATGTCATGTCATACTTATTCACGCCCAATCCAGCCCGGACCTCAACCAAGGAGTGAATTCCAACGCCCAGTCCTGCACTTGCCAAGGTGCATATTCTTCCTCCCATCTCCTCTTACATATCATACGAGGAACCATTCGACGATACTTCACGATGAGGAATCGAACCTCCGGGTTCCTGGAAATTTCCCGGGGGTAAGTGGTGCATAACTTACCCGTTGAACTTGACGAGAATGGTTTATTGCTGAATTATTAATTATTATTGTTGTTATTCACTGGTTATGTCGTACGGGGGTATGATATGACAGGTGCATCGCAAAAATACCGTAGGCACGCTGATTGATGATAAGATAAGATAAGATGATTGCGTTTAAAGGAATGATTTGCAGGTGGAATTGCGATGGGGGGAGGCACTCGAGTGTGGTTGGCCGGGTTTTCCAAAATTTAAGGAGGCGCCTATGCGTTGATAGGTGTACTCGTACTAGTATTAGACCACAGGGATGCCACAGTGCGAGTGTTCCTATCATATCATTCATACTCCAAGTTACACTACGCTACGATAAGACATCACCCGATTTCCGAATGAGAATCCATGAGCTGAGCTAATCATTCCGGTAGGGTAACCCAAACCATCATAAATTCCATCCATCTAAGTTATCAAATATGATATCATACATCTATAAACAGATCGCAGCAGACAACAGAGCCAAGGAAAGCCAAAGGAAACTGATCCGATGCAACATTCCAACCTCGTGACTAAAAAAGACAAAAACGCGAAAGAGAAAAAAACAGTCAGCAACAATTCTCCACTTCTTCATCCCCACAGCAATACGATAAAATCTACCAGCCTGGATTAAGCGAAACGGCGACTTACGACCCACTGCTCGTAGGTGCAGCCCCAGACGGAGCCGCGGAACCGGGAGGCGCACCACCACCCATGCCCCCCTCATTGGCAACCCCTCCATTGGCAGTCAAAGTGACAGCGCTGGAGACAGTATAGTTCGCGGAAACATCCAAGCCGACGGTGATCCACGCCAAGATCCCATCCTCAACCCCATCTCCCAAAAGCGCGTACTCCATAACCGGATCCATGCTGTCCGCCTCCTGCGCCAGTATCGTGTCGTTCGTGTTTTGTGTGATCGCCTGCGTGTTCTGGCTGTAGGGGTCGACGGCAGAGACGGCAGAGATGAGGGATTGGTCGAAGAAGAATTGCCCGACGTGCGCGTTGCGGCCACCGCTGATGCTGTGGTTTCCTTGGAGGGTGGCGTTCACGTGTGCGAGGATGTGCACGTGCGTTGCGCGTCCGCTGTAATGGCCAGGGAAGATGGTGAGGAGTTGGGCAACCCCGTCGGGGGAGGTGGGGCGGAGGCCGCGGGCGAATGTTTTGTTCTATCGGAAGAAGTCAATACAAGAATTGGAGGACAGGAGAGAGGGGGGGTATACAATGTTGCTAGCGTCGGAGGAGTCACCGTTACCGCTTGCTACGACTCCGCTGTACACTCCTGATGCATTTGCGTGCCACCAATCCATGTAGAGGTTTGGTACGGGATCGCAGGTGTTTATGTCGATGAGCTGGACATCGGCCCAGAGGTTTATGCCCGACTGGCCGTCGCGGAGGTCGTGGCGGACGAGTTCCCCATCGACATCTACCCAATCCATTGTAAGTCCCCCTTCTTCCCATCGTGAACCGGTATCGTGGGGGGAACTTACAGTAGGGACCCTGCGTAACCTCCGGCTGGAGCACGCATTTAACGTCCCCAGAGAACAAAACCTTAGGGTCAGTATCCGGCGTAATTCCCGTCAGGTTGCTCTTGTGATCAGTACCCAGTACGCTCTCCACGCTCCTCCTGCTAACGATGCCGTGCTGCTGCCGAATCTCCTCGACGAAGGCGCTGCGCCGGGCGATTGCGCGGGTCTCCAGGTCCCGTGCCTTTACGGTGTCCTTGCAAGCGGCCAGGGAGCGCTTGGAGTACGCGAGGAAGTCGCCACGGCGGGCTAGGACCGAAGCCGATTCGTCTTCATGCTCGCCCGGATGCGCGCTCACGGCGGAGAAGAGGGTCAGGGCTGTGAGGATGGCTGAAAGGTGGACCATTCTGATGGCGTCTACGGAGTGTAAAGAATTGAAGGGAGAGGTATGATATGGGAAAGAGAGCGATGCAAAGCAAACTGCTGTCTGAAGTGATGGATCCGAAAGGCAAGGCAGGTTGAATGTTTCTTATATACACTTTCATTATTTCTATCTTCGTCCCCTTTCCCCTTCTTCACTTTCACGTTCACATTCACCTTCACTTTCTCCGTGGTGGGATAGCCAATCGCGAGTGATGGGCTGTTTCGGATGGGCGCAGTTAGAATGAACGTGCACTTTCCCACCCCCGGTACCGTACTAGTACTAGCACAATTCGCAAGTTTACGTACGCTGAATCAAAAAAAGAAAGGTTTCACCACCACTGCTACCGAATCCCCATGTCCAAAAGCCCATATGCACCCATACCGGTACTGTACCACTATAAAATCCCGAACAAGTAGAGTAAAATTGGCACGCCAGTACCATACCCTGCACCAGTACTCGAGTACCGTACAGGTACAGTACGGTACTGCAGCCGGGAAATGACGAGTACCGCACGGTGTGGCAACAACCAGGGTTCCGCCAGCCTACAATAAGCTTTCTCCCAGCAAAAGCCAGACAAGATCTACCGAGCAATACCAGTATCATAATATTATGATACATCCACCCAGACAACCCCAGCCCTACCAGTCCCAACAACGAACCTCAACTGTACTTGTAGACTACCCGAACACCCCCTAATAACACAGCCGTCCCCGGAATAATACCACCAACCAACCAAAGGGGAACATTACAAACCTTGTTCCGCTCCTCACGCCAAGACCAAACGCGTACCCCCCGCCACGGCAACAACAACATGATGGACGGAAACGGACGGGGGGTGGGGGAGAGCGTACGTATACAATCATTATCGCAGCCTCGGTAGACTACAGTACTAGTACAGGGTTGCAGAGCATACTTTGCTCCGCCACTCCACGCCGACTGGCTGGCTGGCTGGCTAGTTCGGAGGAATTACTGAATTGGCGCTGGTCCGAGAAGCCGCGGATTAAGCATTGCCCAGCAGCATTTTTGATGGATGCTTGCTGGTATGATACTTATAACACTAGGTACCGTAGCAGAAATAGGTACGTACCGTGCATCCCTGTGGTTGGAGAGTGGAGGGGGAGGAAGGTACCGTGGATGTGAAATGTTTAATAAGCGTGATGCGATTGGATGGTAAACGATTGGGTGAATGGGTTGGTATCATATTGTACAAGTGCCGTGGGTTTACTTGTATGGTTCTATATTGTGTCCCGACCAGGGTGCGGGGAGGAGGAGGACAAGGGCTGTGGTATCAGACCTTCGGGTACCGCTACGATACCGTACTCGCGTTGGAATTTGCAGTTGTAGACGAGTAACGAGTGCTATAGGTGGACGGGGAGAAATAGCAGTATCCACTGTGTACCAGTACTGTATACCAGCTTCACTCGGGATTGAATGCCCCCCCCCCGTCCATGAATCGAGCCATTGGGATCGAGAAACCACAAAGATATCTATAGGCATACCAACCACCTTCAAGCAAGTACCCGTTGATCATTGAAATGCCACAGGCCGCTAGGAAACTCTAATCACCGTACTAGCATGATACCACCCTCAGGACCCTCCTCTCATAAAAGGGAGGAGGAGAGGGGGGGGTAAAGTAAGTAAATTACCGGGCCCAAAGTTCTCTCCACATGCCCTTCCCATCCCACCGAGAACACCAATGCCCACGAGAATCCACTAAAAATTTAGCTGTGCACCGCCAGCCCATAGATAGTTACCCGTACGATAAAACACCAGCCCATCACACAGAGTTCGGAAAAAAGTTCACACAAGCCGCGGACAAAACGTAAGCTACGGGAGGTAGACTGCGATACCCGGTTACCATTTATGATACCATATATATCAACACCCCCTTTGCGCGGAGCCCCCATAGTCTAGTCTACAAGATCCGAAGATCACCCTCGCACACCAATCCACGCAATTGCTGATAACATGGGCAATTATTATTCTTTTTTTCTTTTTTTTTAATCCGTTATTCGTTACATCTGGGTGAACGATTCCAGAGCGATTCTCTAGCCGGTAAGTTAATGAAATCCCGATTGTGATTTTTCGGAAGATGACCTTTTTGGGTGTCATCAGTCACTTTGGAAGCGTCCATACTTAGCCAGCCCTAGAACCCACGATCGTAAAAACAAGTTTTTCAACGAAAGGGGGGTTGTTTTTCTTCTTTTGGCTTAGTACAGTACACTATCATACTCGAGTACGATACCATCACCCCCTTCATCCAATCTACTCGCAACTTACACAACACCGACAACCGATATCCACAGCCGCTCCCAAACCCAAAGGACAAAATTGGTCCCAGGACGCTATCACACGTTCCCACCACGCGTACAGTATCGTTCTCGTACAGTACCGCCAAAGCATGATTAGACCTCCCCCCGTAGCACAAGCATGATACTTGTCACATTTTTTCCTTCCTTCCTTCCTTCCTTACCCCCTTTACAATTTTGAAAAAAAAAAAACTCGGACATCCCTCCTGACCACCACGTAAGCCTCTCAATAAAGAAGGATAAGTCGAGCGAGTCATTGTGAAGCACTCGTTGTCGGTAAAGTGGGGCGGCCCCACTCATCCACATTCCTTGCCTTGCCGTTTGTGGGTATCGTGCCCGAGTGGTGGCGGTGGATGTATCCTGGACGGGGCTGGGCGGGGATGTACTAGATAGGCTGTTGTCGTATGTCGTTTGGAGATTTATCCATTCATTCATTAGAGGGATTTCGCAACACAAAGTTAGGGATCGCTATCCCTGTGACGAGGGTGTTTACTGTTGCAACAAGCGAACTTGAAAAATAGGGATTTCGCAGATTCACCCAGAATTTGCAGTGATGTTAGCTTGTTGCAATGTGGAGTTGGGTGCGATGGTATTGTTTACCACACCAAGAGAATTCGCTATCTCCTAGCTTAGCTAACCGAACTTTAAGCGTACGTTATCTCTTAAGTGAGAGAAAAACCCTAACCTGTGACCCGTTGCTGTCGCAACAAGCTAGAATTAAGCTAACTTTGCGTTGCGAAATCCCTCTATTGGTCCATTTATAGTGGTTAACGTAGGAGTCCATCACTTTGCGCTTTTTGGTCCAAATGTCGGTTGTCACTATACCGTGCGTGTACTATACTAGCACTGCCCAAATAAACTTGTTTGGTAGCGATATGGATATATTATTTAAATAAATAAAATAAATAAATAAATAAAAAGTGGCCAAGGGTTCTATTCAATGCTACTTATTATACAAGCATCCCTTCGATGGCTGCGGCTCGTCGAGTATCGTACGTAATGTCACGGTGATGACTAAATTAAGAAAGTTTGTCAGGTCAATCAACGAAGAAAATGGGGTTTTCTTCCCCCCTTCCCCTTCCCCTCCCCACCCCACCCCACCACCCCTTTCTTTCTCCCTTTTGTTCCTTTGTTTCCTACGCTTCGAGACTTCCGTACAGCGCCAGTGTCCGGCTGTCCACAATCATCACAACAGCGTGTGACAATCTACAGATTCGCCGAATCCGAATATAGCTTATGCGATACCCTACAGCGGGTCAGAGATACTGTGCTGTACCCGCACCGAAGAGAGCGATGCAGAAGTTACACTGGTGATTTGGGGATAGACTGACCACCCGCCCACCGATTAATACAAGGCAAACTCGTCCCAGTTCCCCGTACTCATGTTGATTGTTTTTTTTTGTTCTTTTTATCCTTTGCCGCTGTTTTTGTCACTTGATCCATCCCATGTTTGTCATATTGATCATCTGGGATACAATGATTCGAGACTTTACGATCGGAACTTTCAGCTCTTGCGATGGCTGTGATATCGTCACCTACCTGTGCACTCACTCCCCTTTCCCCCTTGTTGTTATCCGATTGTCCTCGGATGCTTGGGTCTATATAAGCTGTGGCATTGGAGACCTCAATTGAATGGAAAGAGGAAATGGGAAATGTGTGGCGATATTATCGGTTTCTCACCACTAAGACTAGTAGTCCTTGATATGATGGGTGATAATGCACTGGTTTCCCGGGACTCGGAGGGTGATTCTCTTTCCAGGCCGCTATTCGGCGGTTGTATGCTTATCATGATATTTCTATCGTATCATGTGTGCATACTCCTGTGTAGTTTTGATGAGCTTTGTAGGGTAGAGGTGGCAAACCCAACTCAGAGCTAACCACTTTACCCTATGCTCACAACGCTGGTAACCCAAAGCATTTCACACCAAGGAGGGAAAAAAACACACAATTCCCGCAGATAAACGTGTATACATGCTCTATTTTACAGATAAAATAAACCCTTCATCTCCCCCACTTATGATACTTCTGCATACACCTGCGCATCAAAAACCCAGCCCGAATTACATTAATTCCACAACCTCGCCGTCCCGTCCGCCCCGGCAGAAAACAGCCAACACTCCTTCGGATGCCATTCCACATCCAGCACCCCGAGTGCCTGCTTAACCACATGCCCTCTCAACACCTTCAACGGCACAATCAGGGCATTCTCCATGAGGTCACCAAACACTCTTCCATGGAAAACCTGCACCGTGCCATCATCGCTAGCAGAACAGAACAGAGGCAGGCCGCCCTGGTGGTACTTGACGCTGCGGATGGCCTTCTGGTGGTATCGTAACGTTCTATACGGCTTCGTGGAGAGATCCAGGTCGTGCCAGAGGAGACGCTTGTCGTACGATCCGACGATGAGGTTGTCGCCTCCGCTGTGCACGTCAAAGGACGAGATCCAGCGGGAGCCCGGTTGCAGCGTCTTGATCAGTTCTTGCTTTACCAGGTCGTATGTGCGGATGTAGCGTTGCGTCGCCACGAATAGGACGGGGCGGAAGGGGTGGAACTCCACACGTTGGATTATGCCCTTTGACTTGCGGAAGGGGGATTGGGACTGGTGCTTCGAGAGTTGGTGGATTGCGATGGCTCGGTTTTGGCCTTGCGCAATGACAGCAAAAGGTCAGTTTCAGGATTGCCACAATGCATCATGTGTGGATGGAAAGGGCAGATTACCTTCCGGCGAGACTGTAGCAAAGTAATCACCACGCCTATGCCAGGAAATGTGCTTTACAGCGACCCGCACCGTTACTATTGCCACGACGCCCGCATCCGCAAGTTTGTCCGATGGTTTACTCCATTTAGCTGGAGGCTCCTTCTTTAATGGATCTTTCTTTACAACCTCCGCGTAGCCCCAGCCCACAGAGAGGACTTCTTTACTGGTAGCCTCTGTCTCGTGATCAAATACCGGAGGTATTATCAGGTACACGTCGTCACCACTATACAGATTGGAAAAAGAAAGGAAAGGAAAGTCAGCTAATGTCCAGGGCCCAATCAAAAGGGAGGAAAAAAAAAAGGGAGTATTTACGCCGCTGCTGCAAGGATCCCTGCTTCTCTCCCTGGCCTCCATTTCACTGTGTTCACAGACTCATCTTGCCCCAGCTTGACTTTCCATACTTCTCTTCCGGTTAGAATTTCCCAGACCCTGACGGTCCCATCGTCACCGCCCGTGGCCAACCACAGTCCGCTAGGATCGATACTGAGTGTTCGCACTTTCCCTTCGTGGCCACGGTAGATAGTAGCAGTGGTAGTCGGGAATGGCTTCAACTCCTGTGGGCTCGGCAGCTTGGGGAGTAGACTCTCGGGGTCGATATTCAATTTATTCCTACGCACTCTAGGAGCCAAGTAGAGATCCAAGCACCTCTCGAACCGCTCCTTGACGAGCCCATCGTATCCAGGGACCAGTCTCAAAGCAGAGTGTTTCTGCGGAAGATAGTCCTTATCCCGGTCTTCGGGGTCGAGCTCTTCCCACGCCTTCTTCTCAGCTTTCGTTGGCAGGTACTCTTCCGGCGGATTGTACGACTCGTCGTGTGTTGGCGGAGGCAGCTTTGGGGCGGGAATGTTCATGATGTGGTCCGGTCGGGGAGGTGCATCGTCCGCCCAGATATCGTAGAATTGTGGTTCCTCCTGTTTGGGCTTGTTGGGGACTATTCTGCCCTCACGGATGGCTTTAACGATCTTCATTACTCGCTTCGCCTCGTGCTTTGATGGGATGAACCGGCGTTTGGGCTCGGGCGCTGCGCTCAGCGGCATTACTTCGGTTTTGGAAGTAAAGTACTCCACCGTAGGCTACCGCGCATGTATTAGTGCGCAACGTCCGCTATGTCATGATAAGGAAAACGTACAGCATATGGATCATATCCGTCCACCGGCACCTCTCCCATCTGGATCTTCCTGACCATTTCCAACTCCTCCTGGGTGAGCATCAAGTCGCCGCCAGTATTCCGATCCATCATCCCAGTCCATCCCCTCGGAACCTCAATGCTCTCGAGAAGCGCATCTAGTGCGGCGCCCTTCGCTGGCCGCATTATCTTCCTACCATTGATGTCGTAACCAATGTGAGGGTACTCGTCGTAGAATTCTAAAGGAATATTCCCGATAGTGTTTGTCTCCTCGGCATCCGTGTCGTCGGAATCATACACCGGGTCAATCTCGGGATACATATATCTAGGATTCCCAGTAGAGTCGAGCACAATTTTCGGCTCTTTCTTGTCGACACTACCGGGGAATCCTTCCTCCTTTTCCGGCTCCTCATCCGAAGAAGGAATCTCATCGCTATCAAGTTCCTCCTCGCCTTCATCCTCATCATCCTCATCCTCCTCAACCTCATCTTCCTCATCGTCGTCGCTGGAATCCCCATCCTCACTCTGCGAAAGTGTCCCGTCTAATAACCCCGTGAATTCATCCTCAGAATCAGAGTCCGCAACCGCATCACCGTTCGTGTGGAGTCTTCGCTTTTTGGAAGCTGTGTTCGACATTATGGTGGCGGTTCAATTGGTTGCTGCGGGAGAGGCACTGTACTGTACTGTACCGGTGGTTGTTAGGGAAAAAAACATTTGAGGCTCCGGAAAGTGAAATCTTGGCGATCTGATAATGTCTTGGGGGGTTTTTCCGGGGATCATAACAATCACTCGAACGCCATGATTAGCGTGAATAATTTACGATAGTCGGTGAACCGACCCAATATGGCAGGTTTTCGGGCGAAAACGGTGGATACACCACAGTATGATACTCACACAATCTCCAACTGAGCTACAGCAGCCTCGGAAGCCGAGGCCTCTGCCCCCCAACATACAGCATGGCACGTCCGGCGAGTTCCTGGGAGGGAAGGAGAGCCTGCAAGCGCCTGTTACGATGCACGCGCCTGCCCCGAGTATGCTGGGGGGCATAGGTTACAGTACAGT
Organism: Tuber aestivum; assembly: GCA_900010015.1. Lineage (NCBI taxonomy): Eukaryota > Fungi > Ascomycota > Pezizomycetes > Pezizales > Tuberaceae > Tuber > Tuber aestivum. Next base: position 198,159 of record LN891038.1, read on the forward strand.
CCTAGCACAGTAAACAGGAATAGCCAAACTCCTGGCAGGCATTTATTGATGCGTGCCAGGCGGAGAATTTATCCATCAAGCCTACTCGCAGCCAGTATGATATTATAAAAACACACCAGTGTACCCTGCATAATTCAGAAATATCATACACCAACGTATCTCAGGGAAAACCAAAGAAACCAAAAGCCCCCTTCAAAGGCCATCACAGAGAATCACTCGAACACGAAAAACTGAAACTTGCAGGAAAAAAAATCATTATAATATAGCAGTCTATCAACTTTCACAGATCCACCAATCCTACACACACACACCCCTCGGAGATCCAAGATAACACATAAACTCCATTTCGCCAACAAAATACTTCCCCTCCTCAATTATTAGTATTAAACCGATGGCCACAAGCCTCACACCGATAAAACACCGTCGCCTAACCCGCCCCTCCATCAGCCCCATCCTCCCTCCCAAACCCAAAAGAAAGGCAAATTCAAACTCACCCCTTCATCAGCGCTCCGAATCTGCAGCGTATAAAACCACATCTTCTCATTCCCGCACTCTGGACACGCCTGGTTAATTTCAGCCCCTGTCTGCAAGTCCTCCGCGGCGAGCGCTTGCAAGGCGGACTTCTTCAGGCGCAAGGAGGAGGGGAAGGCGCGGGGATTTGAGGTTGTCGTCACAGATTTTGTGCCGGTGTCTGCGTAGCAAGGAAATTAGGATTGGGCGGAGAAATGGGGGGGGGGGAGAAGGAGGATGGGGGAGTTACCGGTTGTTACGTATCCACACATTTCGCAGGTCAGCTCCGATGATGATACCGGCGGGTCCAGGAGATTGCCGCAGGGGGCGCAGAATACGAGGGTTCCGAGGGAGGTTGTCATCGAGGAAGATTCGAGTCGGGTAGGATTTGCGAATTTCGGTGGAGTATTATCTGATGGTGGGATGTTTTTGCGGCAAAACTGGCATGTTCTTGACTTGAAAGTAGGGTAATTTAAATCAACCCCTCGGTACCTGCCAAGCCACACACAATTCTACAACGACAAATTTGTGTTGTCCCTCTTTCCCCATCTCCTCCCACCCAATCACTACATATTGGTATGTCCAGCTCCTCTCCTCCCCTCCCCTCCTCCCTCGCCTCCCCCCCCCGCCCAAAAATGATGATACACCGCTGGCACCAGGCCTAGAGACTTGTACTCTTTACCATGCGGAAAGCTTGCGAATGGCGAGGTTGCTCCTCTGCTACATCTGATTCCCTGTCCGCCTCACTTGCTCAACCACGTTCGAAGAGAAAGAGGAAAAAAATAAATAAAGAAAAAAGCTAATTTATCCAAACAGGGAAGACATGTAGGAATAGGTTATGCTAACGATTTCATTATCAATAAAGAAATTACCGTACTCAATATCCCCTGACTCCACGCGCGCCGAAATTGAACACCGGATGAATTTTGTGAGAAAAACTCTAACTATCTAATAACCCACGGTATCTGTGACCGTGCGGATACAAAGTTCAGAGAAGAAGAACTCTCCCATCCGGCGTGACAAGCTTACTTTTTTCCTTCTCTCCTAATGAGATTGTAGGACTAGGCGCAGTTTTCGACTACGCCATGTCAGAGCCGGGACATAGCGGTATAATACTACAAGTAGTACCAAACGATCCAGTATACAAGTAATAATAGATTGACATGTCGAGTTGCCACCAAGTTGGGCTACATAGCTCACCGGCATCACAACGGCAGCACACTAGAGCCAACTTTTGGCCCGTACTATCCTGTGCTGTACTGTAACAATACATGTGATGGAGAAACAACTTGAACTTTAACAAAGCGTAAAAGCTTTTCTAAAGAAAAGCAAGAGAAATGCATCGTAGGATCCCGCAGCCCGCAATCTACATTAAAAGCTCTAATGTACATCATGACAATACTATGATACTTGACCTGGCGAAAAGAGAGCAAACCCAAACCCAAACGAGAGAATACAACAGCAAAGATAGGAACAAAGCGAAAAGCAAACAAGTCATGTCGTGATCATCGACAAGGATATGCTACAACACCCATCCATCGCTAAAAAGGGCAAAGAGAGAAGCGAAAATGTCTGGAATGAAGATCTTAAACCCCCTTTCCCTGCTTCAAGACTTTTTCCACCACTCCTCGTTCCTCAAGAATTTGCCAAACGCCTTGACCGAGACGGCGCCCGAGTAGCCCTGCGTTTCCCCTCTGAGTGCCCAATCGCCAACGGCGAGTTCGACCAGTTTCTTGGCCTGGTGGCCATAAACGTCGACAAGCTTTTTCGCTCCAACCTCGAGAAAGGTCTTCATGACGAAATAGTGTGTGTTTGTCAGCTTATCGGCAGGGGCGTTGAGGACGGTGGCTACGGCGTGCCAGAGGTTGAATATCGGATATGGGTTTACCAACTTTGAATTTCCAAAGTTTCTGTAGAAAGGCGCCGTGAGGTTAACTACCAACTAACTACCACAGACAGGGAGAACTTGGTGGGCAACATACCTTCCAGCGATAGCAGTATATCCAGCCGTCAATCCCACCACACGGTTGACATGGTTTTCCTCGGATTCCCAGGTCCCATCTTCCTCTTGGATCCATCCTAATCTCTTGCGATCACCTTCGGTAGCTTCAGGGCCGAGTTCGCCCGTCAAGATGGGGTTCTTCTTCAGCAGTCTAGCAATGACAATGTCGATAAATGAATGGCCATTAACGAGCAAGCGTTCGTCTGCAAAGGTAGAGATTACTGCAACCCCAATCGGATCCGCAGTTCCGGGCTTCATAGCGCACTCATTTATGACTTGCATGACAAGCAATTTAGCAAGCTCATTGACAGTCCAGACAAAAGCGACCGGGACCGGAACATCGCAGGAAGGATCCTGGTTGAGGAAGAAATCATTGGCCGAAACCACTGGTCCCCCCTGATCACTGCGAAGTTCGACAAAAGTATTTTTAAGGAAGTCACGCTAAGTCACAATGCATGTTAACTTTTGCACTCACATATACACGATAGAACGAGGGATACTTACAACTTCGATAGTTTGACCTCTCTCGCCATTTAGCTGACCAAACTTGGGACGCAATCCACGGCGGATAGTAGTCAACTTCTTTGCTTTGGAGAACGCGTCCTCCTGGCGCACGGTATGACGCAACTGATGTAGAGACGCGATAACCCTCTGCATCTCAACTCCCTCGTAAGTCGTAGATTTTCTACCGTAAATCCGCGGACCAGGACGGGAAGCAGCATGTAGAGCGGCAGCGGCTTCCCTGACAGCACGTTCCCTAGTATCCCGCTCCGCCCTCGCTCTCGCTTCCTCCGCATCCTTCTGTCTCTTGAGGGCTGCTTCCTTCTCCAGATCCGCCTGACGTTTCCTCTCCTCTTCCGCCCTCACCCTCTCTGCCTCAAGCCTAGCAACCTCTGCTGCTCTCCGCTCCCGCTCCCTCCTTTCCTGTTCGTGCCTTTGCCTCTCCATCTCCTGCTGCCTAGCAATTTCCTCGGCCCTTCGAGCAGCCTCTTCTGCTTCCCTTGCCAACCTCTCCCGGTGCTCCTTCTCAACTCTTGCCCTGGTGAGGTCGTCCTGACACTTGGCCTCGTAGACCCTCCTCACCTTTGCCTGAAAATGTTCCTCCAGAACGGCAGCCTCGCGAGGATTAAACCTTGTATCTTGGAGGTAAACTAGTGTAAACTCCTGGCTCGCCCTGTTATCTGTAGCAACGAGTTTGCTGGCGAGAGAGTACTCCTTCGCTTTCAAATCCAAAGCATTAATCTTCTCAGCCAAGGTATGGGCGTGCGCGGCACAAGTGGATTGCGCGCCGCGCGGTGACGCAGTCCTGATCGGAGAGGAAGAGTAGATGTTGCTGGAATTCGCAAAGAGGTCGGCATCAGAGCTCCCTTCCTCCCAATCATCATCGGAGTCGGAATCAGGCAGTGGCATTTTTACGGCTGGGCTCCAAGGTTCCGAGAGTGAACGCTCCGTCTTTGGCGTCATGGTTATAGGAAGGATGCCGTATTTACTTTAACTAACTCTTGATCCTCAGATTTTTCGCCTTACAGATCTGTTCCCCCTGTAAGCTGACAAGAATCAATATGGTAAGATTTTTAGCGGAAGACAGAGCATACTCACAAACAAGCAAAATTGACAGAGGTGAGAATCTAACAAAACGGAAGATGAAACAAATAAAACGTAAAGGAAAGGATAAATTTGACTCTCGAACCGGTGATTGAACGTCGGTTGGTTGAACGCCTGATTGGTGTGGAGAAGGCGAGGGAGAGGTGGTTGGGAGGGATGAAAGCTATCCGCCGATAGTTGTGTGTGCGCCCTTCGGGTTGCAGATCCACAGCTACGTCTTGGCAGGGATGCGAGCCGCGGGGGCATGGAATTTGGGCTTCGTGGAGAACGCCAAGACATTATTCAATGTATCATATATACGGTACTCCTAGACTGGTGAACCTTTTCAAATATAGGATACTCCAGTAGTGTAATTTCCCATAACCCATCATACAGTAATAAAGGTCGAGTCAATCAAGGGAAGGCCATTGAACAGAGCGCACAATGAAACAATCAGTCCTCACCCATAGGGGTATCACACCGAAAGGGTCGGTAAAAACTCTGTGCTATCCTACTTTTGTCTCATAAACAAGCCCAAACGAAAAGGGATCACCGTCTACCCGCCGCCGTCCGAAACCTTATCTATCAGGCACAGGAATCCAGTATCACATCATACTTACCGGTACTCCACAGGTAGTGTGCCTACACTAGCACCTTACCCCCCCCCCCCCTCCGTTATCAACACCACCACCGTGCGGTACTATTTTACATCAGCACCGGAGACCCCCAGTTCTCAATTGCACCAACAAACATACAGCTCCTCTCAACCACGGAATCGATTCTCGAGCTGTCGGCTGAGGTACCGGTATACCTTCCGGGTCACAACAAGCACCAGCCCGAGATAGCAGGCACCAGAACCTCTCTTTTTACGATATGAAGAAAGTACACCGTGCACTGTGTCGGTCGCTGTAGCTGTATAGAACTTGGAACCTCTCGCTATCTCCAACAGTTGTCCTGAGTCACACTATTCCTTCACGAGTCACCGCATGAAATACACACGCTCGAGTGCTCCCTGTTCATCGAGCACTTTTACAAGTACCGGTATCATACTCATTTCAGGTTCATACACAAGCACAACCATCCGCTCGTAATCACAGGGAAGGGTGAATGCTGAGAGCCTAGAGAGAGACATAACACAGCACATTATGATCCCGTGCCTAGCCACCCACACGGACCCGCAGACCTGTGGAAAGAAGAAGCGCTCCCCTCCCACCACTCGCGCGCGGGTCCGTCAGCAGGCTAGCCGCATAGGAAATGTCTAGCACACTGCCTTACAAGTTAGAAGGCACTCTGCAGGTGCCAATTTCACACTGCTGACCCACCGTACTCTGTTCCTCTCTGGTTATACTGTAAAGCACAGTGTACGAGTACTCGAGCACCGGCAGTGCAGTATCGTACAGCATAGTACCGGTGCCACTAACGAACGGGCATTGGACAAAGCAGCCGACATCGGCAAAGACCAAGAGAGGAGCAAGGCAGCCGATCGTCGGATGGACTTGAATTCAACAAAAAAAATTTAAAAGTTCACAGTGTCATACAGTGCATGACGGTACTTGTATCGTATGCAATTATTACTTTGCAAAACCACCCTCTGATATTCGAACTGTGATTCCTAACGTATCGCATGGAACAAGGCTCTCAAACTTCATTTCCCCGCCGGATCCGACACGATCCTGGCGAGAATCGCTCACTCGTCAGGCGATCCTTTTGGCAGATATTGCACTGTACTAGTACCGCTATATAGGCTGGGTGGGGGAAATGCACCCAGCCAACCCCCCCCCCCCATTTTCGAATCATTTAGCATGATATAGCACAAGATTCACACAGCCAAAAACCCCGTCTGCGCGTAATCGTCATCACCATTGTTGAATAGGGCTCACCACTCTTTCCATTCGATTCCGCAAGCACAAAAGGCAAAAGAATGCATTGTTTCTTTTTTTCTTTTTATTTCCCTCTCCTCCTTATGCACACATACAATGACTTGTTCACAAACAGACCAAGGCTAACCAACATAAAGATGTTGCCCTGAAGAAAAATTAGAAAATAAAAGCAAAGAAGGTCCCTATCATAAAAGACTCGTCTTTTCTCGCTCGGGCGCCAGCCAACTCGTTACTCGCTCTCATCTCATTCCTCTCGCTGGATATGATACCCGCTTGCCCAAGGAATGAATGGATGAATGAGGGATTCGGTCAAAACACGTTATGCGCAGACCAAACCACCCTCCGAGCACAAGGCGAGAGAGAAGCAAAGGAGAGGAAAGGGAGGAATGAGGGGAGGAAAAGCTTCCCACGCAACACATGACTCAACCCCCAATCACCTCACCTCACCTCACCTCACCAAACATGACGGTAAGCCACTGCGGTAAAAAAAAACCCCGTCCGGTTCACTACGGTATCATACACGGCGAACTTCGGTGCACTTCCCCGCAAGCAGAGAGCACCATACTCAAAGCCCACACAATTCAATTCAACCCCATTCAACATTGCGAGCTTTTTCACCCTCACCCCACTCGCTCAACAAATCAATTACCGTAACAGTCCCATAATAGCATGCATACAGTACATACACACACACAGTACTCGTACACGCAACAAATCGTGGCGGTGCCCATACCTCACCCACTTGGCAGGCGGGACGCCGGGACCCAACCGGAGCGGAACAGAACAGAACAGAAAACACCGCCCACCCTTCTCCCCACTCCCTCCCCAATACCATGAACAAAGAAGAAAAGAAAAGAAAAAAAGTAACGTAAAAGAAAAGAAAAGAAAAAGTTGAAAAATTCCCCGACCGAGGCAAGAATGGAATAGCATCGGATACACCGGAACCCCGAAACACAGCCCGCAAAACCTAAATTACCGTATCGCAAAGTGCCCGGAAGAAGGAGGGATACCGTGGGGAGAGTTCGCCTCCGCCATCCGCGCGTTACAATACCGTGGACAATTAACCCGATTTGAACTCGAACAAAGGTGGTGATACTTGTGGTATGCTTGTTGTGGTGTTGGTGGCGACTGGCGACCGCTACGGGGACATTCTCCCGTTTCGAGCACAGGACCGGGGTCGTTAGAGCTCCGCTGGCAGAAATTTGCCCTCGCTCGTTCGTTCGTTCGGTTCGCTGGCAGCAATCAGCGAAGGACGAGTTTTTTTTTTCCGCTTTTCTTCTCTTTCCCTCTTTCTTTCTTTCTCCGTGGGGGTTGGTCCGATGCATAACTTACGTGCTTGTGTGCAGTGCGGTACGGGCGCATACCGTATGCATATGATATGTATGTGTGCGTGTGTGTCCGGAAGGCCTTTTTCCTCTTTCCCTCTTTTCACACCTAACTTGGTACCATAATGGAACCATCAATTCAAACTCAACTACTCGAGTACTCGAGTACTCGTAAACCAAGGACAAGAGGTCAGAAGGAGGGAAGAAAAAAAGGCAAAAGCGATCCCTATCAAATCTTCATGATTGGAAAACGGTATTGGTATCTCGATAAATGGTCATAGACTACATACACACATACTGGAGTACTCGGGTACTCGAGTACGTGACATACATACATACATACATACATACATATCCGGGCGTGAACCTGAATGAAAACAAGACAAAAGACAAAAGACATCGAAACTCAAAATAAAATTAAAAAAACACAAAAAATGCCCCCCCATCCCCATCCAAGAATGTGATGACCGCACGTGTATGGAGTTTTAGTTCTCAGAATCATCTTTCTGCAAGAGAAAACAAAAATCCTCGAAAGAGACACCACAATCCGGTAATGATCCTCACCCACATACACTTCTTTTCTTTCGTTCTTGCTAGCGATGAGTCTGGGACAAATCAATCCATCAATAATTCAACGAAGAAGAAAAAACTTAGCAAAAAAGCGAATATACCATACCGAGTAAAAGAGAGGGAAAAAACGGGAAGAAAAATATTACTCGTAGAGAAGGGAGGAAACGAAACAATGGATAACATTTCTTTGCCAGCCGTCTAGGTACGAGCTGGAAAGAAGAAGGATATCCTCTAAAATGCCGAACACCGCATCGCCGTTCCGATGTTGTTTTCTCCCCTCAATTCTCATCGCATCACACCCCCGCGAAGGGGGGGGGGGGGGAAGGAGAGAAAGAGATAGAAGAGAGAGCTGATAACGCGAGAGATATAACCCAAACACCCAGTCAACTAACCAACCGACCCTAAAGTACTTCTTACCAGAGAGAGGCCGCCCTGCTCTGATGCGAAAGTGAGGAATAAAAACGCCAGACCTCCCAAAAAAATGGAACCAAATAATAAATGATATGCACAAAATATTATGTACTTGAGAAGGGAGAGCGAGAGGGAGAGAGGGGAAGAGAGAGGGAGAACGCCCCCAAAAAAAGTTGAACACCGGCTATTGTTCATATGTTGAAAGCTTCTTCCCCGACGGAAGGGTTGATTGAGGGGAAAGACAGCAGATAGGGTTACACGGTCCTCGACCTGATCGGGAGCGGACCCTGACTGCTCTGCGCTGATTGACTTCTCGACAGAGTGGGTCTTCGGTTGAAGACCTCGTCGATGAGACGTTTCGGCCCGACATATTCCAGGTTCATCTTCATGGGATTCTTGATCATTGGCATGGGTAAAACCAATTGGACCGTCTTTTTCTTGTGAAACCTGCGCTTGATGGAATCATCAACGAGCGCCGTCAAACCAGTGGCCATAATAACGCTAGAGAAAAGCGAAATGTTAGATGCTTGGAGGGATATAAAAAAAACTCATCATTTCCTCGACTCTCATTTTTTTTTCTCTCTTGATTTCTCTCATATGATGCGATGGAATGGGCCAGAATCAGACTTACTCGGCAACGTCCGCTAGGCACGATACAATAGGATCTTGAATAGAATCCCTGAGCAAAAATGAACATGGAGGGACAAGCCCGCCTTTAGCCTCCTCGGCTTGCGCCTGATCGGGCGAGAGTGGATCAGGCATGATGTGGGCAACAACATTTCCGGTACCGTTGTTGACGAGCTGATATGAAATTTCCTCGGCACCAACATGCGGCCCAACTTGCTTAACAACCCTCTTCCATGAATAGCTTTTTCCCCAGTACTCAAAGTCATACTTTTTCGAGCCCTTTCCCCCACGCCTGGTCAAATCAACATGGGCATAATTAGAGAACTCTAACGTGCAAATGTTGGTGTTCTGGATGGCTTCGCTTGAGGATTTGGGCTCTTCCTCCTCCTCCTCGTCAAAACCTGATGAGTATCCACTGTCCTGACGATTCAACTTTACTACTGGTTCCGCCTCCGTCTTTCCTCGAAAGCTATGCAAGGCCTTGCTGACTGAGCGTTGAAGTTTGGGTCGCTGTGGTGTGGGTTTGATGGTCTTTCGCTTAATGTGAGCGACCTCGCGTCCACAATCGCGCCCATATCGTCGAAGAGAAAAGTCGCGCGTCTTCAAATCATACATGCGAAGATGAAAAAGCGTAACATTCTTCCCAGCATCACCAACGGCAGCCACATTCGTGTCAACCCTCAGGTTCATATTCCCGTCAAGCGTCGAATCGTCATGACGGATGGAAAGGTATCTGGTCGATGGAAAGAGTTCGCCAAACTCTGAGGGAGTCGAAGGCACGGCCTGCGGCGGTGGTGGTGGCGCCTTGTGATGGTGTCCATATGGGTGGGGCTCGTAATAGGGGTAGTCTTCGTCGACCAGATCTTCAAAGGAGGCAACCGTGCTGCAGTACGTATTTACCGACTCACGGGGATCATGGGCATGATGGTAATCAAAGATCTCCGATTCCGCAGGAGAAGTGGTCTTTGATTCATGTTGTTCTAACGATGGTAACGAACTCGGCACCGTGCTTCGTGATGCAGCGCTATCTCTGGAGGTGACCATACTGCTGTCGCTATCGTCTGATGCCCTGTGTAGAAAGTGTGAAGGGCCTGATGAACTCATATTGGTGGAACGTTGGTAGTTGAAAAATTTCGTAAAAAAGGATCAAGGAAAGCAGTTGCAGTGCAGCAGAGTCCGTGAATAATATACCGACCTGGGTGGCAAAGGGGCGTTATACAATGCTGTATGAAAGAGAACCGGAATGGTCGTGCTCGAAATAACCGGAAAAAACAGGAATAAAAAACTGTAGGTGGAAAGAAGAAGAAAAAAAAAACCGGGTAAACAAATTAAAAGGCGGAGAGAAAGTGGCCGATATTATGGCAAGTTAGATGTCATGGAAACCCAATTTTCTTCTCTTTCCCTGGATTTCAAAGCTATCATTCACTGGGCAGATAAATGATTGAATGCGTTTTTTTCCTCCTATTTCTTTTTGACACGCCACTGCTCAAGTCGTACTCGTACACCGGACTGTTTCCGACGGTTGGTAGAGATGGGTCGAAGGGAATCAACAGGAATCAATCATTCGGTCATGTACCGTAGTGGGGAGGGGAGCGAGAGAGTGAGCGGGCCTCCGTTTATTATGGATTATGGGACCTGCGACTCGCGGCCAGGACTTTATTTTTGGAGAGAGTGTGTGTGAGGGGGTTAGCCTTTGTGAATGTCCCTGCTGTTGTCCGCCTGGTTCAGTCGACCGACAAGGACCAGATAGGGAGAAGGAGAGAAAAAAGAAAAAAGGTGATGTTAACAAAATGGTTGGCTTATGGTTGCTTGCTATGTTGGACCAACCTTGTCGCCAAAGGTTATTCGTCCGTCTTCCCCACCCACCTCTCCATTTCCTACTGTACTCATTCTTTGCCTCAAACTGATATAAGCGGTGCCGTAATAACTCGAACAGGAACCGACTCTTGCGGCGGACGAATAAAATGAGCGCGTCAGAGTATGTTTTTTGTGGAAGGAGAGGGAGGAGGGTGTAGGGGTGAAAATCTGTATGATGGATGAGTTATCGAGGTGAGGATTCGCCGCTGGTACTCGAATGGACGGTGGTATTACCTATGATGTCCCACCACCGCCTCCACCGACCACCGCTCAGTGCCACTCACCACGCCATCCACACACACCCTCTTTTCTTTTTTAATTTTTCAGCACTCCGTGATTGCCATCCCTCTCGCGTTCTCTTACGGTACGGTACTCGAGTACCTTCGCTCGCACACATCTCCCAGGCAATAAACCCTGAGTCCTTTACCCCCCCCGTGCCATTCTCTCGGCGGCTGTGCTCGCTCTTTGGTTGCCGTTGTCGACGGCAAAAGGTGGGAAAAGGGCTGAAATTCCTCTGGGGCCTTTTCTCTTTCGCAGTCTCCCGTTTCTCTCATTGGAGGCACGGCTGAAGGCTCCTGTCTGCGCTTTTCATAAGTACGGGGGTTTGCAACACTGGTCATTTCGTGCAGCTTCAAATGGAAAAAGAAAGCAGACAAAATGAACATGGGGGAAAAGGGCCTTCTGCTGGCACATATATCTTCCGTGGTGGATTCTTCCATTCGTCCTTGTAACCGGACCCTAAGGGTACGGTGCAGTACAGTACGGTACTTGAGCTCGAGTACGAGTGCCACAGATGATCGATTTTCAGCCAACCATGATTTGATGAGCTCACACAAGCAATTGAACCGACAAGGTAGGGGGAGTCCTTATTTTTTTTTTCCCCATTACCCCTCGAGCAGCAAAATTCTCCTCACGAACCAACCAAGGTCCCGGATGGAGGGGAAGACAAAAAGCGCTCCGATGTTCGTCCCTCACCGAACCAAGCAAATAGACGCTGCTCCCATCATCTCGATCGGCAAGGAAAAGAGGGGTGAGTTATCATACTCGTCGAGAGTGAGGAAAAGAGAGAAAAAAGTGAGCGAGCCGTAGCTGTGTGGGGCACATGAAGGAGAAAGCTCCAACGAAGCAAACTTACTTACCTCATCTGCACGTAATGACGGCTGGGGTCCAATACTCGAGTACAGTAGAATTAGTAGACTACCGGTACGAGTACAGTACAGTAGAATTCAAACCCGGACTCAGGTTCCCAGGTGCGTTAGATTCGTTAGAGGCTCCTCACAATCCGGTCACCCTAGCATTCCCACTTCTTTCCTGGCCCTTCCCTCCCACGTTTAATCGTCATTCACGATACTTGCCAGCCGTTGTTTGGACGATTGCAGAGTCCGCCTATCACGATGGGAGAGCCAAGAAATAGGTCAAATTGGAAAGGAATGGCGTGCACTCGTACCATGGCGGAAAAAGCACGATATGATAGCGATACCTACGGTACACACACGTCGCATCCTACTGTACTCTGCACGACCAATTTAGCCAGTGAACTTCCAATTCAATCCTCTCTTCCTCTCCCTCCCTTCCTCCCCCGAAACGCAGAAGGTATCATCATCAATACGGTAGCGTGCTCTATTCGAGTATCCATGCATGTAATGAGAACGACTAATTCTGGACCAAAGACCCAGAATATCGGCCGAAACAAGCAAGAGGATATCTCGATTTCGCCACACTGTACTCGCATGTTTCCCCTCACGAACTAAACTAGTAGCCACCCACCCGCTCACCCGCACCCATTGTGGTAACTGTAACTCTCCGGAAACAACTCTTGCAACCGCAACCACTTCCCGTCGCTGTATTAATAAATTCCCTGGACAAGGTCACGTCCACAGCAAGTACCGGTAACAGACCCCGCCGACCCCGCAGGGGAGTGAGTTGACGCTTGCACCCTTTCAGTAACCTCGCGGTACCCGAGCACTCCGTGCGACGAACGGACGAACGAACGAGGGATCACCGGCGACAGGGCTGGGATTGATAGCCATCGCTTCCAATGGCAGGGAGTGTTGACGATGGTTCAAGTAATAGCGGTATGTCTAGGAAAAGACAATTAAATTGTGACATGTAACCCAAACCGACGCGCTGTGAGAAGGATGAATTGTAAACGCCTTGGGCATGTTGGTGGTCGTGGCGGGTGCAGTTACTCGAGTACTCACTTTCACTTACGGGACCCACGTGTGGGCCATATCTTACTCGTATCCTGCACATCATGGAGCACTCGTTCGATTGGTAGGATCTGGGTTCTTGGCGGGCGGTTGGCAAGTTGGCTGGTTGGCTGGCTGGTTGGTTGGTTGGTTGGTTGGTTGGCTGTGAGGAATAGGTTATGTACCAACTCTGCTCGATCGTGAGGTTCATCGTCCACGGGTGCGGCAGTGAGCAAAAAGGTGCGAGTGCCGGGAGTCTAATGTACCATACACCACAGGTATCGTGCAAGCGATTGCCCTTATGATAAAAGGGCCAAGAGTCGATCTCCGCAGCACCGCGTCGAGTCCGCCATGGACCGCTCAAAATGTGACCTCGCACAATACCAGTATGAGTACAGTACAGTACTCGAGCACCTGTACTGTATTCGAGTAGAGCCCACCAAGGCAAAGGGGAAAAAGAAAGGATTCGAGAGGCCACCTCCAAGGTTGCTGACCAGGCACATTTTTCTCCTCAAGCAACTTTCTCGAAAGCTTCCTTTATTGGACGGTCGCTATCCAACGTTCTATGATAAGTTACTCGTACGGCACGGTGCGATTGACCGTGCTCGTGATCCTTTCCCCACCCCCTTCCCCTCAACACCTTGCTCTGGAAGGGCCTACGGGCAAATGCGCACCGTGACCACTGACCAGACAACAAAAAAAAAAAAGAACCCCCCCCTCTAGGAGCACAAATTTAATCTACTGTACCCGTAGCGAAAGCCCTACTCGCTCGCTGAGCAATATCGCTGCACCCCTCGTTTATCTTTTTTTGGGGGGAGGATTGGGATGGAGCGGTACAAGTACAGTGCGGAGTATGGGGTAGGCCCGTGCGCTCTCTTTCCCCCTCTGTCTGTCTCTGGTCTGCACTTGCAAAAGTGGGTTTCCGGGGTACCTGGTGGGACAGCGAAGGACAGCGAAGGATTGACGTGTTCGCTTGTGTCTTGGATCCCGTAGAGATCGTGAGATTTGTTTCTTTTTTGGTAGGGTGCAGTGCAGTTACCGGTACGGTAGGGCAAGAGGCGGGGGGAGGACAGGGAATGGCCTACTGTACAGGTGCGATACGGTACAGTACTCGAGTACAGTACTCGAGTCCAGCAGAACGACTATGATACCCTACAGTCCCTGTGTGATAGCCACGCCAATGTGCCTGTAGCTTACCCACGAATCGCGATGAATCTACAGCAGTAAATAAGAAGAGCATTAAGTTCTAGCACTTTTACTTGCACCTGTACGAGCACAGCAGCGGGATCACCCAGTTGTTGCTTCCTCGGCCCTCCTGTCCCGTCCTATTCGCTACGGCACAAGGTGGAAGCGCAGGAATCGCTTGCGGCTCCCCCTTCCTCCTGTCCCTCGAGCTCGACACAACCCCGCTAAACTTATCGCATTGAAGCACAGAGATGTGATAAGGTCCGCCTCAAAGCCCAAGCACTCCAGGCATCCATCATCCCCATCACCATCGCACCAGAAACAATACCCCTGTACCACCCTGCCCACGTTCCTGCGGTGAACCGCCCTGTTTGCCCTCGTTTCGCCCACGGGGGGCGGGGGTTTCTTCGTTTATTATGTATTAGTCTACGGTACGAGTACTTTTCTGATTACCTCACACCCCGCGGCGAGGAAAAACGTGGCTTCTTGGTGACACGGGAAAAAACAAAGCAATAATACTCGAGCACGGTGATAATAATACAAGTACGAAAACTGCCGCAAGAGGAGGAGGGAGGGAGTGGGGTGGTGGTCTTGAGCGGCTTATGCCATGTCTTTTGTTTTGTTTTGTTTTGTCCCCGTGTTTAGACCGACCGGGGGGGGGGGGGGTTAGGAAACGAATATCATACCGGAATCTTACGGTACCATAATCGTACCGTAGCGGGTAGGGCGGGCAGGAGGTATGATACCGGTATTCGATAATACCGTGCTGCACTGTACTCGGGGTACGGGTAGGGGTGAAAAAGTTATTGGGATGGGCTAGGTGTTGGGTTTGTTTGCACTGTAACGAGTACATGCACGATACTCGTACTCTACGGTGAGGGGCACACGGATACGCACAGACTTTTTTGGCATCTGTCCTTTTTTCTTGATCCCCTGATATCGGATACTTCTTGCCCATCCCATCGATGTGGGAAGGAATGGTCCTGGATCGGGATCTGTAAGGTGCCGGTATCGAATATAGGAATTGTAATTCTTGGTATCGGAGCGATGAGTGCAAGGTGGAGAGATGAGGCTGTCGTACGGTACGGTACCGTGTTTATTTTTTTTTTCTTTCTTTCCCCCGGTTTGTTAAGGCTAACCTCACATTTTCTTCCTGATCTACTACGGTACGGTAAACAATGCGATACGGCAATATCGGTGGTATACGGGTACTACTAGTGCAGATTATGCCTTGTTTCCGATGAGTTACGGAAGGTGCCTCGCTCTCCCAGTTATCGGTATGATATGATATAATACCGGTATCCTAGCTAGGAGCACTTTTGCCTGCAACTCCCAGGTCCAGGGATATGTGGCTATGGGCTGTGGGCACTTGTGAAGTATCACGCATTGTACTTGTGCTTGCGCCAGGCTTCCCTGTCACGGATCGGTGAATTACCTTGCTGGCGAAGTGCTGTTTTGCACTGATTTCCCCCCATCGCGGGGGGGAGCCTATGGCTTGTTCGAAGTAAGGAGGAGAGGGAGGCTGCTTCAACCTCGCTTTGGTCGAGCATAGTGGTCTGGTATCGTGGCTTCCTCTGCCGGTACGATACGAGACGTACTTGGATGATAACCGAGCCTGGTTAGTATGTTCGTAGCCTTATGCGTGGTATCTCGCACCAACCTATACTCGTACAAGGCATCGACCAGATCTAGTGATTAGTCTCTATGATACCGGTAGCCTACTGTAGCGGGAGTCTATCGTCAACTGCTCGAGTACTCGAGTACCGGTACGGTAACTAATCTACCGCAGCTCTCGATGACCACCCCCCGGTAGCGATTGGCAGGCTAGCTTTGGCGCCATAATGTGTTCCCGTTCCCGATGCTTTGCAGCTGCTGCCTACCGGTACGGCGCTCTTTCTTTCTTTCTTTTTGCTCTGCCCTGTTGTATGTGGACATCTGGCAATTTGGGGTGTCCTGACTGACTAACTAGTGAAGGGGGCACAGTGCAAGCACAGTGCTCGTACGTGGTCGTTCGTCTCAGGTACCGTATTTGGTGGGCATGAGACTTTGTAGACTCTTTTCCCTGTTCCTTGAGCTAGTGTGGGGACCGCATCGGTCTACCGGTACAGATATAGACCTTAGGTTGTGATAGTTGCACTTTTAGGCTTCCTTCTTCCTTCCCCACTCACTTGTCGATGAGCAGTGGGGAATGGTGGTGGTGGCCCACTGGCTGGCTAAGAGTGGCTGGTAGGGATTGGCTTGGATTGGATTGGATGTATATATCTTTTTTTTTATTTCGGGAAATGGTCCGCCGGTAACTTGTTGATCGAGGGCAGAAGGGGAAGAGACACGGGTACGGTAGCGTACCAGCGCTGTACCTGTGCACCGGTACTCGAGTAGTGGAGGGACTCTGCACGCTGACGTCTTGGGGGGGGGGCGTTCATTTGGGCGGGCGGGCGGCGGGGCGGTTTGCCGGGTAATTTTTTTATTTTTATATGCTTGCATTGGATTTTACAGCTCGGTGACAAAGACTCGGGACCTTAGGTTTCGGCACCGGTAAAATATGTACTTTACAACTTGAAACACCTGTTTTCAGGGGCTCGCTCGGTGCTTGGCGCTACCCGAGTAAGGGGTTTCGAGAAGCTATGCAGTATATAGGGGCTGTTTCTCCCTACGATTGGGGTACCCGGTACCGTATAAGCCTGTGAAATGTGGCTCGCAACGGTTTTTACTCTACGCTATGGGTGGAGATATCAAATCCATGAGTCACTCGGGGGCTTTGAGGCTATGGTATGGCACTCGCGCTGGGATGAGATTTAGTCTAGTCTACAGATGCTCATGATCTACAATAGTTTCGCGAAACACGAGGATGATGATGATGGGGCCATGCCAAACATTTCTTTTTTTTTTCTTTTTTGATATCTATCTACTCGTACATTACGATATTATGCCTTGAAACCCGACTCACCGGCACAATTTCCCGCTCGTATCATGCTGGCACGATATGATCTGGATAGCGGATCATCCGGTATGCCTACAATACTACTAACTTCATACGAGAATCCCTCTGTACGGTACTCGCTGTACCTCCCAACGCGAATAGATCTGCGTTTCTGGATGTAACCATGGTATACCGGTTACCGTATTTCTTGACGGTGGCATTTGCGTCGAATCCCCAAAGTTTGGATGACGAGTTGGTGATTGGAGTGGCTTGATCTGATTTTGATATAATATTATTATGCTCTTGCACGTCTTCCTCCACCACCCCCCCCCACACACCCCGTTCACTTCGTATCAGACTTTTCTCACCTACCGTACCCCACCAGTTCCGTGGCGATTTCCAGGTTTCGTGGAGCGGATATCAGACTCGGAGTCCGACGAATCATCCTTTTATTTATATCACGGATTATCAATGTCTTCGGAATCTGATCATTGTTGTTGTTATTATTAAAGTTTGGACACCTCATAACGTACCCTCCTTCCTTTCAAAAAAAATAGTACAGCACTGTGGACCCTCACGACTCACGAAAAAAAGATGGTGGAGTGGAAAGGGGAGGAAAAGAAAAGCATTTGGTCCATCATTCAACAACCCACGACCTAATCCGTCCAGATCACCCCCCGCACCTTTTCATTCGTTCACCTGTTCTCGGAGGATGCTTCCTGTAATATTGGATCGCTTTTAAAGGGGGCTGCTATTGCGTAGACCGCTACAGCCCGAATTCGAGTTTGATTTCGAAAACTTTTGGTGGGTGTCGTGTGGGGTGTCGATGTCGGTTTCGGTTTCGGTGCTTATTGCAGGGCTTTTGCAAAACAAGCCTCGATATTAAATTTGCGAATAGAGTGCTAGTATCGTGCGGAGATGGTGGACTAACTTTTCGAACTGTTGGATTGTAAATTATTGGATTGGATTGGATCTTCGGGTCCCGTGTGCGTGAGTGAGGGGTAGGTTCCTACTGTACGGTACTTGTATGCACTAAAACACATTGGTCCCAGCGAGTTTGGGAGGTCGAACCTTTTGCATCGTACATACCGGTAGCTGGTTCTAGAGGGTTAGTCTAACGCGCGGAAGTACGGTACGGTAACACCTCGCACGGTCGGTGGCTTATGATAGATGGTTACTCGAGTACAGTACATACCCCACGGGTCTCACGGCATCATCATCATACTTGTAATATATTACGAAGATAAACCCGTATCATACTCTCCCGAGAACGTTACAGGTAGTCTAGTGAGTTAAGGGTGTACGAGCAGAGCACCAGCGCTCCACCGTACCGTATCATACTCGCTGTGAAACAGAAATGATTGGGAATCTCACTAGGGCGTTGGAGCTGCCCCTCCTGGTAGAGGTCCTTTTGCGTTTTATGATAGGTATCGCACAATAACATACTTCATACCGTGCTTGTCTCACAAGTGAGGGCTTGAGGTAAAATAATTTTGCAGAGTTCCTCTCAACTTGATCCAAAGGGGGATGGATTTCCATTCCGGACAGCCCTTCCCCCACATACCGCTACCGGCACTGTATTTGTGTCGGACGGGTACGGTATGGTACTGTACTCGACTTTCCAGCGGAATGACCGCTGGATGTCGCCTCCGGCAGCAACGGCAGAGTGTGATGTGATGTTGTAAGCCCTCACGAGACTTTTTTTCTAGCCGGAAAATTTGCTCCGCTCGTCGGACCATCAGAGTACCTCCGAAGCATGCAGCGGGGAACTCCGTTGGACCAGACCGCAAGAACCTTCACTCTGCTCATCACGAGTCCGTCACTCGAATTATGGGTGGGCCGTTAGAGGATGAGACGATAGGCAAGGGAAAAGGAAAAATATATCTTTGGTGGTGGGGTGAGATAAGTTAATCCCCCACCTTCTCTTCTTGTTGTGGTACCCCACACTAGGAAACTGCGTGATTTCTGTCTTCCTTCTTTTTTTTTTTTCGCTCTCTGCTGGGTGCCGTGAGACTATTCTCTCCCCCTCCCTCCCCCTCCCTCCCTCACCTCAGCGAAAATTTCTCGCTCTTGGCGGTCACATTGATATGATACAGTAGGAGTAATTCTCGGAGTCACCTGTTGTGCTCTTTTTTTCTCCCTTTCCTCACCCTCATGGATACAGTAAATTACCGGTGGACTACGGTAGATGGTTGGGTGGGTGCTAAGACCTTGCCTTGTGACTGTGATGACCGCAACCGGTATGCCCTACTCGTGTTCTCCCCTCCAGGAATTGGCACCCTTTTTGGAATAGCTGCTTACAGGCCCATATCATGCTCGCTGCACCGTAGAAATGGCGGACGGGGTTCTGGACTCGGGGAGTACGCTGGCTTCCACCCCCGCTGGAAAAGTTAAACCCCGGCGTGGCGATTCGCGGGTGGCCACTCGGAGGTCGCCAGCCTCCTCTCTACCGCACGATTGTTTTTCTGCTATTATCCTCCACCCTAACCCTGCTCTTTTTACCCGCGACATTGAAACTCACGAGTTTACCAACGGTGCGGTGCAGCATACCGGTACGGTATCGTGGTGTGAGCACCTTGCCGTAGGTACTTGCACACCCGGGCATCAGGTGGTGATGGGTCATGGGAAATGTTTCAAGTTATGCGCTGGACACTCGTCCGTCGCTCGCTATCGTACCCACCGGCCGCATTGGGATGCGGAATTGAATGCTGGGATTTTCAGCTTTCGGTTTCCCAGGAGTTCGATTATTGGGCTGGGTTTACCTCCTATGTTTTGCTATCGGGTACGAAATGAACGGACGGATGGGGTAGTGCTCTACGCTTGACCTGGGGTCCCCTCTTTGGCTGAATGGCGTCCTTGGGTAAATGATTGGATGGAGTGACTGTTATTTCGAGAATGAGGTTCAGCTTGTGTGGTGCGGCGTATTGGTATGTCTAAGACTACTGTGGTCTATTGTATCATACAGGGGCCGTGCAGATTGACAAAGGGTAAGCCGCGGCACGTTCTGCAAAACAGCCCGGATTTGTTGACTGTACTAGTGCAGTACAGTCTGATATGATGCGATAAAAGAGGAAACATGTCTCTGCCCTCTGGATCAAGTGGGGCTGTCTAATCTGTTGCGAAACTGCTGCTAAAACAAGAAGGAACACTCCGAGCTAGGGTTCCCTAGGGACACGAGTGTGAGAAACTGGGTTCCGTGCAGCTACTCTGGGCTAGTGTTGAGTTACTGTATTGTGCTCGAGTAGATGGGGAATTTTGACGCCTCCCGAATATCCGCAGTAGGATGCATAAACGTAGACTCCTCAGGCCAAGTGCGTAGCAGAGAGGGCCGCAGATGAACACTATTTTTAAAACTTAAAACTTTATTCCGGAGTGATCATCCATGATCCAGGGCGCAATTTGAGGCTCTGTTACGCCCTGACAAGCTTCCTTACGAATACCGTACCAGTACCGCCTCTCTCACTCAGTTTTGCGCATCTCCTTTCGTTGGCGATCCAATCCACCCCGCTACGAACGGTCAATCTTTACGCAACCCATCAATTTCCTGCACCATTCACCACCCCCCCTACTATTTCCAACTACTCGAGTAAGCACCGTACAATTACGAGCAGACTACCCATCATACCAGCTGCAAGGGACCCCGCCGCCAATCTTGAGCACTCGGGTATGCTAAAGACTCCCATGGCGACAATCAAGTCCATGCCATCAGCCCTCCAGTATGAGCTTATCGCACGCTGCTCGGTATTTTCTCCTGTTCCACACACTCCCTCCCCTCTCCGCCCGACACAGCCGGGTGCTGTACGAGTTAGTACCGTGGTTAATTCTAGGGTTTTTTTCTTTTTTCTTTTCTTCTTTGGGAATGGATAGACTACCAAGGCTCGAGCATCCATCTTGCGGCTTCCTCACGGCCCGGTGGAAACCCCGCTGTTCATGCCTGTTGCCACTCAGGGAACGTTGAAGGGGTTAACCCCCGAGCAGTTGGAGAGCGTGGGGTGTAGGTTGTGCTTGAATAATACGTACCATTTGGGACTTAGGCCTGGGAAGGCTGTTCTGGATAAGATTGGGGGTGCGCACAGGTTGCAGTCTTGGAGTCACAATATCTTGACGGGTGAGTTTCTGTGTGCCCAATTGCATCTACATTTGATACTGTGCCTTTATTCTTATTTTTATTTGTTTTTATTTATTTATCCGTCCCGACGGGTTTTATATTCTGTGTGTGGTGACTGATGGCTGGTGGGGAAACTCCAAATTGTAGATAGCGGTGGGTCTGTTTTATATTTTCCTTTCACTAAAATACCTTTCTTTTGTAATTGGGGGAGGGGGAGACTCTGAGGAATTTGATAGCTGATAGGAGGGGAGAGATGGTGGATAAAGATTCCAAATGGTTTCCTTACTTCAATTAGCTACCATTGCCGAAAGGGGCGTCGAGTTCCTATCCCCGCATGATGGGACCCCGATGCTGCTTACCCCCGAACATTCGATTTCACTGCAGCACTCTATCGGATCGGATATAATCATGCAGCTGGACGACGTCATTGTCACCACCTCTCCGGACAAGCGGCGGATGAGGGAAGCCATGGATCGGTCGATACGGTGGCTAGACAGATGCGTGGAGGAGCACCTGAAGGCTGACCCGCGTGCTGGGACCGAGGAATTCGGTGGATTCGAGGGGGATAGCTACGCGAAGAGGCAGAACTTGTTCTGCATCATTCAGGGTGGCCTGGACCTGGAGATGAGGAAGGAGTGCTGTGAGGAGATGGCCAAGAGGGGCACTCCTGGGATCGCTATCGGGGGTCTGTCCGGCGGCGAGGCTAAGGAAGAGTATTGCAAAGTGTATGAGTTGCCCAGCTTGCCTTGTGGATCCTTTCAACGGCTAATATTAAGGTTAGGGTTGACACATGCACATCCCTTCTGCCTGATGGAAAGCCGAGATATGTCATGGGTGTGGTAAGACCCGAGTTTCTGAGGCTTATGGGTCTGGTGAGACATTTGGCTCATGATCTTCGTAGGGCTATCCAGAAGATCTGGTCGTGTCGATAGCTCTTGGAGCAGATATGTTTGATTGCGTTTGGGGCACGAGGACTGCGGTAAGACGTTCCCACCCCTCCTGGCCTTGCTCGCCGTTCACCCTCGTAATCTAACTTGACATGCCCAGCGTTTTGGCAACGCCGTAACCTCCTCCGGAGTCCTCAACCTTCGTAGCGCCCTCTACGCAGGTGACTTTACAGCGGTCGACGCCGAGTGTCAATGCCCCGTCTGCCGCCCCCTGGACTCTCCCGCACCCCCACTCCTGAACCCAACCATTGGCCCCCCATCGTACGCTTCCACTCTTGGGGGGGACGATGGTTACACGGGCAGAGGCCTTGGTATCACAAAAGCTTATATCCACCACCTGGTTGCCAAGGAGACTGTCGGAGCGCACCTTCTCACAATGCATAATGTAGCCTTCTTGCTAAGCTTGATGAACAAGGCTAGGATTGCCATCGTTGAGGACAGATATCCCGCATTTCTGAGAGAGTTCTTTTTCAAATGGCACGGTGGGGATAAAGGCAAGTATCCGACTTGGGCGGTAGACGCACTTAGGAGGGTTGGGGTGGATCTACTGGAGGGATAGGCCGGGGCTTGAGTATTTTAGTGGAGTTTGAGGTGTGGGGGTTGGCAGTAAGGTTTGATATGAGTGATTATAAGACTGTGTTGAGTGTTGGCATGTGTCGGAGCACGCTGAGTGGTGCAGTCACCTATGTGTTCAAAGGAGCTGTTTACCCATCGTAGCCAGCCAGGAGTGTCAATTATTTGATTCTTTTCCGTTGTATTTCCCCCCCCATTCCGGTATCACGCCCTGGTTCTTAAAAATTGGGATGGAGTTTAATTCGAGTGAGAATTTGTGACGCTTGTGTTGTGGACTCCTGTCTTTCTGTAAATTCTGGAGTGGGGGAGGAGTCTTTGGAGCCATAACAAACCTCCCCTGCCGCGGAACTATATGTACCTCCCGTTGGCGCTTTTGACGGGGTCACGCCAACTATATTCGCTTACTCCTCCTTGGGTACTTGGTCTTTACAGATATCTTGGGGTGGTTGTTGGGCCCCTGTGTCTGTGGTTTCTTGCACATATTGGTCCTATCCTGGGAGGTAGGGGAGAATACGATGTTGGCAGAGCTATGTTGGGTCTATCATTGGTGGTCTGTACGAGTGGTTATGGGGGGGTTTATCTTTTGAAGAACGGGTTCTGTGGGAGTGCTTGGGGCCTTATCCTCTTCTGTTCTATGCCGAGGTATGATATATAGTGGTTCTCTTATCACGTGTTGATAAGGAGAGTTGTCAAGTGGCCCTGATAAGGATGTGCTGCCACAGTAAGTGTTACCCTGTCTAGAACGAGAGAAAAAAGTTTAGGACAGAGCTGTTGAATGGACTATGCTTTGATGCACCAATTATGACTCTGATCATTCATTAACCTGATTCCCTCAATGAGAAACACACTCCTTCATCCACCGAACGCCGCGCTCCTTGAAAAACCTTCGTTTGAACCATTCACATCTGATACCACATCGGGCTCAGTTCCAGAATGCCACCAAGGCGGGCCTCCGCCGCCGCCGCCGTAGCACCCGCCGCGAGTGCGAGCAGACCGAGTGCACAGCCCAAGCCAAAGCCAACTAGGGAGACGGTTGATGATGGCGGCTCTGAGGCGACGACAAAGCCCGTGGGGGACTCTTTCGATGAGTTGCTAAGGACATATTACAAGGGCAAGCACTTGGCGGACTCGATCAGCACGGCCGAGGATAAATGGACCTTACTACCAATGTTCCTGAAAGTTAAGGGCTTGGTGAAGCAGCACATCGACTCGTTCAACTACTTTATAGACGTGGACCTAAAGAAGATCGTCAAGGCAAACGAGAGGGTGCTAAGCGATGCGGATCCGCAATTCTTTCTCCGCTACCTGGACATCCGAGTCGGGACGCCGGAGCGCTTGGACATCGAGAGCAATGCTGAGATTACACCCAACGAGTGTCGATTGCGGGACCTCACATATGCGGCGCCTATATTCGTCGATGTGGAATACAGCCGCGGGAAGCAGATCGTGCGGAAACGGGCGGTGAACATCGGACGGCTGCCTATCATGCTGCGCAGTAATAAGTGTGTGCTGAGCGGCAAGGGTGAGATGGATATGGCCAAACTTAATGAATGTCCGCTGGATCCCGGGGGTTACTTTGTTGTCAATGGGACGGAGAAGGTCATCCTTGTGCAGGAGCAATTGAGCAAGAATCGTATCATCGTGGAGAACGATACCAAGAAGGGGGTTGTTCAGGCTTCCGTCACTTCATCCACGCACGAGCGAAAGTCCAAGACTTATATCATTTCGAAGAAGGGGTGTATCTACCTGCGGCATAACTCGATTGTCGACGATATGCCGATTGTGTTGGTTTTAAAGGCCATGGGGATCCAATCCGATCATGAGATATTGCTGTTAGTTGCCGGAACGGATATGGTTTACCAGGATACTTTCTCGATAAATTTTGAGGAGTGCTCAAGACTCAAGGTCTTTTCGCAGCAACAGGCGCTGGAATATCTGGGGGCTAGGGTTAGGAAGCAGAGATTTATCGGTCCCATGAAGCAACGGACGACGGTTCAGGAAGCTCTGCAATGTCTGGCGGATATTGTTTTAGCGCACGTTTACGTCGAGAATTTGAACTTTAGGCCGAAGGCCATGTACCTTGCATTTATGACGAGGAGGGTGGTGATGGCTATGACCGATCCGTCCTTGGTGGATGATCGGGATTACGTTGGGAATAAGAGGCTTGAACTGTGAGTACAGTGAGCTCATTTGTGACAATTTATATCGCTGATATATCGTTTACTACTAGTGCTGGGCAGCTCTTGTCCCTTTTATTTGAGGATCTGTTCAAAAAGTTTAACAGCGACATGAAACTCAACATCGATAAAGTGTTGAAAAAGCCGAACCGGACAGAGGAATTCGACGCGAGTACCCTGCTTTACACGGGTGCGAACCTGATAACCCACGGCATGAACCGGGCGATATCGACTGGAAATTGGTCTCTGAAGCGTTTCAAGATGGAGCGTGCGGGTGTCACTCACGTGCTTAGTCGGCTGAGTTATATATCTGCCCTAGGAATGATGACGAGGATATCCTCGCAGTTCGAGAAGACTAGGAAAGTTTCCGGTCCTCGAGCTCTCCAGCCGTCGCAGTTTGGGCTATTATGCCCTTCTGACACACCCGAGGGAGAAGCATGTGGTTTGGTGAAGAACTTGGCATTAATGACGCATATCACCACGGACGATGAAGAAGAGCCAATCAAGAAATTGGTGTTTGCGTTGGGTGCCGAAGACGCGACTATTCTTACCGGACATGAACTTTATGCTCCAGGGGCTTACATCATTTTTATCAATGGCACTCTTCACGGACTTACAAGGTTTCCCATGAAGTTTCTACGATCTTTCCGGAAGCTAAGAAGGACTGGAAAGATTTCCGAGTTTATTAGTATTTATGTTAATCACCATCATAATGGAGTTCATATCGCGACGGATTGTGGCCGTATTTGCAGGCCGTTGATCATTGTAGAGAATGGACGGTCAAAGGTTACCCCGCGGTATCTCAAGGTGTGTACTCTCATGTCTGGATATCCGTTCTATAGCTTACGAAGATTTATTGTAGTCCCTCGCAGGTGGGCGCACGGCATTTGAAGACTTCTTGAAGAAGGGGCTTGTCGAGTACGTCGACTGCAATGAGGAAAACGACGCATATATAGCTGTATACGAACAAGAGATCACCGAATCCACAACACATTTGGAGATAGAACCTTTCACTCTCCTCGGCGCAGTAGCCGGCCTGATCCCATATCCACATCACAACCAGTCACCCCGTAACACCTACCAGTGTGCTATGGGTAAGCAAGCAATTGGGGCAATAGCATACAACCAATTCCTAAGGATAGACACCCTTCTATACCTCATGGTCTACCCCCAGCAGCCAATGGTCAAGACAAGAGCCATCGAACTAATCCAATACGACAAGCTCCCCGCCGGCCAAAGCGCCATAGTAGCCGTAATGAGTTATTCGGGTTACGACATCGAAGACGCCCTGGTTCTGAATAAAGCCTCGCTAGATCGCGGTTTCGGCCGTTGCCAGGTGTTCCGGAAATACTCAACCATCCTACGCAAATACCAGAACGGAGCCGCCGACCGAATCGGTGACATAAAGCGGGAACTTAGCAAGGACCCAGAAAACCCCGACGAGCTGGTTCCCATCCGGAAGCACGCGGCTCTGCAAGCCGATGGCCTCGCCGCTGTCGGTGAGAAGATCTCCGCAGGGGAGGTGTACATCAACAAGCAGACACCCGTGAACACCTCCAACGCGCCGACGCTGCTCAGCGATGACCCGCCACTGGACGAGTACAAGGATGCGCCCATGACATACAAGCTCTACGACCACGCTTACATCGATAAAGTCCTCGTTTCGACCTCAGAATCTGAGCAGACGTTGATTAAAGTGCTAACCCGCCAGACCCGGCGACCAGAACTCGGGGATAAATTCTCCTCCCGCCACGGACAGAAGGGCGTTTGCGGGATCATTGCGCGGCAGGAGGACATGCCGTTCAGTGACGCGGGTATCATCCCGGACATCATCATGAACCCCCACGGCTTCCCCTCCCGCATGACGGTGGGGAAAATGATTGAGTTGCTAGCTGGTAAAGCAGGCGTATTATCCGGGAAGCTACAGTACGGGACGGCGTTCGGCGGGAGTAAAGTCGATGACATGGCCAGGATACTGGTCGATAAAGGATTTAGTTACTCCGGGAAGGACTTTGTCACTTCTGGTTTGAGAACCCCTTTCCTTTCCTTCCCCCCACCCAGAATACATAACTTACAATTGGCGGAATCAGGCATAACCGGGGAAGCCCTCGAAGCATATATATTCTTCGGCCCAATCTACTACCAAAAACTGAAACACATGGTTCAAGATAAAATGCACAGCAGAGCCCGTGGACCCCGTGCCGTAATTCCCATCACCCCACTCCTCCCCTCTTCATACTAACCCCTTGTTACCCGAGCAGATCCTAACCCGCCAACCAACCGAGGGCCGTTCCCGAGACGGTGGTCTCCGCCTCGGCGAAATGGAGCGAGACTGTCTGATAGCCTACGGCGCCTCCCAGCTCCTCCTCGAAAGACTAATGCTCTCGTCCGACGTTCACGAAATTGACCTCTGCGAGATGTGCGGCCTCATGGGCCACTCAAATTGGTGCACCACGTGTCAGAGCTCCAAGGGCGTTGTCAAGATGAAGATACCGTATGCCGCTAAGTTGCTCATTCAGGAATTGCTTAGCATGAATGTGCTCGCTAGGATTCGGTTGGAGGATATTTTCCCTTATGGGGAGGAAAAGTAGGTTGTTGATAGAAAGGGGGAAGGGAGGGGCTGTGTACGATGTATATGATGATGTTAATACGGTGGGTTTGGCGAATGGATCGGTAGATGGTATGATATCGGTGTGTATGATATATGCTTTTCCATGCTATTAGGGCCAGCCCCGGGGCGCGGCATCATAAATAGCTATCGTGCGGCAAATATGATAGGAAATAATATGACTGCCACAACGTGTGCAACTAATGTGTCTAATAATTGCTAAACCGAGTGACATGAAATGCACCGATAATAAAGAATCTAATATCCAAGGAACTAACAAATCGGAATCGTGGCAAAAATAGAACCGCTAGCATATGCAAGATATGATACTGGTAATAAATTAGTCCCTAGGAGCGTCAGGGACATCCGCTACCCCTGACGAGTGACAATTCATCAACACAGGTAATCCTAAGCGGTTTCTTCAAAACATTACAATCACGGGTTGTCACTCTTGTACTCATACCGTTACGTACTGTAATTTTCCCTGTTGGACGGGTATGACAGATAATCCTATGCCACAAAGCTGGAAACAGAAAAGTCCAATTTATCGCGACCACCATCACGGGCTGGCTGGTGAAACTACATGACAAGCTTCCACTATTTAGTCTACAGATGTGGATATCCACAGCGCCACCGACTTCCATGTATAATATACCGTAGAGTAGAAATACAACCTTCGCAAGAGAGGGGAGGAGAAAGAAAAAGAAAAAAGAAAAACAAAAAACAAGGACTTCGGAAGGAAACAAAGTCCTATCAACGGAACGAGGGAAAAAAAATATTCAAGTAGCAAAACAGCATCCATTATTTACGCTGAAAGGCATATCTTTTGAACCCGCTTTGTGCAACCTGCCTAGAGGCACTGGTCCTCCTCGCGCCGACAAAGTCTGGCCAACTATCGCCTTGGCTCTCGCCGCTACTATCACCCGGGGGCTCTGTATGGGGTATCCGGTTAGAAGTGGGTTCCGGCGCTGAGGAGAGGCGACTCGTTGCAGGATGTCGGCTCTTGGCCTTGTCTTTCCTTTCTGTGAGAATCCGAGATATTTTTGAGGCTGGGGCTGGAGAGCCAGAGGCGAAGCCATATTTGTTCTTGAGGCCTAGGGCTACTTTGGAGATAGCTTCGTCTTCGGTCTGCGAGACTATGGGTTCATCGGCGTTAAATGACTCAGGGGTAGGGAATGAACTAGTTTTTTGATTTGAAGAGCTTGGTGGGCCCGAAGAGCATGGTGTTTCTCGCTGTTCGGTCTTCCGGGCGGTAGGGCGCGCTTTGACTCGAGGGCCCGGCATATCGCCTATCCGTGGCGCTGGGGAAAACGATTGACGACTGACCCTCGAGAAGAAGGAACTTCGTTCTCCAGTCACATTAAAATCCTCGAGTACATTGTTGGGAAAAAGTCGTGGCCTCTTGGCTGGCTCATCTGTCTTTACCTCAAACTGCGAGAATAGGCGTTTGTTTATGGCTGGGGTTAATGGCTTCAACTTTATCTGGGGTTCTGAGCGAATAGGATTGCCAGTTTTTATGTTGGCAGATTTCTCTTGTAAAGGTGTTTTTGGTGGTTCCGTCCGTGTTTCTGATAATGATTAGTCTCCGCGCCTTCAAAATCTGGGGGGTCATTTACTGAAGAAGCTTGTGATCGTTGCAAAGCTTTGGGAGTCCTCAAGAGCCTTCATCCTGGGTTTCGCCCATGCCTCAATTGTCTGTTAAACCTGGTTAGGGGTGGCAAAAAAAGAAGATAACTCGGGAGTGGACCCACTGTGCCGGCGGCATTCTCCACGATTGACTCTAATACAAAGGGCTTTTTTGTTGTCGGGTCTAAATCTCCACATGCAATTCCACGTGCTATTTCTGCATCCAGTTCCCTGTTCTAGTTAGAGATGGTGCGCGACCAGTGACAAGTAGAAGCCGCTTACTTTCCACAGCCATCGAGATGTTGCTTGTCTACCCCCGCATCCGGTTCCGTAATCATCACCATCTTTTCGGCTTTGGGGCAAAATACCCACTGGTGGAGGAAAGTCAAATTTGCCCGTCGAAAACCAGCCAAGTAGTCTGCTGGAACCGATTTGGTCGCATCAAATCGAACAGATTGGATTATCTAGGAACCCTGATTAGAAAGGCACTTGAGGCTATAATTACAACAAAACCTTACCCTCTCTGGTGTTTTATGTCTGTTAACTAGCTTGTGTGCACCCAGGAGTCCAAGACGAGGTATGTTGGGCAGGTAATCGCATCCACTCAGGATACACATATATCGGAACTCGGTGTCCGTCCAGCCCGAAAGCGAGAGGCCGGAGCCTCGAACAGCGGTGAAGTCGTCCCGATCTATTGTCAAGCAATCCCCGAATTTATCCATCTTAGTGATCAGGTTTTTACACCCAAAGGCCAGCAGATCTGAGTCCTCCGAGACAATGCCTTGTATTTTCCCCGTCTTTTCTAGGTAATAAAGCTGCGCATCAGCTTCGTATGGGGCTACAATGCACTCCACACCAATTCGCTTGCATTCATCAATGAGATAGCGAGCCATGAGAGGTGTGACATCGATAGATTTCTGCAGCTGCTCTTGAGCTTCCCTCATCTTCCGGAGCTTAAGGAGCTCCAATCCCTTGGCTCTGCATTCCTCCCGTCGCTTTTCTCTTTCTGCCTCCGTCGCAGATTTGCTGGGTAGATTGTCTCCGTCGAATACCATGCACGGTGTGACGCCAAAGTACCGAAGCATATGCACCCGACTCATTGCATATTCAACGTATCTGGGATGGCCATCGTTAGCCAAGGAGTAGTTGTAACTCAGGGTTTGGAGTGTTGTACGCTCGGGTATGTTTCCCCTGAGCCAGTTCGATAGCGCATCCTATGACCCCCTTGTGGAGCCAACCATAGGCGTCTATACCAACAGTCTTCCCACTCCATTCTTTAATGTGATTCTTCCGTTGAATGGACCCGAGCCTGACCAGAAGGCCTAGAAAATGTCAATGGCGGTCAAAAAGTAAGAGAAAAGGAGTCGACATACCGGAGATACCCATGATCACCTAGCAACGGTAGATAGGAGAGAGGAAGAGATTCTTGAACCGGGAGGAGCAGAGCGGGGAGGAGAAAGGAGAATATTGCGAGCAAGTGACTGGCTGGAGGTCGGGATACCTCCGGAGACCTGGAACTGGTAGCGACACGGGAAGCAACGCGTCTGATAGGATTCTGCGTTAGCGAGATCTATTTCCTCCGATAAGGAAGATCTTATCTAGGAACGCGTTAAGTGCCAGCAAGAAAGAGCGGGAAATGTTTTTCTAGGCTTATCCAAAGATTTTCCTCGCATTATTATTTGGTATCATATGATACTTGAAAAGGATATTGTGTACTATACTGTACTCCAACCTCTCTTATATCATTATCATACTCGGATACCGGTAGTGTCGCCTGTTCACACCGTGATATATTAGATTTGAGTTTTTACCCTGACTTAACCTTATTCTGCCTGGGGAGGCAAGGGGAAGGATCCCGTATCATACTCGTATTGCACGGCACATACTCGAGGATCATACCAGTATGATACGAGTATCATACTCTGCTGCACGGTACCATACCGGCGGGCTCCCAACACAGGGTTGACCCTCAGTTCCCCATCATACCCGCCCAACATTGCCGAGAAAAGCCAGGAATTTACAACCCACACCCCACACTCCACACTCCACACTCCACACTCCACACTTCACACTCCGCCCCACTGCACCACCTAAAAGGATGCCTATCGCTCTTGCAAAGGTTGCAAAAAAGATTCGAGCAAAGAAAGGAGGAAAGCTCGATCAATTGAGCGTCCGTCATACAAATAAATTGAACAGGGCGACACAGAGGGAGGCAAAGCTACGGAGACTTGAGGCATCAAGGTCGAAGACTCGGGGACCTGAACGTATGGCTATTTATTTTGGCGGTTGCCTTGAGGTACCCCCTGGCTAACGATGTTATTTTAGTGGTTCGAGTAGGTTATTTTAAAGTAGCCATGAAAGATGCGACTGAGCCGCTGAGCGTACCCCAAATCCGTGATCTTATTGAGCAGTAAGTCATGCGCCGTAATTTTGCCCCTGGAGCCCTAACTGACGGTGCCTTTAGATGGGTCCATAGAAACGATGGGGAGTTATCTGGGCTCCAGGAGGCACGCCGACCCGGAAGATCACCTTCTACCAAGGAGGACTTGTTGAAGCAGAGTATTGCCCGGGAAATAGAGGAGTTCCGAACAGGCTTTTATGTCCCTGATTTGCAGGACTGGGCCAATATCGAATGGTTGCAAAGGTGGGACGGAAGTGTGGGTGCTCTAGCACAGATCAGATTCAGGAGGATAACGAGGGAAGACTCGGAAGATTCTTCAAAAATGGATTTATAGTATCGATGCACTGCTTTGGGGAAATGCTGTATATCTAGACTACTGGC
The DNA here is from genome assembly GCA_900010015.1 of Tuber aestivum. Classification (NCBI taxonomy): domain Eukaryota; kingdom Fungi; phylum Ascomycota; class Pezizomycetes; order Pezizales; family Tuberaceae; genus Tuber; species Tuber aestivum. The sequence goes on from LN891038.1 coordinate 230,040, forward strand.
AAGGCGCTTGGCTCAAAAAATTAAATTGTCCGACAGTGGTCCTGGATTGTATGGTTACCCGGCTGCCTTTAAACTGGCCCCAGCCCACCTGAAATCTCCCGAGACACAATCTCCAAACCATTTCTGTTTGAACAACTCGGCCCATCCTCATGGCTAAAAGGCACCGCTCGGACTCCGGTAGCTCGACCACACCGCCAACTCGGACGATATCCACCCGTCCAGTTGACCAGGAGGTTACGGCCAGCCCAGATCTATCCTCTGAATCTGGCTGCTCCAAGCATGTCTGTCTCGATTCGCTTAGCAATGAGCCAACACCTTCAATCAGCTGTTTTCTTCCACCACATTGCTCGGGAGAACCCTTTGTTTCTCACGAACAGTTCGAAACCCATTACATTCAAGCTCATACAAATCGCTGTCATGAATGCGGTCGGAATTTTCCGTCACTGAGGTTTTTGGACCTGCATATCGCTGAAAACCATGATCCACTAACGGAGCTTAAGCGTGAGCGTGGTGATAAGACTGTATGTACTACCCCTGTCCTTTTTATTTTTATTTTTTTATATCTTAGGATAGGAACTGATGCTACCCCTAGTATGCGTGCTTTGTGGAAGGATGTGATAGGTTGTGCAGCACTCCGCTGAAGAGACGAATGCATTTGATCGACAAACATCATTTCCCAAAGGTTTTTCCTGCTCTCCCCTTATTTTGAGAGAAGCACTGACACGGTATAGGAATACAATTGGAATATCGTTAAGTGGGGCATAGACAAATGCACTTCCCTGCTTACACGAAAGCGCTCGCCGCCCCAGACCTTTATTACGGGGGAAACTCCCACTACTGGGGGGAGGGACAAGCCCCGTTCTGCCAATAGCATTCACAAGGGAGAGTTGGAAAGGCCTCTAAGGGCTAACGATAATCTAGTAGTGGCAACTGGGGCTACTGCTGGCGGAACACAGCAGCGAGTGCAGAACGGGGAGGGATCAAAGAGTGTTCTAAAAGCGGAAAACAAGGAGGTAGACATGGACGATATTACGTTCACAATGTCAAGTTTAAAACTTGTTCCTACAAGCATCAGGTTTGGTAGGCGAGGCGGGGGACACCGGAGGTGAGGTGGGTATCTTCAGCTTTCCTTCCTTTAGGGCGTCATATCCCAACATTGGGAACTGGGTTTGTTTCTCTCTCCTAGTTGGTACTGCCAATTGTCTTTTTACTCCTCGCGGAATATGGTGGCGTTCAGTTTTCTGGAGTCGGTGTTTGCGGTATATATACTTCCCGTAAGCCCTTCTCTTATTAATGCCAGTTATTTCCTTTTTGATCTGTTTACTGACACTGTCTAATTCTTGATTGAATTATTGAAGTTCCCTCTCATTTTGTATATGACATGCATATGTCAGGAGCTGACTACTGGCCACCCGCTGCCCTAGTTGAAAATCCGTCTGTATTGCGACTCCAAACTCGGTACCCTAGATCAAGCGCTTTGGGACCCCGGATTCCTGGTGTGGTATCATATTATTCTCCAGGGCGCTCCGTACCAGCGGACCGCAGCCACTTCTACCGTACCTTCCGCAAAATGAGGTGAAAGTTCGCGAAGAAAAGAAAAAGACAGTTGATATAAACCTGTTTTCTGAAATTCGGTAACCCCGGAGATACATGCTATCGGTTGCCAGTTTCACCCTTACAATAGTATTTGAGATCCCGTCTCCAGTAGGCTCTTGCGCGCTACTAAATGCGGAGGGGGGGGGGTTCCGGTACGAGACTTTTGTATATATAGCACAGAACTTCATAAAAAGCAAATTCATTATTAGACAATAGAGTGAGATTAACCTCTGCCGCGTCCCCGGGGAGTAAATCCTCCTCGGCCTCCACGGGGAGTAAATCCACTACCACCGCGGCCACTTCCACGGCTGAAACCTCCACTTCCCCCCCCGCGACTGAATCCACTTCCTCCACGCCCACCTCTGGCCCCGCCGCGAGGGGCGCCCCGTCCACCTCTGGCAGCGCCACGAGCACCGCCCCGTCCTCCCCCTCTCGCAGGCTTCGGCCCCTTGGGCCCCACAACCTTTGGTTTAGGCAAGAACCTACCACCCACCCCGGTCGATTAGCTAACCCCGGTAAATCCAGCAAAAGCCGGCCAACTCTCACCTCTCAAGCGGTAGCAACTTGTCGCCGCCAATATAGAATTTATCGCCCTCCTTGAAAGAACTAGCCACAATACCTTCCTGCGGCTTGATAGTGAAGAAAACTTGATTCAGCGGGCCGAGGATCTCGTCTACTTTTCCGATCTGAGACTTATTCTCGAGGTAGATTGGGGCGTTGAAGTAGGGGATCTTGGTATTGATAGATTGGCACACCATCTCGCCTTCGCAAGAGTGGATGAAGGAGCCCATCGCTGCCACCAGCATATGGTCAATTTAGTTAGTTTTTTTTTCTTTTCAACAAACACAAATTGGGATCCGATGCAGAAACAAATAAAGGTGTGTGTATATGTACCAAGGACGCTGTCCGGAGGCCCTGTTGGTCCCGAGAACCCCCCGCGACCGCCTGTTATCGAATAGATATATTAGCATCAGGTGCTATCCACAATTGCGACCCACTCATCGGATGCGGATACATATATATCGTACCTCGAGAGCCAAACCCACCCCTCCCACCAGACGCACCGCCCCTGAACCCGCCTCCACCTCGACTACCACCACGGAATCCTCCTCTACCACTCATTTTGCCGACTTATGTTTGTGTGCTGGAGGAATTGATCCTTTGTGTGTTGGTTGAGTCGCTTGGTTGTCCTGGTCGGTGGTCCTGAAGATGGAATAAAAGGAAATTATTCCCGTGTCGCTGGGTGGAAAAATGTACGGACCCCAAGATACGCCTACAAAGCGTAGCGCTGAGGACGTCAGGCTTCGGAGTGTGATGCTTCCCTGCAGATCGTGCAATGGTGCGACGTAACCTGCGGTTATCATGCCTATTTCAACTCCCCTGAAATAACATTCGTCTGAAAACCCACCATTGCGGCTTTACGGCAAACTCGGAAACCGCAATCGATTAATCGAGCAAGCAAGCAAGCATAGTAAGACTACCGCCGCTTTCCAGCTCGCTGTCTCGCCCTTCCCCCCAACCCAATGCTTTTGGTGTCGAGCCCCCTTTACCTTATGCCCCGAGTTATTCCCGGAGATAAGTAGCAACGCCAGGAACAAAGACGAAAAACGAAAAAAAAAAAAAAAGAATAAAGGAGAAAAAATATGGCAACGCGCTCGACACATCATAGGTCTAAATCCGCGGACGTCCGTCGGACGCTGTTTCGCTCGTTGAGTCGGTCTACGGCTAATACTGGGATGGATAACGCTTCTACTGCTACTTCGTCGTCGGCTTCCTCTGGACTGGGAGGAGGAGGCGGTGGTGGAGAGGAGGATGACTCGGTGGGGAATGTGAGTGGGAGTGAGAGTATTATTGTTCGGAAATCGGATGGGACTTTTGACATCGAGGCCCCGCCTGTGGTTGGGATACATGAGCATTTGGGGCTACAGGAGATCGAGAGGGAATGTAGGGGAATCCTTTCTTCTCTCTCCATCTTGGAATGTGTGCTAATCTGGATGTCCCATCGCCCAATAGTGGTTGAGCAACACAGAGCTGTTGGGAGACACAATGTTGATATAACTAAACGGCTGCCAGGTATCTCCTCCTTGGACCTCCGCTCCCCATGCCCTTCACTTATGTTTGTACTTAGAACTTCTGCGAATGAAGGTCCTGTCGTTGCAACAGGACAACTGGATGTACGAGGTGGAGGATGAGGCATAGTTTCAACTGGAGATGGGCGGGCGGGCTTTCCCTTTTAGTTTCACATTCTGACTCTCATGCACGGCGTTCTGCTGTTATATCCCACTTCCCCCCGGTGCATTAGCAAGGTGTTTGGGTCAACTATACCATCAAAATTTCAACCATCATTTTTATAATACTTTTTTATTGTTGCTACTCTAATCAAGGTCAGCAAACGGTTGTTGTTCGGGCGCTATTTGACGCGATTGCGGCGCCGCATTGGGGGCTCCTCCGAGCATACTGCCCATCATGTCAAAGATGCTAGCAGGTCTTCTGACCTGAATTCCGAAGTAGGTCTCCCCGACCTGTTCCAGCGCCTGCGAGAAGCTCGATCGTTAATGGGTTGAGCGGGAGTTGAAGGGCAGACAGTTCACGAACCTCATTCCAGTGCGGTACCTCCTTAAGGCTGTTGCTGTAGTGAGACTTGAGAGTACGGAACATGTCTTGTCCGCCTGTCTGACAGGCCAAAAGGAGAAGATTCAAGAGGTTCAGGAGTGGCATTGAGGGTATAACTTTGGCATCAACGGAAGCGGTTTGGACTTCCTGAACGGTAAGAGAGGGGTTGTTTTCGATCAACTTGCGTGTGAATGTCGTCAACAAGCGCGTAGCATCTCTTAGGTTACCAATGAGCATATATGGGAAGACAGCTCGAGCTGCATACATGGGAGCCGTGTTGGGCTCGTCCTCGGTGTACCATTCATACAGCATGTCAGCAAATGTTTCCACGCTCTCCTTTGTCCCGACGACTAGGTGCTTCTCTGCCTCATATGTGTCGTCCTCTATTGTGATAAAGATTAATATTTTTAAGGCCTATCATGAGGGGTCAGTGGTGCATATGCCTACCTTGAGCCAAGAGATTCCCAATGAAGTGATGAAGCTCAGGATCGCCAGCCGGATATTCGCCGTGCTTTGAAGACCACCTAACGTAACCCAAGAGCAGGTGAGATATAAGTTATCCTAGCTATCTGTAGGACAAAATAATAAATGCTTCATGCGTACGTTATTACTTCGTTGATAAACCGTTTCCTGCTTGGCTCCTCCGGAGAGATGAGACTTATCAACTGTATCAACCTTGCTAGATGTGCATTAAAGAAATTAGTACCCGGGAGTCTAAACTGGCTGAATAACAGCCAATGAATACTAACAGGGGGAAATTCTTCCAACATACCTCGAGAAGTAGCAGATGGGGCGATATTACCGGCCTTGTACACTCCAACCAACATCAAACATAAATCACACCCACTGCTATTTTGACCAGCCTTCAAGAGAGCTTCTGCACCCGAGCAGAGGATATCGACCGCGGCGCTATAGTTGCGTGCTTTGATGTATCGTTGAGAGACGACCCGTAGCTGTTGGTGGGCTTCATAGTAAGCGCCCTCCTCGATCCTATGAGCACGTTTAGTACAGAAGGGAACAGGAGTAGAAAGAACATCAGGTAGGCATGCCGGAACGAACCTCTTCTCCAATCTAGCTCTGGTTTTTTCAACGTTTTTGGACGCCATTGGAAGACTCTGTTGAGACAAATCTGAGAACCGTGTTTCGAGATGGTGGATTTCCTTGATATATTTGGTGTGGTGGCGGGGTGAATGAGTTGGTCAGATTCGGGGGGTGCTCCATGTCATCTATGTCATCTGCTTATATAAGAACACTCCCTATCGGCCAACTTGGGTCAGAACCACTGCGTGCGGTAGGTTCTGCTATGTTTGTACTCGAGGACTGTACTGTACGGTACTCTACAGTACTAGCAGGCTTTGGCAATTTATGGTTCGATTGATCCGCTGGATATTTATTTCCCCCATTCCCAAAGGGTATAGTATCAAAACTCCAACGTGTTTCCGGGGTGAATTAGGGCCTGTTTGGCGGGAACGGAACTGTTCCGTTCCCCCATACAAATGACCGTTTCCTTCCGTTCTGAAGATGCCAAGACAACCATTTCCCCAGCAAAAATCAACAACGAACGGAACGGTCGACCCGCCTACCGTTCCCGCCAAACAGGCCCTTAAATTTAAGGGCGCGTCTGGTCGTCAGGGCTCCTCCAAACCTCCATAACCACAAAATGGACTCGGAGGTTGCAACAAGAAACCACAATAATCTCAAGTTGATGGTTTGTCGGGTGCAATGTCACAATTCTGTGCCTGACCAACAAAAATACTGCCAAGAATTGTCATTTAAAAGAGACAACTTGATTATGAATGCATTTAGGGAGTGCAGAAAGCGCTCTTCTGGAGGGACTGCCAAGAACTCGGAACAGGACAGGATGGCAACACACAGTCTGTCCCTGGCTTTGAATAGTAGGATAGCCATCATGAGGAAGGACAACAAGTTCCATGATCTGAAGCAACCCCTAGTAGGGGACGGCAGATGACTACATAGGACCACTGGGGATTGTAGGGAATAGTGGGGGACAGTGGGTGACTGTGGGTGACGGCAGAGAACTGTCGATAGATGGTCATTTCAAGTTACTCTTATGTGTTGGGCAAGTTCCGGAAGGGGCCGGACAGAATGACACAATGCAGTACGTCCTAGTCCTTCATTCCTACCTGTATGACATGTTGAGAAAATGACCAGATGGGACAACAAAATACCGTCTGTCCTGGTCCTAGTCCAGGATGGACAGACTGCCCCGTTGCAAATACTGTAGCGTTGTGCTTGAAAATGAATGAAGAAATTGTTTCTATATTAGGGTTGTGCTAATTGGTGGGTTAGGGCTGGCCAGATCAGTATTTCCAAAACCTTCATTTTGACATCATTATTGCATCTTGATTGTTGAGTTCTGGTGTTGACCAGACATGCCACTTAAGAGCAAAATAGCATTTTGTGACAAACCTTCATAACCGGGGTCAAAATGAAGGTTTGAGGTGGCAACCAGACGCGCCCTGAATGTTGTTTCTTCGGTGATTCGGACGGTGCAAGTTGCAACCAAGCAACTCTCGGAGGGATGCAGATAAGATAAGATCTATATAGCCTAGGTAATCGGAGGCGGAGGAGATCTTTCCACTGTGGGGTTAAATCCCTCTTTCAGCGAAACAAAAATAGATAAAAGGAAACATCCCGCAAGAAAACACAAAACTCCGACACCAACAACACCAACAACCGAAGCCATGAAGATCCTTGTTGTAGGTTCCGGAGGCAGGGAGCACGCTTTGGCATGGAAACTCTCTCAGTCCCCCAATGCAGAGGCAATCTATGTTGCTCCTGGTGGGTACCCTTTTGCACAAGACCCTTGAATTGTGGGAATTCTGTTAATCTTTTTTTCTCCTAGGGAACGGAGGGACTGCGCATGGAATGAAAAATGTTTCCAATATCAACATTAGCGTTGGTGACTTTCCTGCTTTGGTTGCGTTTGCTACGAAAAACGGTATAGATCTTGTGGTACCCGGGCCAGAGGCGCCTCTGGTTGATGGAATTGAGGGATATTTCCGTAAAGGTATTATCCTAAATTCTGTGACTATTCTTGAGAACTATTGTCCCTAATCGATATCCTGAGAAAGTTGGCATCCCATGTTTTGGCCCTTCAAAAGAAGCCGCCCGTATGGAGGGTTCAAAAGCATTTTCCAAGGACTTCATGCAAAGACACAACATTCCCACTGCTGAATATCGTAACTTCACTGTCTACGAGGAGGCTAAGGCATACCTCGAGAAAGTGGCTCATAACGTTGTGATCAAAGCTTCCGGTCTGGCCGCAGGGAAGGGTGTTATCATCCCAACATCTAAAGAGGAAGCTTTATCTGCGATAAAAGAAATGATGGTAGGCAAGGAGTTCGGAGCCGCAGGTAAGCTCGTCAGGGACCTTCCCCGTACATGGTTATCCCTCTAACACAATCTGCAGGAGATGAGGTAGTTGTTGAAGAATTTTTAGAGGGAGACGAGTTGAGTATCCTGACATTTAGTGATGGTTACACAACGGTATCCCTTCCACCCGCCCAGGATCACAAAAGAATATTTGATGGCGACCAGGGTCCTAATACCGGTGGTATGGGATGCTATGCTCCAACCCGCATTGCCCCGCAAGCTGTTATCGATGAGATTCACAGAACGATTCTGCAGCCAACAGTTGATGGAATGAGGCGTGAAGGATATCCTTTCAAGGGGATGCTCTTTACCGGCCTGATGATGACCAGGAGCGGACCCAAAGTATTAGAGTACAATGTCAGATTTGGTGATCCAGAGACGCAAACTATTCTGCCCTTGATTAGCGAAGACACAGATTTCGCGGAAGTATTGCTAGCTGCTGCAAATGGATATCTTGACGGGGTGAAGATCAAGATCAATCCTGGCTTCGGAGCAACTGTTGTTGCTGCTGCGGGAGGATACCCTGGGTCATACGCCAAAGGAGAGGAAATCAGATTGGAGTTCGTTGCAGAAGGTTTGATTTAAGAATTTCAAGTTTCCTGGCCTGGCTAACAACCCAATCAGATACAAACATTTTCCATGCAGGGACTTCATTAAAGGGTGGAAAGGTCTACTCAAGTGGAGGGCGAGTAATAGCGGCTTCAGCAACCGCCGATACCCTGGAGGATGCGGTTTTGAAAGCTTATGAGGGAATGAAAGCTATCAATTTCAAGGATATGTTTTACCGGAAAGATATTGCTCATAGGTACACACACCTTCTTTTCCACACCGCTCAAACAATTAAAATTAGCTAAACCCTCTCAAGGGCCTTTAATCTGGCGGCACCAGTGGAAGCTATGACTTACACGGGCGCTGGCGTATCTATAGACAGTGGCAATGCTCTTGTCCAGAAAATCAAAAGCGCCGTACGTTCCACAAGGACGGCTGGGACTGATGCAGAGATCGGTGGTTTCGGTGGCCTTTATGACCTGAAGGCTGCTGGGTATGAGGATGCATTATTGGTTGCTGGGATCGATGGCGTTGGGACAAAACTCAAGATTGCCTGTGCACTCAATAAGCATCGCGCCGTGGGTAAGCAATATAGATGTCTATGTTAGGCTCGCACTCTGACATCCCACAGGTATCGACCTTGTAGCTATGAGTGTCAATGACCTCCTTGCACAGGGAGCAGCCCCACTATTCTTCCTTGATTACTATTCCACCAGCAAGCTTGACGTTGAGCAAGCCGCCGAATTCATCGAAGGTGTTGCCGAGGGCTGCAAGCAAGCTAACTGCGCTCTTATCGGCGGTGAGACTGCCGAAATGCCTGGGATGTACGCTCTAGGCGACTACGATGCCGCCGGCTGTGCGATTGGCGCCGTCAAGCGAAATGATCTCCTACCAAAGCTGAAGGACATGGCTGAGGGCGACCTCCTCGTGGGTGTTGCATCAAACGGGGTGCACTCCAACGGATGCTCCCTAATCCGCAAGATTGTCGAGAAGAACAACCTAGACTTGAGCGCGCCTGCCCCATGGAATAGCTCCACTACAATCGGCGAGGAATTTCTGATCCCGACAAGGATTTACGTCAAACCACTCTTGAAGCTATCCAACAAGGGTCTTATCAAAGGCATGGCGCATATAACCGGCGGCGGACTGACCGAAAATATCCCTCGTATGCTCCCTGATCACCTGGCCGCAGAAGTCGATGTTTCGACATGGCCTCTGTCCCCCTTGTTCAAGTGGCTCAAGCGGGCTGGAAATGTAGCTTCTCCTGAGTTCGGAAGAACATGGAATACCGGCCTCGGTTTCGTGATTGTTGTGTCTGCGACAGAACAGGAGCGGGTTCTCCAAATTCTTGAGGGAGAGGGCGAGAAGGCGTGTGTCGTTGGGAAGTTGGTAGCTAGAAGCTCCTCCGAGGGATGCGTTTTGAAGAACCTGCAGAGCTGGGACTGAACTGAGTTTTAAAGGCTTGGTTGCTTGCTTGATGTTAGACAGAAGCGATTGTTTTTAAATTTACGGATTCCTGGGGCATTTTGGGAATCATTAGATATCACTCGGTGTGCTAAATTTAGTGACTTGTGGGCGTTTCTCATTGCATTTTCTAGACCTAATCAACGTTTGTTTGGCTAAGCAAATCACGTAAGATCACTCGCTGTCCAGCGATCTAGGAAAATAGCCCACAAAACACAAATACAACCCCCGTCCCAATTCCCATGCCCCTGTTGTAGGTGCATGCTTGATATATCCGGTCGGTGATGGGCGATTGGGATGTTGGCAGGTGGCCGCCAGGACATATATTAAACACGACATACTTATCTTCCCGAGTTCGTTAGTGCGAAATTCCTATTTTATCATAGGCAAAAGCCGATTAACGCAAACGTTTGGCCCGGGGGGGGGAGGGGGAAAGAGGGAAATAAGCCCAATCACTACCCATCACTCGACAACCCATATATTATGCCCCCCCACCTACGATATGATACATACCGTTCACGTGCACGGCACAGTACAATACAGTATATCCCGGGAACGGCCCCGCGCGGATGTACAGCACGTACCAGGCCCTTTTCCCCCCCCCCCCCCCCATATATGGCTCTGAACTATGGCCGGAAGCGGGTGCGCAGGGCTCCCAGCGGCCGGCCGATTCGATTCAAAATTATAAACTGGGTAATTGATCCCCCCTCCCTCCCTCCCCTTTGGAAAGGTATACTTGCAAATTCCTCTGTTTAAAGGGATGAATTAGAATTGGTGCATGGTTTCCATTTTTCACCTAGGGTATTCCAGGAAGTTTGTTTGCTGCGGTGGTTCGGGTTAGAGATGAAGTTGTCGAGTTCAATCATTAATTTTGAACGCGTTGATGAGGTGAAAAAAATAGGATGGCGATCGTTATGATAGATGCTTTCTTTTTTATGATATCATAAGAAGGGCTCTTTACAAAATAACTAGAGGAATTATTCTTTCCCAGATTTTTTTTTCTCCCCCGAACCTTAATGATCCAAGAACTTTAGGTGGAGGGCAGGTTTTGGTTTGTCCGGCACTATAATATTATAACCGCGACCCCTTGGTCAAGGCGTGATACGGCATCTGGGCAAAGGGATGTCATTGTGTTAGACATATTACACCCAGCGCATCCCATCAAGGTGTGATGCTGGGCACTTGAAACCGGTCTGTCTGGGATCTGTGCACCAGCGACTCTCAAGGGGTTTCAACCTGGCGGCGGCTTTGGAAAAGATAGAAGCTCCTAGGAGGCACTCGTCCTTGGTTCTGTGTCTTCTGGTTTTCGGTAGGAGGAGTATTCGTCGAGATGGCAAGCTTCTGAATTGCTCATCTGTGGCGATTCTTAAAAGTGCTTCCTGCCAAACCCACTTTTTGGATGGCACGGTAATATCATTATGCAAGCAGAATTAGTTGCCTATGTGCAGTGATTTCAAGTGCCCGCAGCCAGACCCTGTATCTCAAACACCCAGGAAACCTCTTCATCCCTTTCAGCCATGCTTCATTGGGCATTATAAGAGCCCCATGATGCCCTCTATATATTTTTTTCCTCCTATCATGCTGCAGGCACAATGTGTGAAACTATTACTGAGCGATCGCTGTACCGTACAACCCTGTCCAAAGTTATAGGGTCTTCTCGATTTCGCCTCCAGTGCAAAATCCTAGCCATCCGGTTGGTCCAGGACCGCATTTGCCTTACACCCAGAGCCCCTTTTTGGCAGAGCCTCCAATAATCTGCTGGTACGGGATGTAGGCCAGCTGCCTGACGCAAGGGCTGCAATGTTATCCGTAAGGTAAATTTGACGGCTGGGGCCTTCTTAGATGGACTATAATAACACACTATGGGGGAAATGGTGAATATAATTCTAAGCTATAAAAAGCAGGTATTTAGGGGGCAGAGGACATGCGTGAGTGAAAGAAAAGAATCGAATGATAAAACGTGGATACAACTTAAGAATTAACAGTTAGAACGGGGAAAAAAGGGAGGGGGGGGGGAGAGAAAGTAAAAAGAAAGGCGTCTTTTCATACAGGATAAAACTAGTTTTGAAAAGGTGAACTGCGGTGGGCACTGTTGGGGGGAAGTTCAAAAAACAAAACGCCGGTGGCCCAATTTTCCCTTTTGAGAATGATGTAGAGGATGACACGTGAAAATAGTAATAATATAGAGGTTAAACCCGCTAGCACAAAAAACACGCGGGAAGATCGGTCTAGGAGGTAGCAAAAAATACGGTTACCTAAGTTGGGAGGGAGAAAATAATAACTCCTGTGTATAGGAAAAAAGTGAAAAAAAAAGTGTTGGATAGACAGCTCAAAGTTCCCAGAACCTCTGTTGAGTGAGCTCGCCTATGGGCATCCTTCGCACGGCACAAGCATCAAGAACGTTGACGGCCGTCTCACCCATGGGGAGCTTCACCAGGTAATGGACCTCTTGAAGGCCTATCTCCTGGATGTAGCTCAGGAGCCGGTGGTAATTAAGGCCAACATCCGAGACGCAGTGGCTATCGTCGGATAAGGTGAATCTGCCACCACGAGCCATAACCAACTGCATCACAAAAGTATTAGAAAACCCAGAAGATATATCTCAAACATTATATTCAAGCAATAATACTGACCCCAGCCAAATCCCTCCTGGGATACGGTTCATCCCAGCCTTTTCTAAAACTGGCGGAATTCAGTTCCGTAAGACCACTGTAGCTAAGAACAAAATCGACATTCCTAACAACTCTGTCCCACACACCAGAACCATACTCAACCAAAGGCTTAGCCGGGTTCTCGCTAAACAGCCTTATAAGGTCCCAGTGACCCACAACAGCGGGTTTGAGCTGTGTAAGCATTTCATACTGAGCATCAAAGTATGCCTCAAATAGCCTATTCTCTTCGCCACCTACGCTCTCAAGAGCTCTTAGGTACATCGGCCTATCAAAGTCAATTGGAATGGTATTGACATGATGAACAGATCCAACGAAGAAGTCGAATTTGTAAACTTCTTGGAGATTCCTGACGAGAGCAATAGATGAAGGGCGGATGTAATCGAGCTCGAACCCAACGAGGAGATGGATCAAGTGCTGGTATCTCGCACGTAGTCGAAGTGCGGTGTCGTAATACTGTTGAAAGGTTTTGTAAAGGTCGAAGGGTGTCTGGTGGGCAGCAGTCTGTCATTGGAGGCCCAAAATCCTGGTCAGCACACCACTTGAAGAATCTCCACGTCTTATTCGGGGAAAGGCCCATGCACCCTTCCCTAGTGAAATGGAGAGAAATAACGATAAGGATGGAGGGGCATATGAAAAGGAATTATGCTAGATGCAAATGAAAGAAGCTCTTGTGATTCTTTTTGGGGGGGCTTTCCTTTTTCTCCACACGCCAAAAAAAAAAGGAGAGCGGGCAGGATTGGAAAAGGGGAAAAAATATAGAACCCACCTCTTCAGGGTAGAGATCCTCTAGGCAATCTCGGGGCATGTGCTCCGTCAGCGAGAAAACAATCATGCCCTTGCCGATAGCGGCCAGTATCATTTGCTCAAGATCATCTTGTGCATGCAGACAGAACTGACCCGAGTGACTGTGATGAGAAAACGGCATCTTCTCGGTGCTGGGATCGGGATCGAAGCTTTATTTTTCCTTTTCGTAGAAGGATTGGGATATGGGAAGATATCAAGAAGTTGAAGGGGGAACCATAAAAAGGCCAGAACAACGATGCTCTCCCTAGGGGAGTACGAGTCGCCTCAGCTGTATTAGCTCCAAGGGTATACAGCTCACACAAAGGTGTCTCGGGAGGCGAGAAAAAAAAGCAGGGCTGTATAGCCGGGCTCCCTAGTAGACTGTCAATTCCTGGAGAGACAGGCAGGCGAAGGTAATATGTAATGGTTGAAACAATAATACCGAGAAAGAAGCTAAGCAGTGACGATAGTATATTCCACCTTCCTGAGGAGAAAGGGTTTGAAATCAACAGGGAAAAGGGTCATCCGGGGGGAGGGAGGAGTTCGTCTGGCAGCAGGTAGTTGGTTCTTTTTCACCACCTTTCTTCCCCTTTCAAACCTCTGGGCTGAGCATCTCCAGTCCCTTTTTCTTTCTGGGAAGAGCTCCCGATGATATCTAAACTAACTCGAGTGGATGCCACGATAGGAGGGGGAAAAAAGTACACGCAAGCCCAGGAATGGAAAGCAATCCCACTTTAGCCCTGCCTACCCCCCTCTACTACCTCCTGTCTTCTCTCGCCCTCCTCCTATGGGACGATGGAACTATGAGCCCCCCACCCCCCCTTCTTTTCCTTCCACCAAACAAACATCATCACCATCGTGGGCATCATAGGCATCATCATCACCGGCCTTGGGTTGGGAAAGGAAAAGGGAAGAAATGAGAAGAAGAAAAAAATGAGGGGCACCTACAGCTCCCAGCCTACCAGGACCGGGTCTCTGCTTGTGATCAGCATGCAGCTCCAGTTCAAAGTAACACACCGCCATGTTTTTGACCGAACGAATCACCCGAATTCGTGCCAGCAAGATTCTCTCACCACCCCTCCTGCTCGTAAGTTACTTCTCTCTTCCGGTCAAGCCTTTCCCCCCTTTCTGAATCTCACTCTATCAACCCCTCCTTTCTCTCCTCTCCGCCCTCCCATATCGAGATCTAGTTCTGACACAAGCTCGCCAGCAGGGGACAGGGAACACAGGGCTAGAGATTAGAAAGACAGAAGGAACGCAAGGAACCTGAGAGGATAAATGCGTGCCAGTTGCAAGGTCGTTGACTCGGTCAAGAACGCAATCGTGGCGCCATGACACCAGGGTGCATTGCCTTGGTCGATCTAAGATCGTCATCTCTAGATCATACATTGGCTAACCTCTGGTTCGCAGGCATGAACATGGAATGACAAGCGAGGATTCTCAGGAGCAATCCTTCCCCCCTCAATTCCTCACTCATGCAAACTTCAGTACCTCAACCAGGGGAACAACAAAACAGTCACATCCAAGGTAGGCTTGGTAACATCGATCCTCAAAGTGGCTGCCATTAACGTTGAAGGTCACGGGATCCCTGACTTCCCCCAATCAGATTACAGGGCATGTGCAATCGGCCTATCCTGGGAGACTTTAGGGTTTGAACAAAATCTGTGCAACGTAAGTGTTCCACCGGCCGGGAGCAACACTTACAAATTGTCTCCATTGTTTCAACATCGCTAATGCAATCTTGCGGCTTTATTTAGAGGGCCTTCCCAATGCATCCTGAACTCCCGATATCTAGTTCACTAGCCGAAGACGCCAAATGTGATCCCCAGGCCGACATCGTGGATAGATCACAATTTGTTTATCACATGTACCGATACTTGTGTTATGAGCTGTAGTTTCACTATCATGCAAGAAACATTTTTCGAATTGAAAATTTGTATCTTTGAAAAAATATTGTGGAAAGAGCCAGGCAAAATTTAAACCCAGCTCTAGACTATCACTCCCGAGAAAGGAGCTAGCAAACATATCAAACGAAATACACTGAAGGTTGGAATGCAGTCCCTAAGATTATTTTGTCTGTCTACCGGTGGCTAGCGACTTGCCATTAGTCTCTCCAGGCGTGGGGTGCACATTCCAGAGATACCATTGGCCTAACATGAGGCACCAAATCGAACAAAAACACATAAATCCTTTGCCGCAATTCGAGATCGCCCACACCTAGCTAATCCCAGCATACAAGCAAAAACACTCTCATAAACACAACATCCCACCCAATACATGACGATATTTCCACGGAGGGAAATGCAATACGCCACAGAGAAAAGATATTCCGGTACCTCGGCACAACCGCCTTCCAAAGATACCAGGTTCGCCCTAACATCCAAAGTACCGAACCAATCCGAATACAAAACAATATCGCTGCGCTGGTAAGCCCCCACCCCCCTTCTCTTGTCGGAGCATTTCCATGGTTTCCTTAGCCACGCTACCGGTGCTCAACCAGTTCTCGCCCCCCGTTTAAATCTATCTGAAGACTCCCTCACATGCTGGTTCGGTTGAAAAACAGCTCCCGTCCATCATAACATTTCGTTCCGCGTCGAAACGAATGACAAGTCATTTAACCCCTTCCTCAAAATCCAAAGTACGGAAAGATAACCGAAAAAGTATCAAATAGTGATGATTTTCATTGGCAGCTTCCCCACTTGAAACACACTTATCGTGGTTTCCGAAACCATATTGACGTTGCATGTTTGGAAGTGCTGTAGGGTGACCGAACCCTCCGTGGGGGACATGCGTGGGGGTTAGAGCTGGGCGGTACCGCCTTACAGCACATCTCTTCAATCCTCCTGGGGCTGCGTTCCCGGTGACGCCATAGGTTCTCACTCGGCATTATATCTATTCGGAAGCCAAACAGTCCCAAGGGCTCCTCCATACACACTTGATCTGAGCATTCCCAGGGTGAAGCTTTATCCGTGTTCTGAGTAGCTGGACGTGTTATTTTGGGGGGCCTTCCAGAGTCCGGTATTTTTTTTTCTTTTGCTGATCTCAGGCCAACAATTGCTTTCAAGAGGCATCACAATAGATCACTCGAGGCAAACGCGGGAACTAAAATGTGGACTGGCTACAGGTACCGATTCCAACCGAATATGTCTAAAAAAAACCCTCGACTTTCAATCTTGGTCATCAGGAAAGCCGATAGCGCAAGATTGTAATTTGGCTATCCGACCAGTTAGAAGCCCAGGAATCAGCGAATCGCAAGGTATCCACCCCTCAGAACGACTTAAAGTAATCTGAAGGTATAACGGCCTGTGCCCGCCTTCTCTCCTGTCATCCAGGCCACGAAGAAGTGCGCCCAGTGCAAGAATCAACCCGAAATCAATTTCAAGCTTCCGATTCTGTGTGAGAATGGAACCTTTCAGCAAAGCAGCACTGGAGAGTCAGGGGAGCGTGGAGACGGCCTCAACTCTCAAAAGACACAACGCCATCGCTTACCATCGCGGAAACGCTAGGCTCTCGGAGAAAGGAAGCTTCCCCCGCCTGCTCTCCAACTCACATCGGGTTCCAACGGGGTACCTGTAAATCCCTATAGCGCCCTAAGACAACTACACGAGTAAACGCTGACCGGTACCAATTCAAGGAACTATCGTCGAAACCCAAGTCTCTTCCAGGAACCAAGCAGACTACTAACTCTTTGGTCCCTGCAGCAGTCTGCTCCAGTCGATCATGCGGTTAAGAGCACCTTCTCTACTGATGCGACTTCGTGGTGGCTGCGCATGGCTTCGGTGAGACAACGTGGGATCCCGTCTCACGATCTATAACGCCGCCTGGACGAGATACACATTATCGTACGAAGAAAACTGCCCCCCGGGTACAACTGCCACAGCGGCTACCCAGAAATGCTGACATCACCTCCTCCTCCTAGCAAGAGCACACGTTGGTGGTGGGGTATGGGTTCCAGTGGCAAGCGCTCGGATTGGATTGGGGAATGGATCCGTATTTGAAAGCTTACCCCATCGGATATGGGAATACATGATAGGCCCTACCAGGCAACCTGAGGTCCTCGAACCTCCCAACCGTAACCACATGATCATATTTCCCACCAGCCAACCCCTCGAAAGGCTGCGGAGCAAGCCAATTTCACACTCGCCGGCCACAGAGCCCCACCGCCGACCGCCAGGACTGTTCCGCACATACTGCACGGTACATGACCAGATATGTACCGACTAATTGTATCCCGTAATGGCCAGCTCCCCAATCGGGACCCATATACCGACTGCAAGGCCGTTCGACCGGCATAGTACGAGGATTGATAGTTACCCCTGAAGCCACACATGTTGCCAGCAACCAAAAAAAAAAAAAGAAAGAAAGAAAGAGAAGAAGGGAGGGAGGGGGGGGGGGGAAAGCACCACCAACGGACCCGGGCTGGCGGCAATTATCCCGAATATTGCGCTCAGGACGAAGATGAATTGCACTATTCTCCCACGCCTGGCACTTTGACATCCCTTTTTTTTTTCTTGCCCCCAAAAGTGCCTGAGGGAGACACCCCCATCGCGCGGCGGTTGTCATAATCACAATAATCACAATTGTCAATTCCTTCCCGATATTTGCCGGTTGGGCCGGGCCTGGAAAAGATGAGAAGAAAAAAAGAAAAAAAAAGAGAAATGTGAAAAAGCGGGTTCCCAAGAGAAAACATAAAGTGGCGCCAACTGATAGGTGGATCAATTCTCCCTTCAACCAAAGAAAATATTAGGATCTGTCCTGAGAAAACTCCCCGCACAATGTGATCTCTTACTCACCGCGCAGGCTTACCTAACCTAACCTGCGTTACAATTGACATATAATGCTAAACAGGCCGACTAAACTCACTCCCTTACCTTCCGCTGGATGGATCCAAGTGGCAGGGTATAACCTACCCACGTCATTGAATGAACGAACAAAATTTGCAAAACATTGCGAAGCCAAGTCAGCTCCGAATCCCGCGAGCGCTGGAATCCCGTGCAACTGCTTGAAAGGGGGGGGTTCAACAGTTTAGTCCGGTCTGGTCTGGTATATTACTTTTTTTTGCGGTGGTACACTTGTTTACTGGATTTGGCCCAGTAAGAATGGGGATTGCTAAGGAATCTGTGGGGGGATTCCTCGTTTTCTTCTTGGGGAGGAAAGAAGAAAAAAATGATATTCAGATGTTCGATGCAAGGCGGACTAACATACCCAACCATAAGAGGAAATAGAATGTCTCGCTGATCCTCCTTCCTGGATGGAGAATCGGACGGACAAGCATACAGACAGAAGAAAAAGACGGAGAAAAAATAAAAAAGACCCAATACGCTAGTTTTTATGCAAGGAAGAAAAGAAAAGAGAAGGGAAAGGAAGCGAAAAAAATAAATGATTTCCACCCCACACGAACAAAAGACATCGTGTTCCAATCTAATCCCACCTATCCATAACGTACCGTAATTTTCTAAGCATCTCCAATCTCTTCGTCATCATCACCATCATCACTCCCCTTGCCTTTACCCACTCCCTCCTCCTCCTCCTCGTTGTCATCCTCCTCCTCCTCCTCCTCCTCCTCCTCCTCCTCTTCCCCAGAATCATCACCATCAAGGACCCGCTTAGTTTTCATGTTCATCATGAAAGCCGTAATCTTTGCAAAAAAGTCACTCATCTGCTCCTTTTTGAAGCCAATCTCGAGCTTGAGGTAATCCGGGAGCACAGCAATGAGAGCTTTATCCCGTTGCTGGTCTAGCAGAGGGACGTAGACGATTTCGTCCCTGCTCTCGTCTTCCTCTTCATCCGCCGTAGTTTTGGGGTCCGGGGCTAGGGAGGGCTTACGCTGGTGTCTTGAGTTGGAGGAGGAGGCAGTAGTGGAGAGGGAGTCGGGGACTTGGAGTTTGAAGTGAATTGTCACTGGGGTCTTTGTTAGTCACGTAGAGATCGATAGATGTAGATATCATATATAGAAATTTGGGGAAGAGACGAACCTCCAGTAGAACTAGTCTGTAAACACTCAAACACCGTCTTCCGCGCTTCCTTCTTGACGTTCACGATTAGTAGCCCGGTCAGGTCTTGGAATAACTCCTCCTTGACCTTAGCAATCCACGCTTCCACCGCCGCTAGTCCCGAGCCCGCGATTCCCCCACCGCCGGCGCCACCGCCAATGCCACCCTTCGACTTAACCGCACTCCCCGGAGCCACCAGAGCGCTACGCTTACTATTATTCTCCGCGACAATCAACTTCGCCGACAAGACTTTTGCTTCATTCTGCTGCTCCTGCAGACCTCTCTGCAATTCCTGAATCTTGCTCTGCAATTTTGCCACCTCGGCTTCCTTCGCGGCGAGCTCCTTCCTGAGAGTTTTTGATTCGCCGGATAAGAGGGATTGAGCATTCAGGTCGGTTTGGAGGGAGTCGATGAGTTTGTTTGCTTCTGCTCGCAGTCGTCAGTACTAGTCCCCACTAGCTAGGGGAGATTGAGGGAGGCAAACTTTTAGCTTGAATCTCGGCATTCTTCCTATACTTTGCGAACGTCTGCTCGACTTCTGTCTCACGGACGTACTCGAGTTTTTTATGCTCGGTTTCCAATTCGTGGAAGGCCTTTTCGAGGGATTTGTAGGCTTCCGTCTCGGTATCTGCTCCCCCCCCGGCTACCACTGCTACCACTTCGCTACCGGCAGCTCCGCGACGAGCTCTCTTTGGGGCGACGGGAATCGGAGGTTTCGCTGGGAGTGCCAGATCATCGTCGTCGTCGCCTCCCTCAACTGCCTCGGGCTCAGAAGCCTTGGCGGCCCTGCCCCTGGCTTTTGATGCCCCCGCCTTCTTCCTAGTAGCAGCAACGGCCTTCTTCGAAGCAACGGCGGGGGCCGAGTAGACTTGTGTTGGTGTTGCTTCAACCTCCATCACATCGCCCTCACCATTGACCGCACTTTTATCAAGCTGCATGGGTGTATACTGTGTCTCGGCAATCTCCCTCTCCTTTTCTTGCTCTTCCGCTTCTGCCTCCATAGCAGCGGCGGCGGCAGCATCCTTCTCCTTCTTCGTCATACGCTTCTTCTTTTCCACCACTGGTGCTGCTGCTGCCACAGGCACAGCTTTCCTCCCGCCACCTCTTTTCTTGACAGGTGCCGGAACCTCCTCCTCCCGCTCCATCGCCTCCTCCTCTTTATCTTCCTCCTCAATTTCAATTTCAACCTTCTTAGCTCCACGTTTCGGCTTAGGCTTCACTGCAGCAGCAGCAGCTGCTGCTTTCTTTGCCGCTGCTGCCGTTGTAGCTTTCCTCCCGCCAGCCGTAGTCACCTTCTTCTTACCCTTTACCGGGGCAGCTTCCAATTCATCTTCCTCATCATCTCCACCATCCTCTTCTTGTGCGCCACCAGAAACGTCCTCATCTTCGGTTGGTTCTTCGACTCTATTCACTGCAGCTTTCTTCTTTCTCCCTCTTCCTGCTGCCGCTGGCTTTTCCCCTTTCTTGTCTGCAGCTGCCACTGTCGGCTCAACCGTAATGGCAGTAGTAGCGGACCTCCTACTAGAACGTTTTACGGGGGCCTTTTTGGGAAGGGCTGTAGCTAATATAAGTCAATTGTTGAGCAGACAATTTAGTGGGTGGATCACGAGACGTACCGTCAAGCTTATCACTCCCCTCATCGCTAGACTCAATGTGTGCGCTGAGGGTTTGAGCCGGTGCTCGGCGTTTGGGCGGCATAGCTATGGTGTGTCGGAATTGGATCGATTGTGGTGGATGAGGAGATGAGATGAGATGAGATGAGATGAGATGAGGTTGAGGAAAGACCGTACGCTTATCCGTCAAATTGTTATTGCTGGCGTTGTCCTTCCCCTTCCTTCCGCGGAGGAAAAACAAGTGAAGGGAGAGCAGAAGAAATTTCGGACAGTGGTGGGCACCGGTAGTTAAGTAGGATCCATCCGTGCGGCAGGTCTCTGTTGCCAAGAACGAACAACGCGTTGGATTAACAAGCGCGTATGTAACCTAACACTTGTCCCGAGCCCTACCCTATCGTAAATTCAGACCCCAGCTTATGATAGCTTACACACCGCAGGCTCGTTATCATATGGCAGCATAAGTTATGATGAAAAAAATAATTCCCCATATTATTATTATTACGATGGAAGCATGATATCATAAATTTCTAAAAACTCAGGCACCAACAACAGCAAGTAATATAATACGATACTATGACATATACACCATCCGTACGATATCAGATTATGATTTCTTCATCGTGCAGACACAACATCCATTCGAGTAATTAGCATCAGAGGTATGATATGATATACCGGTATCGTAGCAATAAGAGAAATCATCATATCATTGGAATATTTCGTCCCCGAAGTTATTCATTGACCGGGTCGAAGAGCCCGAGATGCTATGCATAAGACAACCAACTATTACTACTACTATTACTATAGTACCGTACCGTATTATACTGTGCCAAGTTAACAAGACAAGACAGGATTTCAACCCTTCCCCTTATTTATTTATTTATTTTGTTTGTTTGTTTGTTCGTTCGTTCATTCCTTGGATATTTCACCAATTGCATACATCAAATTCAGACTCGCACAAGTTAATCCACCCGCTTATCGTTATTACACACCAATCGTGTCCCAACCTCCCAGCCCAATCCCAGCCATAATCAACCAGAGAAACCCAACATATATCATACCAACAATCGTATCACGGCCGGGGGATGAGGTACCGGTATGATACAAGATGTCATCCCAAATGAAAAACTATAAAAAAAAACGAAATCTACCCCAGGTAAACATTCTGAAATGAAAAACATGGCTCAAGAAATCCCCATGTTAACATGATGAAACGATGATACCACCCGACCACATCCATCCATCCCCTCCGGTCTCCGCCATGCTATTCAAAGTGACAGACACACATTACTCATGGCACCATTTCGGCAGAATTCAGTAAAGTAAACCAAAGTCATTTTAAACAAGAGGAGAAAATGAAAATGAAAATGAAAAATGAAAAAATGAAAAACAAACTCCAAAGGACTACGGGATATTGTGCGCCAACTACGGTCTTCCAAGATTACTCTGACTCACGCCGGCCAATCTGAGTTTTCTCCTCCATGGAGGCTGGAACGTATCCGCGAAGGTCTTCGGATCCAACTTCATGCGGCCTTCAACAAAGGAGTGGATGGCCTGGAGAACCAAGTAAGCGCTAGACCCCAGAGCTCTAAAGACAGCCAGCGCAGCGACGGCCCAGAGGAGGACTAAATCGATTCGGGAAAGTATATAGTCAGCCATCACCGCGCAATATACCAGTAATGTACAAATATGGAGAGACTTACTTTTGAGATAAAAATTATTACCAATACCACGGAGTCCGTAAACCTCCGTGACGATCATTGCCAAGATTGCATTGGCAACCATCCATACGACGACGACATAGGTTCTCACGGCCCTGTAGTAATCTTCCTTTATTTGACCCTCCGTCATAGGTTCCTTCAGAACCTCCAACCGATCTCTGAGATTTCGCAACGCGTCATCATATCCGGAATCGATATCGAGTTGCTCAGATGGCATTTCCAACTCAACGGTGTCGCCTTTTGACCCAACAGCCGCTCCAAGATCCACGGAAACTTTGTTGTCTCCCTTGGTTCCCCACGAAACGTCGTGACTATTATCATCAGTTGCCATTCGGTCGATGGAAATGAATGAACCACTTACGTGTTGCAGAACGCGTAGACCTGGAGAGTGCAAATATAACTCGGCAACATCATAAAGTATTGGAGTGCGGACGTGAACATATGCCAAGGATCAAGGTAGAGGAAGCTCATCAGGAAATAGACACCAAGTGTGCTTCCTGTGCTGACAATCAAATTGGTAAAGATATTATCGCCGAGCTCGATCTCCGTTTTCTGGTCTCCGAAACCACCGGAGAAAGCCTTGATAACAATATAGAACGAACAGAAAGTTGTGTAAGCCATGATAACCGAGTACGCAATCATAGAAGACATGAACATTCGTTTGGCCCTAATCGGCAGTCAGAATACCCGAGTGATTACCTGTGGAGAGCAACGTAAACTGACCCTTGTGGACGATTGCCCATACACAAAATAAATTGTGTGCATATTAAGAGCACACACATGAATCTCAAGAATGTGAATATCCTGCCACCCCATCCCTTACCGAACGGGTCCATCTCTGGATCCGAAAGACTGCCTGCGATGAAATAAAACGTGAGGTAGAAATTTGCCTTGGCCACTGTTAGCATCCACCATCGAGATCTTCCGGGGGGGGGGGGGAACACACCAATGAGAAAAATGTAAACAACAAACTGAAAAACTGATAGATGAATTCAACATGCAACAACACCTTGCGTACGATTGTATGATCCGTCACCCAGATCTGTTTGAAATGCGCCAACGAGAAGATCGCTGCGAAGAATGCTCCGTTAAGCCATCTCCTGCGCTGACTGACAAATTCTGGAACCGCATCTGGAACATCGGTCTCTCCAGTAGCACTTCGTACGTATTTCAAGACCCATCGCTCATTCTTCTTAGCCACGAGCTCCCAGCACAGGATACGGTCCTCAGCAAGATACATGTTGGCGGTGAAGACATCGGCATCCTTGCCCTGAAGCGTCTCTCCCTTGAAGTATTGACTCAGCGGACCATGCCCACTCTCATCGTTTTGCAAGGCGTGAAAACGATAGGCGGATAAAGCCCCAGGAAGCACGGTAATATATCCAAAAACACTCTCCAGTGGCTTGTCGAGAATGTTCGACATCTTATACTCAAAGTTTTGACTGGCAACAAGTGGGTTGAACAATCCCATCCACCCCTTTCCCTTCATCGCTTTAATCTCACCACAGGCACCGCCGACATTAGAGTCTGTGTCGAACGCCTTCCAAAGATGATACAAACTGTCGTGCCCGGGCCTTGTCCCAACATCAAGCAAGATACAAACATTTGGATTAAGCGTAGCACCAAAAGCGTTGAAAAACCACCTATGGGAGTTGAGCTTTTTGGCGTTCAGTTCCTTCAGGCAGAAAATCATCTGAACAGGAACAATACCCTTCTCGGCACCCTTGAATTTCAAATCAGAGTCCAGGGAGACCTGAGTCGTGTATTCGTAAACGTGCGCCTTAACCTCACGCCCATTAACGGAATTCTTTGCAATACCGGCCTGGTAGACTCCCATGGCAGCCAACGCATCAAGAACCCTAGGGTGAACCTTCTTACGGCCATCGGCCACGATACAGACAACAATCTTCTGCCACCCGTCCTTCCCCCACACTCTGGACTTGCTGCGAGAGCAAAAGTGGGCAATGTTTCTCATAACACCGTGCATGGTGCGTGTAAAGTTCATCTCATCTTCGTTGTACATGGTGATACAGATGAAAAGCTCTGTTTCCCTTCGGGTAGCATCCAAGTTCTGTCTGAGGAGGTAACCCCTCTTAACATAGTTATCAGGATCACAAGTCACAGCGGTGTAGCGCATATGAGTGAACTCGGTAGCATCTCTTCGCGGGAGGAAAGAGTATAAAATCGTAGGAATCTTACAATCCAAGATCAGCTCGCCGTTAATGAGTTTTACCTGCTTTCTTGTCATGAGCGCTTGTCTGTTGAGGCCACGTCGGGTCTGTGGGGCCTTTGGCGGGGGTCCGAAATGCTCTCCAACGGCCGTCTTTGTTGTAGCTGGCTTCTCGTCCAGTTCCTCTTCGGCAGTCACAGTGCGCTCCGTCCGAAAAGACTCCCCTGACATTGAGTGTGTGCGTTCGTGATCGAGATCCAATGATCCTTTCGAACCCTGAGGCCCGAACACTGATTCATCGTCCGTATATCCATAATCCCCAGGCTCCGAGACAGGAACTGCCGTCTCGTCAGAATAAACAGATCCGCGCCCATGCGGAAGAGGGCCCTTCGAGTAACGGGGTTGTGCGGGCAGCGGCCGTCTAGAAGCGCCACTATACCTCGACCTGATTGAAGCCGGAGTCCCCGGTCTCGGAGATCCATTGATATCAGCCGGTTCATACTGTACTGAAGCCGGGGGCGGACGCTGCCAATCGCTACTATTCCGCGAAGGAGTCCAAGACCTCTCCATCCCACCTCTCGACGAAGGTGTCCAAGGCCTCTCGTTTCCACCATTGGAGGATGGAGTCCACGGACGGCCTCCATTGCGCGACACAACAGAAGGGGAGTACGTGACATATCCACCTGCGCCTCTTGCAGAAGGAGTCGGCGAAGCTGGCGCAACATCGAAATCGACAGCGGAAGGCGGTGCTCTACCCGGTGTGTGATACGCAATTGCGGGGGCAGCCCTCGAAGGACCAGCCGAACTCTCCACTGGCGGAAGCTCTCGGTAGGAATCGTTAGGGTGGTAAGAGCGATGAGGTGTACTCGGCCTAGCCAACCAGTTAGCGCACAAACAGAAAGACTTTCAAGGCCCGAATGACATACGCAGTGTATAGCTGATCGTCCATATTGCCCAACAATCTCATCTGCGAACCAGCAGACGAATTATGAGGATGTGAACTATCGTCGGGATCGTATCCAGGAGGATTAGAAGAAGAGTAACCCGGGGGTCCTGAGGGTCCGTACGGGTTATCCATTGTTTGTTGAGAGCGTTATTGTCCTTTGTTCAGGAATGCCTCCTGCCCCTCAGCAAACCCCAACAGTGAGTGACAAACAATGAAGAAAGAATGAGACACCGAAAGGGAAATGCAGGAATTGTGCAACTGTTAACGAAACGCTCCGTAAAGAGCTCGTGAGGAATGGAGAAAGGTAAGGAGGGGGGGGGGAATTGGTGAAAACAGTTGTTGAAGAAGAGGTCAGTGGGAGGGAAAAAAAAGAGAGACAACTGGTCGACTATGAATGTCTTGTGAGACCAGGTTGCAAGGGATTGCAAGATGCAAGTCAGGCGGAGTTGTTTGTTGCCCACTCCCAGCTGTCGGTAACCAGAGCAACCGTCCCTGCCAAGAGTGGCCCTACTCGAGTACTCAAGTACCGGTGCCATACCAGATCCGACAAGGAATGATGAACCCCAAAGTCAGTCTTGGAAACCCCCAGCTGCGCTCGAGCAGATACGGTATCATACTCATGCTGTATGAGTACGGTAGGCAGGACTTGCAGGATTCCGGTCTCCCCCAGGGCGACTGCCGGCACTGCATCACTCTTTTATTATCATAATATGATACTACATAGAGCTTCGCTGCGTTGTCCACTGGAAACATACCTTTCCTCACGAGCAATTTCTGCCCCACGACAGTCGCTCCGCCCTCGCCACAGAAGAATAGAGAGAAAGAAGCAGCGCCAACCCGACCATTCATCGGTTGACCATAATAAACAATAAAAAAAGCTATGCACAATGCAGTACCACCACACTGCTGGTAACCCTCACAAACCCTAACCCCCATGCATTATTAATAAACCAACAGGCGCGAGATCACGAAAGCAGACTCGTCCAGAGTAGCTCGGAAATCATATTGTACCTGCCATTCCTGTCCAAAGCAGTCAATCCCTCCATGATTCAGTATGCCGAGCGCATCGTTAGATATAGCAATCTACATTTGAGCTACAGCGCATGGGGGAGAGGAGGAGAAATAGAGGAAGGAAGGAGCGTGAGTACCAGTACTAGGAGGGGGAGGGGGGGGAGGAGTGCCGCTTTTGGAGTACGGTATGTGGTAAAGATCTGACGGGCGGGTTTTATATATGTCACGGCGGCATCCAATATATTGCTGGTAAACCGCGTTATTGGGATAGTATTTCTCAGAAATTGTCTTATCGAAGGATTCGCCCCAAGGTATGATAATATGATACATGATACTAGATATTAACTCCTTTATGCCTGTAAGAGATGCTTGCTTACTTGCCCATCCTTATCCCTACAAACCTATCGGCGGAAAACAGCAGCCAACCAAACAAACCACCCACCACCCACCCACCCAATTCCCCCTCCAGCCGGGATGCCGGCCAGTCAAGAAATGAAGGCTGGCAAAGAACGTGCAGACCTGATAAGGGAATCTAACATAGCTTTATAAATTTATTTCCCCCCCAACGTAGCGAGAGAGAAAAGAAACCGAAGGAAAAAAACTATTCTACCGCCCAACCCACTGCACGCTTCCCATCTCACTTAACCTGCTAAGGGCCCTCGCGAAAGCGAACCTCTCCTCGTCTCCGGAGAAAATACTGCTATTCTTCAACGCCTTCATGTTAAGCCCCAAGTCGTCCATGAGACTCCTCATGCTCGCGTCCAGATCATGACCCTCGCCTTCCTCCTTCGCAGCATCGATCTCGGCGGCCGAGACGAACAGTTGAGATAATGGAACAGCGGTTGTCAAGACCAGCTTAGCCTGAACATCGTTGACGGAAAATTGTTTTTTTTTAGCTCTCGTTATCATGATTGTCCCACCACATATACACACACGCATACCGCACATGCGTCTCGGGATAGGAGCAGAAGGGGTAAAGGGGGAGAGGGGAGTTTATATTACGATGCACTTGCCTTACTTTCATAAGCTGCGTCTACAAATGTGATGAATCTCCTTGCGAGGTCTCTGCTCCTATGATCCATCCCTGGAACATCCGTGACAACAAACGTCTCATAATGGCTACATAGCTCAAGGTAATCGGCAGCGGACATGGGTTTCCCGCATAGGTCATCAAACGTGAATCGAGCAGCTTTGCCACTCGCTAAGGGGACCTTCACTTCCCTTCCCCAGATTCTGTGAGTGGCGGGATGAGGGAGGTCTTCGGAATCGCCGAGATAGCTAAACCATTTGTTAGCATGAGTCAGCGCATCCGGGCCGAGGCCTTGATGGTAGACGCCACTAGCGGGTCGGGGCATCTTTCGATAATCGGTGGGGGAATCCAGGTTAATAACCGTGAGTTTCGTTTTCAACAGCGTTATACAGGGGATAAAGGACTGCCTTTGGATGCCGTTTTTATACAGATCGTCCGGATGCCGATTGCTCGTTGCGACCATGACTACGCCATGGCTCATCAGGGACTCTAATAACCTTCTCAGAATCATTGCGTCTGCCACGTCCGTGCACTGGAACTCGTCGAAACACAGCACCGATCCGGACTCAGCTATATCTGCCCCAACGAATGGTATCGCATCGAAATCCGGGCCGTGTTGGAGCTTCAATTTGTGCAGTCGCTTGTGCACATCCTGCATGAAGTGGTGGAAGTGAATTCTGGTTTTAGACGTTACGTTTGATGGAAGCGTGTTATAGAACATGTCCATCAACATGGTCTTGCCCGATCCAACGTCGCCATAGAGGTATAGCCCTCGAGGGAGGTCTCCCGGAATTTGTGTTGATAGCGAGAGCGGTGGTTTATATCGGAGAAGTGTGCTGAGAAGCGACACCTTCGGAGGCGGGGCTAACGATTCGAGGGTGGGGTGTACGACACTTGGTGGTTTGTACACTTTGAGCTTCGTGTGAAGTTCCTGAAGCTCTTGCACAATGCCTGTTAATGGCCGGAGCCGCACCTGTCAGCAAGTAATCGCTTCACAACCCAATTCCCGGAGCTTTCCCAGTATACAACCCGAGAAGACTATCCGTTCACTCGCCTCTTTGATGTTGATCATCCCTCAATCGACCCTCAGCAACCCACATCTCGTACTGATCCAACGGACCAATCCTATAACCTGTTCCATCACCACCCTCATCATCAGCTTCCCAAACTCACCCCTTATGCAACTCGGAGAAGGCCATACCTGCCGCAACACCCTTGGCCCTCTCCAAAGTCTCTCTTAAACGACCCTCCCCACCATCGAACCCCATCGGTGGCCCTATGGACTCCAACTCCCGCTCGGTAACCAACTGCCCAAGACTCCTCCAGCTGCGTCGCACACATCGGGAAGGCGTATTGTGGAAATTTTTCAGACCCAGGAGGGTCCCCCTCTTTCGCAGCAGCTGTGGTAGTGGCGCGAGCCGCCGTGATCGCAATATTTGGCGAGTCGCTAACATTTTACTTTATTTTTTTCCTTCCTTCGATTGCTGCGTGCCCCACGCTGTCCGAATATGATGGCAGAATTGCCCAGACAAGACGGGGCAGAGAGGCAGCAGCAGTGGCCTCCGTGCTACGTTGTAGTGGTTGACCCTGTACGGCAGGACACGGTACGGTACTTAGCGTGTACAGTACTCGTATCGTGTGGAAAGGGAGGTAAAAAGGCTTTACGGGGGTGTGTGGTAGAGGAAAGGTTTAAGCCAGCGATGTGAAGAAAAAAAAAAAACTCCCTAGCGTACCGCACCCCCTCCGACATAGAAAGGGTCCTGCCCATTCCAGCCAGAAATTCCACCCACTCATCACTCGCCTTCGGAAGAAGCCCGGTTGCCAGGCACGGTCATCCGATCAAAACCCAGAATCAAGATCATATGATGTTTTGCTCTGCTTCCGTAATCTTTGAGTAAGCATGGCTGGGCGGGTATGATTGATAGCTCTTTCCATGGATCAATGGCTTTCCCACGCCGAAGTTAGCCGTGAGTGCTTGTATGATAAAACACTCTGGAAAGAAGGTGTTGTGCGCTGTATCCGCGTCTTCCCCTTCTTTCCGGGAAAATCCTCTTCACCGATTTTCACTCGGTTCCGCCGGATGTGCCCATCATTTTCCAGCAAGCTGAGGGAGGTTTTCGGCCCTGGTCCGTTATGATGCTATGATGCTAAACTCGACCAGCACCCGAGTTGAGTAGAGTACAATGCCAGGACTGTGCTCGAGTGCAAACTCTGGTCCATTCGTCCATTCGTCCATTCGTCCATTCGTCCGTCCAGCTATCCACCCATACCCAACGCCATCAGAACAGCTCAACTCAATTCCCCAGACAGCCTCTCCACAAAAAAGAAAATCGAACAATTCTGTGCTACCACATTATCCTCCACGTACCGTACCACCACCGAGTACCTCCTCCCCCGCCATAACCTCAACTCTGGCACTTGCCGGATCCTTCAGAGGGCGAGCCCGCCCGCATTCTGCCACCAACCGAATGGCCCATTCAAGACAGTGCTGTACGAGTACTTGTACTCGAGTACCCGTACAGAGTTAACCACGAAATGATCGTATCAAACCGACCTCCCCTCCCCTCCCTTTCCTCCACTTATCGGCAAAGCGAGTCTCCATCACGGGCAATACGGCTAGAGCATTTATAAACCCAAAGAGGCCAACATTTCCAATAATGGACTCATAGCGACGGCGCCGGTAGTAGCCGAAGCCAGACACAGACTGGGACGAACTGACCAATACGGTAGTAACCAAGGATGTTCGCGACCACCAGCAAAAAAAAAAAAAGGGAAAGTATCGCAGAAGCGCGGCAGCCAGTCAAGCAGCGTTGTATAAATGGATGCATCTCACCGGTATGCTGTGGGGTGCATACTTATTTGTACAATACGCACGGAGCAGACAGCGAGTCCTAAAAAAGAGAAAAAGAAAAAAGGAATCGAAAATCAGAAAGTGCACCCAATACCGGTAGTAGTACGAGCATGATGCTCACAATATCGACGTTTATAAAACGATCGCTATTGCGCACCGTACGATTTACATACGGGTACCTACCCCCGAAACCATGAGGCTCTAAGCAAGCAAAGCAAATCTCCCCTTCCGACAGTGCCGCACGGTTACGCGATAAGCAATCGGTCCCTTTTGCGATATTACCACCCAAACGTCACACATCACGAGTCTGATACAACCCCGTATTATGATACTGTACCAAACCTTCACTTTTGGCGATTGTAAGCTTTGGCACGTCAGCAACGCCCCCCCTCCCCGCAAGCTCGAGAAGGGACAAGAAAAAAAAAAGAAAAAAAGAATCCCATTTGACGAACGAAGAGAGCATGTTCAAGCCTCTGAGGTTCACCGTATCGTACGATACGTTATCATATCACAGGGGACCACCGTCACATCACATCACAACCGTCAGAATAACATCTCGTATCACTGCACAACCCCGCAGCGCCCACTGCCCAGTACGGTATCGGTATCATACATCCGCGGCGGACGCCACGCCGGGATGTTCTATTTTAATCCCGAGGATACCGGCAAGGTGCAGTACAATATGATTTTGCATTCGCTGCTAGGGTTTTCTTGTGCTCGTAGGTGGGTAGGTACGTACGTATGTAAGGTAGCCTTGCCTCGCCTTGCTCTGTTTTGCCTTGCCTCGCCATGCCTGCCGTACAATACCTGTTTCGCTCCGTTTCGTTTCGTTTCAGGAACTTGTGGAACTGTATTATACCGGGTACGGTATCGATGGATGGATAGACACGGTGTGGGTTCTGCATCTCCTGTTGTGCTGTACCGGTATTATATTCCAGTGAACGTTGGGGGGTTTGGAGGGGTTGGAGGGGAGGAGCGGGAGGGGAAAGAGCGGGGCAGAGTGGGTACCGGTACGGTGATGGCGCACCGCGATGGCTCTGTCCAGGAAGAGTGGTTGACGTAGTTATTTGACCATACCACCATTGTGAAAGTTGCCCAATACGGTACTACTCAGGTTGAAGCATATCATGACTCAGAAATGAAAACCACTCAGTTACTAGTTATATTGTATCCCTTGGGCGGTCGGAAACTGTAAAATTCGTAGCCAGGCACACAGTTTCTATTTTAAGTAAGACTATACCGAACATGGAAAGGCTGAAGAGTCATGTCACAACGTCAGTTCTCACCGATCAAAAATTGACTGCAGCAAAAGTCAACAAATTGCAAGAACACTTGCAATATCACGGAGCTAATTGTGTCCACTTACTATCTACAGTTCTCAGTAAGCCAGAGGTCAGCCATTGCCTGATTGCAGAACTGTGGTTGACGAGTTCACTTACTGTGTGCTATACCAAGCAAGACAGAGGTCAGTCATTTCCTTGTTCCAGTCTCATGGTTGGTCGGTTCACTTACAAACGACAATGCTCAGTGAGCCCGATGTCAGCCATTGCATCGTTGCAGAACCATGGTTGACAGTGTTCTCATATATGCTACAAGACTCACAAGCCAGAGGTTAATAGTTGTCTTGTTCCAGAACCATAGTTGGCCGTGTTCACTTACCAACTACATCACTTAGGGAGCCTAAGGTTAGCCATTGCTTCATCAGAGAACGATAGTTGATCGTGTTTGTTTACCGCCTACAAAGCTCATAAAGCCGGACGTTGGCCATTGCCTCATCACAGAACCATAGTTGAGAGTGTTCACTTACTACCTGTTACAATACTCGGTAAGCCAGAGGTCAGCCTTTACTACCTTATTACACAACTGTGGTTGATCGTATTTACTTACTGCCTATAATATATAGTGAGCCGGAGGTTAGCTATTACCTTATTACAGAATCCTGGTTGATCATATTCACTTACTACCTACAACACTCAGCAAGTCGGAGGTCAGCCTCTATCTTTCTGCAGAATCTTAGTTGATCATGTTCACTTACGGCCTATAGTACTCAGCAAGCTAGAAGTTGACTATTGTGTCAATACAAAACCATGGTGAATCATGTTCACTTATCACCTACAGCACTTGGTGAGCCGGAGGTCAGCCATTTCAATCGAAGGGTACCAAGAAGGCCAAGAGTACCAAAAGTCCAAGCACGAGTACCGCAGGAACCACAACAACCGTTATCTCAACTTGAACCTGAAGCAGTTCAGCAACCCTATATCCCACTTGGTCCTCAGCAGGATCATATCAGTCAGCCATTGCTACCTTGGACAGAGAGTGTAGCCAATCCACGGAGGATTTTTGAGCTGTTTTGGGATGATCGGGTGATTGGTTTGCTTGTGGAGGGAACAAATCAGTATGCTATGTAAAAGGGGGCAGGAGAAGGGATAAAGGATGGAAAACCATTTGGCCGTGAATGGAGAAAGGTAGTAGACCGGGAGGTACAACTCTTTTTAGCTCTCCTTATCTATATGGGAGTAAAGAGGGGTAGTGGAGTTGGACCCAAGAGCTTTTGGGATCGGAAGGAAAATGCGACACGGAAGTCAATCTTTAAAGTGATGGGCTTCAGGCGGTTTTGCCAAATCAAGAGATATCTGCATATCTCTGATCCAAAGCTACAGCTTACTCGTTCGGAGTGGTTTCAGAAGCTAGAGCCACTAAACACAATAATTCAGTCCCACTGTCAGCAATATTATCTTCCTGCATCAAATGTAACTGTTGATGAAATGATGATTTGCTTCGGGGGAAGAAGTCACCATACATACTGCATGTCTAGTAAACCGATCAGCGAGGGCTAT
Source organism: Tuber aestivum (assembly GCA_900010015.1). Classification (NCBI taxonomy): domain Eukaryota; kingdom Fungi; phylum Ascomycota; class Pezizomycetes; order Pezizales; family Tuberaceae; genus Tuber; species Tuber aestivum. Next base: position 263,285 of record LN891038.1, read on the forward strand.
AAGGTATTTGCACTATGTGATACTGGCTATACATATAGCTGGATATTTGCCTCTTGATCTGATTCGTTTACGGGACTTGTTCGTCAGGCAGATCTTACCGCAACAGGATCAACTGTATTTCAACTAGCCTGCTCTCTTCCATATCGCTCCAGACTTCATTTCAATATTTATATGGATAACTATTTTCCCTCTCTTGCACTTCTTACCAAACTTCGAGATATTGGTATCGGGGGCTGCGGAACTGCCAGGGTAAATGCGGGTGCCTTTCCACCAAGTCTCCATGATGACCGGAAACACATCCCATGGAACGAGGTGACAGGCGGGCCAGTTGGATGTGAAGGAAAGGTTTTAGGTATTCAGTGGCAAGATAATAGTGCAGTGCATTTTTTAACAACAATTCATACGCTGCACGAAAGGACTACTACTCAGCGGAAGAAGCCCAGGATCTCGAGTAGCAATGGACCCGCAATCCGGCATGTGTTTGGATCCGTTGAATGTGCATATGTTCCTATCCCTGTCATCACCAATGACTACAATCAATACATGACTGGAGTTGACGTTGCAGATCAGTACCGAAGTTATTACTTTACACAGTTAAAGTGTCTTCGTAACTGGCCTCCAATTTTCTATTGGTTAATTGATACAACTGTTATCAATTCATTCCTTCTTGCCCACCGTCTGCCTCTACCTTATCAGTATGATGGTTCCTTGTACAGCTTTCAGCTCAAACTTGCTGAGCAGCTTCTTGACTACTATGGAAAAAAAGATTTATTACCACGAAAGTCCTATTATTCACGGAAAACAACAACCCCCCGTTACAGTAAACTACAGCATCATACCTTTCTTTCTCTACCTAAAGGACCTCAATGCGATCACAAGTTCATCCGCCGAGGATCGTCCAAAGTTGGTTGCACACAATGCCGGTTCCTCCTACGAGAAAGTGGACAGAAAGGACGTCGTGCAACACTGACTCGCTTTGGATGTAATGGCCCTGGCTGCGGGTTTTCACTCTGTTTATGTTGTTATGACAGCAGACATAGAAGTCTTTCATCAGAATTATAGCTTTCTTTTCCAATCGTGATCTGAAATTATCCTTACTGTATCCTGTGGCACGAAATATTGGAATTGTGACCAGATGGTTTTCCGGTTCCTGATTGGCATATCTGGTAACCTGAGCGAATTGAGAAACTGTGTTTCAAGTACTTGTCTTTCTTCTTTTTTCTTTTTTTTTTTACCGGAGGCTGTATGGAGGTACAGCTCATGAGTTTTGTATGTTCCACAGGGGCTATAGCCAGCAAACCTATCCTGTGGGGCATATGCAACTTAGGCGCTATACCTCCATATGTTTAAATGTTCTTGATGCAAGATTTGGTTGTTTTGTTTTGATATTACTCACTTGTTTGATAAGCGCCAAGTCTTCCTTTTTCGGAACTGTGTGTCTGGCTACGAATTTTACTGTTTCCGACCGCCCAAGGGATAATATACAGGATCAATCACGGGTAAGTGTGCCGCCACATGCACCGTCACGTTCGGCAGACTTACCCCTGCCCCCTTCGTACGGCCACCCAGGGTAAGCAACCTGAACTCTTAAGGTATTTTGAGCTCTGTGGCTTACATCAGCAAAAATAAAAGCTTGCGTCCTGTGCGTCCTGTGCGTCTGATGCACAGGACGCACAGACGCAAACCGTTAATCAGGACGCAAGACGGCAGCTACCGAATCTCAGGATGCAACGGTCCTTGGTGCCAGAATTCAGGACGCAGCCAGAACGCAAGCAAGCCGTGGTGGCAGAACTTAGGATACAGCCAGAACGTAAGCAAGCACTACTGCAATACCAGAATTAGACCTTGTGACCCAGGTCACATATGTAGATTCTGAAACCTTTCACATAAATAGTATTTCTCATCATATTTAAGTTGGTTCTATAATACATGATACAGAAAGAAAGCGCCCCCCCCTCCCAGCTCCCTAACCCTTTGCTAGGAATCCGGCCCAAACCACTTACCTGAGAGGAGATAACTGCACTAATATTGGTGCTAGGAAGACTTCTGTAGCACCGTTGGAAAGCTGGCGTCGAGTAGAATCCGGCTGCCGAGTCTTAGAACTTGCACCCAAAGGACGCCTGGGCAATCTGACATCAAAGTCAGCACGCTGCCAGGGTAAAGACCACTTTCATAACAGGCTGTAACTCCACCAATATGGACGCCGGGGAGACATCCAGGGTACCGTTGGAAAGCTGGCGTCGAGTAAAACGAGGCCACCAAGTCCCAGACACTGGGGGCCAGGCACGCCCGGGCAATCTGGCGTCAGAATCAGCACTCTCCCAGAACTCCGGCAGGATCAATACCCCTTTGCTCAGGCTAACAGGCTGTATCTCTACCAATATTGGCGCCGGGTAGACGTCCAAGGTACTGTTTGAAAGCTGGCA